>OZ020540.1:14357915-14692114 GCA_963971435.1 Lasius platythorax
GAGGGTAAAAAGTTCGCCAACAAGAAAGTTCCATACAGCAAACCGATACCGCGAAACTTCCAAGCTCAGTGGAATGAGATGGAGGCTGAGGATATGGAGCAGGTCGAGGCGCTTAACGCTTTTGTTAATCAGTTAATAGAGACTACGCCGGGCGCAGTGCCATTGAACGAAGTCGCGCCCAACGCCATTATATATACGGGAAAAATGATTTCTGTGGAATGTGAGTATTGTATAGCGTGTGTGTGTGTTTTTCTAGAAAAATACGTACGAAAAGAGCACAATTTGATGCATCTGCGGGCTGCAATGAAGAAAAAAAATACTAATTTACAATCGCATGTTTTTTTTAGCGGATTCGAAATTGGCGGAGGCGATCAGTAAAGGAACCGAAGCCATAAACAAATTAGTATTCTCCGGTGAGATAGAGGAGCTACGAGACGTGGTGGGTCCACCGGATAACGTGGACGAGGCCGAAGAGTATCTGCAAGACGACGGCGAGATCGACTATTCCAAGGTCCGGACATAGATCTACCGCCGCCCCTTGCCCAGCTCGAAGTTCGCGCAGATCCCGAGCTGCTGAAGACGCTGAATCGCGGCGGCAAGCGCAAGTTCGATCAGCTGATCGGCTGGAGCGACGGCGGGGCAAGCGATCGCACGTCCAAGATCCATCAGCCGGTCTTCGGCGGTATCCCGATCACGGAGGACTCGCAGTCAGCGATACCGATCTAAGATTCGGCAAGTCCAACTCCGCCGCGGAGGTCAACTCGTTCCAAGACGAGGATCACAGGCGGGGCGGTGGCCCGCACGGAGATTCCGCGAGGAGCGGCGGTCGCGGCGACGAGGATCTCAGGTTCGGCAGACCCGGTTCGCGCAACGAGTACGAGCAGCTGCCGCGCGGCAACAGTTTCGCGGACAAGGATTTCCGCGGCATCGGTTTCCCGCCTAAGAAGCTACTGGACATGGACGATATGTACGACGAGCGGGATCGCTCGGACGGCGGTCGTTGGACGACCGACGACGAGAAGGGTATCGGCGACGGTTCGCGCAAGACGGACGGCGCCTACGCCAGCTTCGGCGACAAACGCGACAACGGCATGGCGGCGATGGGTCCCGGGGGCGGCATGAGCAACAGCATACACGGCCACATGCCCGGTATGCCGCATCTGCAGGCGAATCATCACAACATGCAGAACATCAATCCCAACATGCCGCCGCCGATACCGAGTCTGGTGCCGCATCCCGGTATGGCGCAACATCCCGGCATGCAGGGCAAACCGCCGCCGCCGCATCCCGGTCTTGACGGGCCGATACCACCCCACATGATGCCCCCGCATCACCCGAGCATGCATCATCCGGGCTTCGGGCCCAACGGGCCGCCGCCGCCCGGCGGCTTCGGGCCCAGTTTCCGGCCGCCGCCGAACGGCAATTTCGGGCCGAATCACTTCAGGCCCAGCCCGATGCCGCCGTTCGGGCCGAATCATCAGGGTCCCCCGCCACCGTTCGGCAACAGTTTTCAGGGTCCGCCCAACGCCTTTCGCGGGCCCAACGCCGGCCCGATGAGCTTCGACCGGCCGGGCTTCGGGCCCAACTTTCGCGGCCAGAATCCGCAGGCCCAGCTGAACAATTTCAACTCCAATTTCGGCAACTTCGGCAAGAACGGGCCTAATCGCGGCATCAGCCGCGGCGGTGGCGACAGCATGGGCAGAAGCGGCTACAGCAATCGCGGTAGAGGACGCGACAACGATCAGTCGAGAGGTGGAAGAGGAAGGGACAATTATTAAAGAGATTTCTCGGAACAGATGTATCGGAACAGATGTGACACCTAAGTGGTGTCTTACGTGAAACCGCGTTCTACGATGGTGAGACGAAGGTCGACTTATTATCAGCGTGTAAAGTAACGTGTCGTGTCGAGGGTTCTCATGCCGGCGTCCGCGAGTAATGATCGCGTGTGTGAAAAGAAAAACACTTGGTATATAAATAGACTATATATGTACATGTATATTTTTACGATTCGCTCGGAAAGGGAGCGTGATAATCGGACGATCTACGCTGCGGGCCGATTGCATCCAATGCGATTTGTTGAAAAGCGAACTTTCTCTCCCCTTCTTTCGGAAAACGAATCGCCAGTTTCGACTTTAATTATTCCGGATTATTCAGTCGATCCGGATTGATGACTGATGCGGTGCGACTCTGCGAATCTGCCACTGTATGAAGAATAGGCAAAGAATTGTAATATAATATATGCGTTAGAGGGATCGAATGGAACACACACACACACACACACATACACACACGAATAGAATTATTCACGATAGAAACTGTGTCACAAGCTGCCTTTGCGAGGGGAAATTTCTGTTCCGCGTTTGTGGAGCATCGACAAATGCATGCCGATCACATGATCCCGGTATAAAAGAATGAACGAACGAGTACGATTGAGATTCCACGTTCTTTCGTTTGTCTGAGAAATATGAGAGAGATAGAGAGAGAGAGAGAGACAGAGAGAGAGAGAGAGAGAGAGAGAGAGAGAGAGAGAGAGAGAGAGAGAGAGAGAGAGAGAGAGAGAGAGAGAGAGAAGACAGTGTGCCGGAACAGTCTATCTATTATTAATAAAACGAAATATATATATAACATACAACATTCTTCGTTTTTATAAATCTTAATTTTGCGTGTATCGATTTTCTCTGATCCTGTATAATATATGAGACTGTAATAAGCCAACGAGAATACTGTGGTGAATCATGATGATGAATTTCGAAGAATCATGATGAATTTCGAAGAAAGAAAATGATTTACGCTAGTGATCGGAGCCGACGACGACGATGAATTTTTATTACAGTGATAAACGTAAAAATCGTCGTTAGATTCTCGAGATCTGTTTTCAATTCACTTGCAATTACGTTAGACAAGTGGTGAATTGTAACGCCATTGTTTCAAGGGATATACATATATATACCTATCTTGCGTTATTTATTAATCGTCAATAAATTGCTTTCATTTTTTAATGATAACTTGTGTTCGAACGAGAGAGAGAGAGAAAGAAAGAGATAGTTTTTCATTTTTTTTTCTCGCTCTGGACCAACCAAAATTTCCCGCTTTTCACTTGCTGGCATTTTTTTTCTCCCCACTACTTAAATATATATATATATATATATATATAAAATAAAAATTCATATATATATATAGATCTCATTTTTATTTGTGTGTAGAAAGAGTAACGTAGCGTATTTACATACGAAGAACAGATGTTAGATTCTTTCGCTTGCATTTTCTACAATCTTCAGATTTTGCGTTTTCTTTCCCTCGAATTGCATTTATCTCATTTGAAATGCAAAAAATTCTCGGGAATGCAAGTAAAACGAACATTTCATTAAATGTATTGCTTACAATCCCCAGAAATGAACGAGACAAATATATATTCGGTCATCGGAGAGAGACAGTGAAAGAGAGAGAGAGAAAGAAAGAGAGAGAGAGATCTGACACGAGAGTAGAAAGTGCAAGCAACATGAACAGACTTCTTGCTGTCCGGTTGAGGTTATGTTTATTAAGATAAATCACTTGCGCGTCAGCTGCTCTTCTGCGTGAGATAAATATCATAGCTGAAGATCAAATGGGTAAAAAGGGCAAAGGAGGAGGTAGCAATTTAGGAAAATCCTTGATCAGAGATCGATTCGGACCCAGAAGAACCAAGAGAAATGAATCGTCTATGGTAAGATGATGGATTTTAATCTTAACCTCTTCATCCGAGTATGTCACGTGCGTCTTCGTTGACAAATATAATAAGGTCGTTGAAACTAATATCCCGGAGAAGTCTTATGCAATATCTGGCGTCCTGTCGTTTTATTTACATTTTCGATCGTCATCGGAAACTTGCGACGCGCTGACAAACTGCTCGATAAATCTGCCACCAATGCTAGCTTGTTGATAGTTTACTATTTATAATTTTTTTTCCCTTTTAATTTATAGCTAAAATTCTAATAATAATTATAATAATAACAGGGTGTCTACTCCCTGGAAAAACCGGTGATTTTTTGTTACCTTGAAAAATCCGGGAATTCTCGTGGAATTTTATTGAGACTCAGGGAATTTTTTCAAAAATTGTGTCTGATAATTTTATTGATGATCTCTTTTTAGTATCAAGGTCTTATATGTTTCATAGAAAATTGTTCAATTTTTTAATAATATTCCAATAAATTAGTACGCCTTAAGACGTTTATAATAAATTATTTTTTGTTTTATATTTTTATTTTATATTTTTGCATATATCTTTAGCATTTAGATATAGTGATATATTGCACTTTGTTATTGTCCAAATTAATTTGACGATTAATAAATCAATATTAAATGCTAGAAAAACTGCAGTCTTGGTAACTTTCTTTATAATCGTATGAATAGAAAACGCATACAATAAAGAAACTTAAACTTATTTTAAAAAGCTGTATCTACAAATTTTCTTATTTTGGAATTTTAAACGAAAATACCTGGAAGATCAGGGAATTTTTTTACAAGATTTGAATAGACACCTGTAATAAATTATAATTAATAATTTTTGTTTCCCTTATAGCTCCACACCTCAGAGATCAATGACGGTTACGATTGGGGTCGACTCAACCTGCAGTCGGTTACGGAGGAGAGCTCGTTCCAGGATTTCCTGTCGACCGCCGAACTCGCGGGAACCGAGTTCAGCGCGGAGAAATTAAACGTCAAATTCGTGAATCCTCACAATCACGGCTTGCTGTCGAAGGACGTGATGAAAACGGTGCTGAGAAAACAGGAAGAAAATAAAGATTCCGTCAAGATACCGAGGAGGCCGAATTGGGACGGTTCTGTAAGCGCCCACGAGCTGCAGACACGCGAGAAGGAGGCGTTCCTGGAGTGGCGGCGTCACTTGGCCGCGTTGCAAGAAGTGGAGGGCTTGATGTTGACGCCTTACGAGAAGAACTTGGAGTTCTGGCGACAATTGTGGCGAGTGGTGGAGCGCAGCGACGTGATCGTACAAATCGCGGACGCGCGCAATCCGCTCCTCTTCCGCTGCGAGGACCTGGAGCGTTACGTTAAGGAGATTGATCCCGAGAAATTGAACATGATCCTCCTCAATAAGGCAGATTTCTTGACGGACGAGCAGAGACAGGCGTGGGCGAAATATTTCACGGATCTAAATGTACGGGTAGCCTTCTTTTCGGCTACGTTGGCGGCGGAGAGACAGATGATTCCAGAAGAGGACGAGGACGAAGCGAGATCGACGGACAAGGATGAGCGCGTACATTCCGATGACGAGAATAAGAACAGCGGAGACGAGTGGAGCTCGGAATTCGCGTCGGAGTCGGAATACGAGAGCGCGGAGGATAGCGTCGTCGACACGTGCGCTGTACCTGATGAAAGGGAAGCCGATAATAGCGAGCGACGGATGGAGAATTTAAAGATCACCGCGACAGACTCGGAAACGAAGAGGATAATCAATTCGCCGCAGTTACTGAACAGGAACGATCTCGTCCAATTATTCAAAACCATTTACAGCGGCGATAAAACGTACACGAAAGGAGTGACGACGATCGGTTTGGTGGGATATCCGAACGTGGGCAAGAGTTCCACCATCAATGCCCTGCTCATGGATAAGAAGGTCTCTGTGTCGGCTACTCCGGGCAAGACCAAGCATTTTCAGACGTTGTATCTGGAGAGGGATCTGATGCTGTGCGACTGTCCGGGCTTGGTGATGCCGAGTTTCGTTTCCACGAAAGCGGAGATGATCCTGAACGGTATCCTGCCGATCGATCAGATGCGGGACCACGTGCCGGCGATCACGCTGCTGGCCACGCTGATACCCAGACACGTTCTAGAGGACCTGTACGGCTTCATGTTGCCTGTCCCGACAGAGGGAGAGGATCCGGATCGCGCGCCGACCGCGGAGGAGCTTTTGAACGCGCACGGATGTACGTGATCACTGTAAATCTCGTGAAAATAAGATTACGAAAGATTAAAGAAAATTATGTGTTGAATTATTTTTAGACATTTATGTTACAGAGTGTATATATATATTCTTTCGTATATTAATTATTGTTACGTTTTTTTTTTTTTACATATTAATATCAAACATGATACATATATTTCTATGATAAATCCTACTTTTCTTGCAGACAACAGAGGTTTCATGACGCAGAACGGTCAACCGGATAACCCGCGTTCGGCGAGATACGTCTTGAAGGATTTCGTTAACGGAAAATTGTTGTACTGCGTCGCGCCGCCGACGCTCGAGCAGGAACGTTTTCACATGTTTCCGCCGCGACGCCGGAACTTGTCCGTAAACAGGCACATAACGCCCCGGACAGCTCGCGTAAATCAAGGATGCGGAGTAACGGTCAACAACTTGGATCGGAAGTTTTTCCAGGACGCACACGTGAAGGGACGCCGTGGACCCGTACTACAACACTCTATAACGTAATGTCAAAATGTTTTGTTTTATTTGTAAAGTCGCTCGTGTGTGTGTGTATATATAACAGATTGCGACAATAGTCATAATTTGTAAGATCGATCAATGCGGGGCGTCTAAATCCAAAATTCTAATACTCGAATGAGACTCGCACACGCGATTGATACAATATGTACAATTGTCGGAACATGGTTTTTTTTTATGTGTGTCTGTGTCTATTCTCATATACAAAATTCATTCGATCGGTACAATTAATTTTTTTTTTTCAGGCACGCGGGCTCAACGATCAGCTCAACAGAATCGATCGACGATCAGTCTGACAACGTGAAGAAACCGTGGAAGATGATTAATAAACATGTTAATAAGAATAAACGTGAGAAAGCCCGAAGGTTGTACGCTCATCTCGATCAACACTGAGTTGCGAAAAGTATCGCGCTCGTCTGTGCACTTCCCGGAATCTATTATTCTTTGTAATAGAATGCTCTAAACTTAGCAGCTGTACAACTGTTCTGTTAATATACGAGAATGTAAACGTATATGCGCGTCACAGGCTTGTAATCCACGTGCAATCGTGCGTAGTCGTGTACGATATGCGAACGTGTATATATATTTGTATATACGCTGAAATTAAGTATTTTGTTATTTTATACTCTCATTTATTCCCTCCCTCCCCCTTTCTCTCCATTGCCAATACGTTTTACATGCATTCTTACAAATTTCGATATCATTCAGACCCCGTTTAATCGTAACGTAATGCCAGTTTGACGATATTTCTTGGATATCGCGACTTCGACAGTACAATTCCGCGAGAATAATCGTTCGTTAAGTAGGAAGCACAAGCGGACTCCTCCGAATTAAAAATTCAATCCACACGAGCCAGTGGATGAATATGTTACGTGGTATATATATATATATGTATATATATATATTTATATTTAAGTGTTATACACATAATTTAATTCTTCTTATAATTAAGCTTGAGGTTCGATAAACACCAGGTTTCTGATGATTTCACGTGACGGTAACGGACTTTCAGTAAAACAGCACGGTGTGCAATATTGTCCTCGCGAATTTGGACTCAAATTCGTGGAGTAATTCGTCTATGTCATTATCTAAGTCTTCGCTATTCGCCAACTGAAACACACGAAAAAAAATGTATTATCGGAGGACAAGATTTTCAAAATACGTGGTGAATAGAAGTATATGATGGGAGGCAATACCACTGTCACTAGCTCGCATATAAGAAACGATCCTACTGTGGCCTCTTCGTGATTATCCTGAATATCGATATTGATTAAATGCACCGGTTGATTATCTTCCTTCGGTCTAGATTCCATACATTCGATTACTTGATCGTACACGCGCTCCTCACATGTAATTAAAATGTCGAACTTATCCTTGGACAATTGAAATCGTTCTGGCCTAGGTTTTATCCGACGATTCCGATCCAGCATGTGCAATAAGCCATTCTGTGTATAACTGCGCTTATTGTTAAGGAACCTGTTTTTTTTTTCCGGTAACGAAACCATTATCAAACTGTGTAAAATCTGTGCAGAAGCAATTCGAAAGAAACTATTAGTGATTTCATGTCACAAGCTTCTTATTTGCA
The DNA here is from genome assembly GCA_963971435.1 of Lasius platythorax. Classification (NCBI taxonomy): domain Eukaryota; kingdom Metazoa; phylum Arthropoda; class Insecta; order Hymenoptera; family Formicidae; genus Lasius; species Lasius platythorax. The sequence goes on from OZ020540.1 coordinate 14,365,946, forward strand.
GAAAATTATATAAAAGAGAAAATATTATACGGATATATATAATCATTTGGAAATTACTGATGCAATTTATATATATATATATATATAAATTATATATATATATATACACAGTAAAGTCATATATACTAGAATAGATTAATCTAAATTAACAGTTTAATAACAATAAATTACAAAAATAACGTGGAAAGTAGATTTATATTACAACAATATATAAATATAACAATATATACATTAATATTATATATAATATGCGAGAAATATCAAGAGGCTTATTTAATTAATTAATTAATTTTTTTCTTTGCAAAGGATACTATTGCTTGTCCTTCATTAACAGATCATTGTAGATCTCTTCGTACGAAGTACCAAAGTCATAGATATTAGGACGATCCGGTGCAGTTCCAGGCAGCTTGACCTTATCGCCGGTTCCAAATGATTTCACGTTGAATCCCTTTTTGCTGAAACACACAAAATTACCTTCTCAAATATAATATTCTACATCTACCGTAGAAAGTGAGTGAGCTTTTCGCTGAATCCACTGAAGCCTGCGATTTCTCCGATTCGCAGGTATATTTTTACAATCTCGGAAGCGAAAAACTTCCTCTTTCTGGACGAAGAGGGAGAGCCACGACGGTTTCAAGTGCCAAGAAGGATCAATCGTTTTAACGGGGATGCATTTGATAAAATCCGTTGCTCCGATATGAGTCGACCGCGTTACCTTAGGAAGGCGTGCGCCTCCATGCTTCTGTTCATGTTACTGGAACATATTACGGCTACGCTGATGGAATTCGGCGCCGGCATCCTTTCGCGCGTTCTATCGACCGTGAAAGAGCCGTGATAGAAGTGGCCGTATTGTCTCGTGAAGCCAAAGATACTGTCACCGCTTGAAGGTTACGTGTGTCTGCCGCAAGGTTATGACAAATACATTTAATATAGAAATATATACGAATTTTGACGCGTATCTCTCTCTCTCTCTCTTTCTCGATACGCGCGTGCAATATTTCTTTTCTTTTTCTTTTCGTATGATCTGAATCCGAGCGTAATATAGGCGATCCGGTCAAATGTCAGATGTAATCGTCTCCGAAAAGGCCATACGAAATTCTTCTAACGGGAATGGATAGCGCAATTACAGACAGAGAGAGATAGATAGATAGATAGAGAGAGAAAGATCGATATTTCCGGAATCTTTTCGCTCTTCGGTCGATAAGAATGTCGACCGTTCTTTAGCGACATCTGTGAACGGGATACGTTGGATACAGACGCTATTATCGGCAGAAATACGTTGAAAATTTAAATATGGCGTGAAGAGTTTGAGAGACGAAATATATCGCTCCCTTCGGCAACGTTTCTACGGACTTCTGACGAGAGGTGAGAGAGAGGCAGAGTTTCAGAAAGACAATTCAATAGCAGAAATATGCAAGTATCGTCGCGAAAGTAGCTGGTTCGCGGTCGAACGTTTAATTATCTTTCGGTCAAAGATTGCTTTGCAAAATCGCGCGTCTCGCGTCTCACCGCGACGAGCGTTCAAGGTAATCGAACCGCGCAAATCGATCGATTTTATCGATAGGCTTACGTAAAGGATACAAATCCACGGCGATAATATGAGACAATAAAGTAACAGGATATTTATTATTATATTATATTTATTGGTTTATATAAATTTCTCTTCTGCGTCATATCATATATAATTACGACAAAATGTATTCTCAATATTTTCAGAGACGACGGATCAGCGATATATTTCAAAGGTTACGTGACGTCTCGCACGTCGATCGGATCGGACGCGTGCGAATCGAATGTTCCTTTCAACGCGATTTTCTCGGAAGAGTGCCGCTTTTGTAACGCGCGAACGAGATTTCCTCGAAAAGTGCGCTTCGCTTTATCGCGTCCATAATCATCAGGCTCGTCCATCATACTTCGTCGAAGACGATCGTCCCTGGAATAAGCGAGACGGAGCGCGAGTCTTCATTCCGGTGAGTAAAGTTGACGCGTGTCTCGTTTACTTAGGTTATAAATTATCTACATCGTGTGCGCGAGCTTCGCTCCTCCGTAAACACGGCTCTAATCGAAGTTTAAGTCCCCGGAGACTCGATGAAAAATATATTGAACCGATATTGAGAACTTCGGAAAGGAGAATGGACAGATATGAGAAAATCACATTTCTCAATTTATTTCGATTGCGCTCTATTTTAGTAGATTTCTTTTTTTTAATTCAAAGCGCCTTACATTACGGAAATGTATAAATATTGTAATATATCCATTTTCTATATGAGTGCAATATTATGTCATAAAATGTACAAATTAGGCGAGACAGACGTATGTTTGAATCGAGAGGAAAGATCGGTGCGCACAATACGTCATTTCGTGAAATTGTTTATCGCCAGGGAGATTAATTCTTAGAACATATATACATATATATTCTAATATAATATACAATATACAATATATAATATAATATATAATTTAATATAATATATATAAAAAAATATATATATATAAATATATAATATAGTATAATGTATAATGTAATATATAATATAATATTGATATATGTTCTAAGGATTAATTTGTCAAGTTTTTTGTTTTCTTTAGAAACGCGCGAAATGATCGCCGTTGGCGATGATTCCCCGTCGATCCTCGCCGTTTCCACAATTTTCGCATGCGAAATTCGCGCCCGCGCGCAACTCGCGAATCGAAGGGGGGAATTAAAGAGGGTCCGTCATTAAATTGCATAACACCGGGCTCTCTTGCAAAATCGCGAGATAATGGTTAGGCGCCGCCTGTATATACCTCGGCCGGCAATAAGGCCCGGCGAGAGAGACTCCCGACGAAGATTGCGTGCCTCCGCAGGGGCCCCCGAATTAAGGCGGGGCCCCGAGGGGTCCCTTCAATTTCGCGCTCGATGATTTCCACCGCGAGACACTGTGTCGCGATCCTTCGAACGGATTCGGCTCGCTTCGTTTAGAGGGAATCGGGATGCGCGGAGGATGCCATAAGATCGCGTAATAACACGGATTATACGGAGACTGTCCCGTTTCTGCCCGTTTATTATTTTTCGCCAGTTGATTTTCCCCTCGATCGATTTGCGGCCGATTCCTATCCTCGGCGAAAATGTCGAGGCATTTCGAGCCGTTCGAGTAATTAGCGATTGAAAATTAGGGTCGAATCGAGAGCTTCGGAAAAGAGAATGGACAGATGAGAAAATCGCATTTCTTGATTTATTTTTATTGGATTTTGCTTTAGTAGAATTTTTTTTTATTCAAAGCGCCTTATTTTTTACGGAAATATATAATATTGTTTACTCTAAATCTCGGAAACATAATGCGACAAAAGCGGGACGTTTTATGTCAACGCAATTTAAATAATTTTCGCGTTTTATTTCTTTCTATGAAATATATACGTTATTTATATTAAATTTATACAATTTATACAGAATTTATACAATTTTGAGAAATGAGAAAACGAATCATGTCATAAATAAATTTGCTATTTTTATAATACTATATTCATAATATATACACATTGAATTCTTCCAATTTCAAGATTTTAATGTCACTAATTTTGCACAAAATAGTGCATAAAATTGATACACATGTATCGTATAAGTCCAACACTTTTATTTTATTGATTATTCTATTGATATGTTCGCGAGCACGCTCTTACCTTATTAAAGAGCTGCAAGCGTATGCATCATATTCTCGGAAAAAATTCTTCTCCCTTGAAGGAGAGTTCGAAATTATGAAAAAAAGAATTATAACAGCGCGAAGAGCCGAGATCTCGATCTGTGTGTGTGCTTTTAGCTTCTCTTACATCGTGTCTTGATTTGACGGAATCGCGTTGAATTGCGGAGATCGGCGGCACTTATCGGCGGTGCTGTTAAAATTAACGCTCCGGCAAGTAGCTCGAGCTACTTGCGCCTTATGTAGCCGCTCGTTCCGCGAATCGTCGATCGGTGCACGTGCACGTTACACGGACAAACGGACCAACGGATATTGACGAAACCAATTTAGATCCACGGCTCGTCTCTCCCTCCTTCTCCATCCCTTTCTCAATCTCTCTCTCTCTCTCTCTCTCTCTTTCTGTATAGCCGTATAATGGCGCGTTATGTGCGCTCCGCTGCGCCCCGCATGGCAATTGCTTCACCGACAGTCCACTTAGATGGAAATATTTTAAATGGCGATTGTAACGTCGTGCGCGATCGACTTTTCAAATACGACCGGATGCGATATGGTCCATTTGTCTTTACGTCGGATTATATGCAGTTTCAACGCACACGGTCAGAGATTAAAAAAAAATATATATATATTTTTTTCAAACTTTAGAAAGAGAGAATAGTCAAAAAAAGTATATTTCTATAATTTTTTTTGATTGAATATATGTAATTCCGATTTTCAAGATGCGTTGTCACATCACAATTTTAAGGAATTTAAGAAATAAATAAATTTAAGAAATTAAAAACAAATTTAATAAATCAAAAAATTAAATTAAATTAATTAAATAAATAAAATTAAATAAGTGAAGCATTTTTTTTTAGGCTGAATCGAGCATGAACGAATATGAGAAACGATTATTTATTTTCTTGGACTTTTTTCTTTTGAACTATATGTTATTTAATAACTAATTTATGTATAATATATATATATATATATATATCTATATATATGTATATTGGAGTCAAATAATTTATAATCGTCGTTTAATTTCAATATTATTGTAACGCGATTTAACATTTCATATTAATTGCAATTAATATGAAATGTTAAATCGCGTTAAAATAATATTGAAATTAAACCACGATTACGAAATATTCGATTCTAATTTTGTTTTTGATCTCGGCTCTCTCTCTCTCTCTCTCTCTCTCTCTCTCTCTCCTTAATTAGCGCGAGTCTTGCTCCTAAGGGAATAATATTCCCCTTGTTGTGTACACGCGTGATAATGTATCTCCCCGTTCAGCCGATAGCGAGAGCGCAAAAATAAATCGTGAAAGAGAAGAATCGACGAGTGTAGACCGCGCATATAATCAATCGTTCGTCTTACACGATACATACGTAAATTACGTTCTACGTGCTCAACGCCGAAAACGCTTCAACCGGATACGCGCTTTAACTCATGGATATTAATGACGAGCGTTCCGTGACCATGAGAGTCCGAATGATATCTGACGGTGTTGTCATATGCATAAACGAGCAGCCAAAAGTCATCCTTACGCGATGCAACGTTCATTAAATTATCTCTCTCTCCCTCTCTCTCTCTCTCTCTCTCTCTCTCTCTCTCTCTCTCTCTCTCTCTCTCTTTCTCCTTTTCCCTCTCCCTCCTCGGCGCTCCAGGTTACATATGCGTTCCGCGTCCCGAATATCAATGTCACGTTCTACGCCGGTAAATCGCACCCATTTGTCTCCCTCTTGTCGAGCTCTTTGCTCCGCCAAACCCGCGGGAATAACCGCGATATGTCGGTCACGTAATATCAAAGTCAAGCAGCACAAGTGGAGATGAAATTGAATTAGACGTCGACGGTTGTTTTATACCTTGCGATTGAAATTATGAGTTTTCGAGTTCGAAAATACAAAAAAAAAAAAAAAAGAAATAGCTCGAACCCTTGGTCGTTCGTTCGTATACTAATGAATCAGACGTAATAATTTGCGATCGAATATTTATATACACAGATGTATTCCCTACAAGTATCGTTATTTAATATCTCAATTGACATTTTCTCTCTAAAATCCCGAAAGGAATCGCGCGCATTTTAATACGAATGATAAGATTATTAAAGATTTATATTAAAGATTTATATAGAATTTATATAGAGACTTATAGAGAATTTATATTATGGACTTTTTCACGACATTGCGAGAACATTATAAATCATGTGAGCAATAAGAGATTGCATTTCCCTTATTATTAATCTCGGGTTAGCTAATTCCTCGCAAGAACTCGTATAAGAAGAGTTAATAAATCGCGGCTGTGAAAAGAGAAGATCCTTCATACCTGACTCGCATTAATCCCGGATTGGCCAATTCTTGCTATCGGCCGTTTCTGTGAAAGTCGGGAAGTCGCGATCGTCAGAGCGGAAACGACAACTCTTCTGTACAGAGAGAGGACACGACACGATTGCGAGGGATACCTCGTATACCGGAACTCGATCGAAATTTCCTCAGTCACCGAGACTTTCGAACTCGGTAGTCGGAGTTTCCGCTTGTCGAAACATAGGAAAAGACATATCATTCAAAGAGGTGTATTATTCCAATCGACGATTTTCCCGCGACTTGAATAAAATTGATTTTAAAGAAATCCTCCCACTATATCATGCAAAAATCGAGAATAATTTATTTTACACACATTTTATATACATACATATATATATATATATATATATATATATGTGTAATTATATATATATTAATTAAATATATTAATTAAATTATATATATAATTTAATTATATACAATAAAAATTTTATATATATTATATATTATATTAAATTATATATAAAATTATATATAATATATGAACAGAAATCCGTGCAATCTTCAAGACTCGGGAATAGACTTTAAAATCTTGCCAATAATAAATTGAGTATGTGTTTCTTCTCTTTCGAAAAAAATGCACGCGAAATTGCGGTTCGAGGTGCGAAACGAGGTCCCCTTCACCGAGATCGCTCGATTTCGAGCAAAGGGCTCGTCGTCGTCGTTGTCGTGAAAGCACGAGTGAACGCACAAAGGTCATTAAGACGGTGGTTCACGATTCGCGTCACGACTTGTCCTCGATCGGTATGCAAGCACCAAGTATCTCGCACCGAGATACTTGCCTTCGACATTGAGGCAGCCACGAAAGCGAATCTCAATGGTTGCCAGACCAAAAGTCCGTTCCCCGACAGCAATTTCAATCTGTACGATCGTAAAGCGCCCGTTCCGATAGCTCTCACTTCAACGTTAATAATAGTCGTCGGTTAGACTTCATTCCACTACATAATGGAAAAATCGAGAAGAATTTATTTCACACACACACAATATATATTGTATTTTATAATATATTTTATAATATATTTTATAGTATATAATATATATAAAAAATATACTATAATATATACTATAAATATTATAAATATACTATAAAATACACAATAAAAATTATATATATATTATATGCACGTCGTACACGAAAATGTAGAATGTTTTTGTGAGACTACGAGAGAGAATTTTATTACTCCTAATTACAGTAGCTTGGAGTACGTTATTTATCTTTTTCACATTAGCGAAATTCTTGATTTTTATTTTTACATGCTATTATAAATCATCGACATTGATCGCAATAATGACTGTAAATACTGCTTTTGATTAATTTTGATGTACTGCAAATTGTATATAATTTATATCTCATAACGTTGGATATAAATTTCGTTATTACAAAAGTCTTCATTATTAAAGTCTTCATACTTCCAATGATTATTTCACTACTGATGCAATTAACTCGAGCGCGGCTCGAATTATGCAACATCGCCATGTCAGGATTAAAATAAGTTACGATGTGACGTTTCAGCAAAGCGTAGAAACCGGTTTTTTCTCGGCGCTAAAAAATATATTTTGTAGAAAAAAACCGCATCAAATTGCTGTAACAACTTATGCAGAGTGCATCGGAAATCGTGATACAAGCGAAATATATTTAACTATTGTATTATAGCTATTGTGTTTCTATTTATAAACAGCGTCATCGAATTGTTCAAGTGAATGCAACAAGTTTTAATGACGCATTTATTTTATTAAATTACAAATTGTTAAAAATATCATTCTCCTTGTCGCACGGCAGATGAAAGAAGCGTGAATCAATTGTTTGCAATTGTTTAATATTAATTAATATGCACACGTATTCGATGGATCTTGAAGATCCGTTTTCTCGTAAACAAAGTCTTGTATGAAAAGATTTAAAGATTTCATTCTACAGATTTTTACTTGTATTTGCATCGAGGAATTATGTCCACATTTCGTTTCCATTTTCAACGATTTTCCATACATCCGGTATATATATAATAACAATTTCTAGAATCGCTCGTACGCGAATCTACTTGTCGCTGCTCTGTTTCTTTTGTCTACTGCTGATGAGAAAAAAATTGCCCGTTATTTTTGCCGAAAAAGAGCACGCGTCGCGTTCGTTCCGATGACAGATCTTTTCCACGCTGGAAAAAGATCTGTCAACGGCCCGCAACGCCTTTCGTGCGAATTAAACGTCATCGCGTTTGCACGGTTGCACGCTGTCGTGGGAGCAACGGACGATAAGATTGCTATTGTGGGACACGATACTGTTGGCGCGTGTCCAATATGCTTCTGCGATCTACCGTTTGCTTCTCAAAACTCGATACTTGCATCTAACTTTAGACACGAGAGCTCTAACACCTTTGACTATTATGAGTTTACTCTGCCACACAGAGCGCGAGCGCGTTCCATTATTTACATCTCTTATTTACTCTAAAAAGATATAGTAGATAATTTTTACGACGCTTGAAAAATAGCCGATCAAGGTATTATCAAGATTCGTTGAGACATTAACTCTTCTGTCAAATGCATAATTTTTCACCTTTCCATCAATGTACGGATACCTGGGTACCAATAAAAATTTGATTCCTGAATCGATTTCGAATCGGAATAATTAAAATCGATTCACTAAAGAAACCGGACTAAAAAGATCGATTTCTCAAAAATCGATTTAAAAAAATTGTGCGCAATTTAAAAAATAAGTATTAAAATATATATTAACAAAACGCTTTTTATATCTACAGAATAACCCATTTTAGTCTTCCTTTATGATTATCTTTAGAAAAATAATTATTATTAAAAAAAACATTTAATATTAGAGTTACATCGCTTCAAATAAAAGGGTTGACTTTATTCTAGATAGTGTTATTTTCAAGATTTAAATATTACCTTATTTTTTAGGAAGACCTTATTTTTTAAAATAAAAACATCTTGTTTTAGAATCAATAAATCTACAATTAGAAGGTGTAAAAGTAATCTATGATTAAAATGCGCTAACAAAATTGCCAACATAAAGAATAAAATAATTTGTTATTAAGTCAGCCTAAAGATATTTTTATTAACAAATTGAAAATCGATTCTCTATTAACATAATCGATTTGTATCAAAATCGAGTAGAAAAGAATCGATTTAAAAATCGATTTTTTGATAAGAAAAGATAGATTCTTTAACAAATCAATTCAGAATCGAACATTGCGATAATTTCTTTATAGCAGCTACTGGGCGTCGAATATTCTTTCCCGTCATATTTTAGGAGATTTCCGAATACAAAGAAGCCCTTTGTATTTTGTTTCGGGCGGAGAAAAGTTGCGACACATTTTTAACATTTAAAGTTGCTTTGGGTATCCGTTTATTGAAGGGTTAAATAAATCTTAAATAAATATCACAAATAAATTTAAATATTAAATAAATACATTAGTCATCTAAATATTAATTATAAAAAAAATATTAATTAAAAATTTAATTAACAAAATAAAAATGATTTCCCTTCAGATCGCCCACGTTGTGCGATGTTTCAATTTGGGCGACTCGATCTGAATTAAATACACAAGATAGTTGTCCTATTCGCTAATAGAATATTTCACAAAATCTCTAAAGGTCTTGTATAAAGCGTCGAACTTGAAATTCAAATTTAGATATATAAATATATGTTCCTTATCTCTCAATAATATCGATAGTCTATTTCTTCCAAAACATATGAGATTATTATTAAAAATTGCTCTCGGTACTCGGGTATCCGTTAATTGACAGAAGGATTAAATTGCGCGAGAAATCGATTCCAAGTTTACGGTAAAATAAAGGAAACGTGTACGAAACTCAGCGGGCGATGTGTATTCACACACTTATACCCGGATACTTTCTCGAATCGAGTATATACCTTATAGAATAACTACATGCACGTATATATATGTCTGTAGTTAGGGAGGTAAAATTACCATCCGGACGGCGTGCGTGCAAATTTCTGGCGGTGCCGAGATAGGAGCAAAAAGCGGATTTTAATCGTTATCGCGAGTAGAGTCCTCCGTGTGGCAGTCTAATGGCAGATTATATCGGCCGTATTCGTTTCGCCGTTGCTTGTCTCGTGCCTGAAACGTACCTGATACACACCTCCGGCAGTGTGTAATTTCGCCGGGACTTCGCGTAATTGAACTAGCGTGCTTACAGGATTCGCTCCTGCGGCTCCTCTCTCTCTCTCTCTCTCTCTCTCTCTCTTTCTCTCTCTTTCTCGCTCGTTACGTCACGAAGGTCGGTCAAGCCGGCCGAGATCGGTCCGGCGTTTTTCTACCTGACGCGTGGACTCCAGGTTCGATTCTCCTCTCGGAGGGAGCGAGTCCGACCATTGCGTGCAATCGCAACGCGACCTTGACGGGCCATTGCTCCGACGTCTTCGCGGAGACAGTCGTTATGTCGTCTCCTTCTCGGCGGGAGAGCCTCCTCTTTGCCGGAGATAATTTAAAAATATCGTCCCGTGCGAGAGAGAGAGGAGCGTTTTTAGGGAGAAAGTTGTTGTAACACTCACCTTGAGAAACGATGAGGAAGTTTCTTTCGATATTCGAGGGAGATGACTGTTCGATTATCTGATATTAGGCTGTCTTGTACCGCGGTTCTTCTTTTTAAGATCAATGGAAGGTATGAAGAAATATCCGCTTCTCAAATTCTCTTATAAGACTTTTGAGAAAATCTGCGCTTTAAATCGCGAAGTTTCTGAAATAAAATTGTTTTTTTAAAAATTATATAACAGTTAAAAAAAAGAGATTAATCATTTTTTGTATCATTTTTCGTGAAAAAATTTTTTTTTCATTTTTTCATGCCAATGTGTTCAGAATGTTCTAAAACGTCGAAAAATCACATTTTTTAAAAATGTCCGTATGTATGTGTGTATGTGTGTATGTGCACCAAAAGGACGTGGTCGCTCTAACTTCCGTAAATTTTGAGATATCGAGCTAAAATTTTTTACATGAATAGAGTATCATTAAGGGTTGATTGGTATTGAATTTGGCTAGAATCGGTGAAGGGGTTTATTTTTTATAAAATTTCGAATTTTCCAAAAAAGAGCGTGGTTGCTCTAACTTCCGCAAATTTTGAGATATCGATCTAAATTTTTTTACATGAATAGAGTATCATTAAAGGATGGTTGGTATTGAATTTGGCTAGAATCGGTAAAGGGGTTTATTTTTTAAAAATTTCGAATTTTTTCAAAAAAGAGCGTAATTGCTCTAACTTCCGCAAACTTTGAGATATAGGGTTAAATATTTTTACATGAATAGGGTATCAATAAAGGATGGTTGGTATTGAATTTGGTTTGAATCGGTTAAGGGGTTCATATTTTATAAAATTTTGAATTTTTTGAGAGATGTCTGTGTACGCTCTAACTTCCTAAAATTTTAAGATATCGGGCTAAATATTTTTATATGAATAGAATTTCATAATATAATTTCTAAATTTTTTGTGATGGTTATATAAAAATAAAAATTGTGCAAATTAGAAATTTGCACATTGCTTCCTCATCATTTTAATTCGCTCATAAAGCTTCCTCTATGAGGAACCCAACAATCTATTATATACTAATAATTTTAATTTAATTTAAAAACTAGCTTCCTCTAAGGAGGAACTTTGTGAGCGAATTAAAATGGTGAGGAAGCAATGTGCAAATTTCTAATTTGTTTCTTTCTTTTTTACAGCGATACGATAGCTATAATACATTAAAGTTGCTCTTTTTGCAACTTCACCCGCAAATTTCTCTCTCAAAATTGTGACGTAATATTAGAGTAATTTGGAGGCCGGATTTTAGAAACTACGATGAATGATCATCCTCTTTCCTGCGTTTGAAGAAAAGTTTTGTTTGTTTGTTGAAGTGTGTAATTAGCAAGTACAAGATGAAATAAGACGAAAGTATGACACAACGCGTCTGTCGTGCCGATATGTCATATAGTAGGAAAGGCAATTATGTCGGCGCTGCAACGAGACAGGAGACACAATGACGAAACGCTCGATGGAAAATCGAGTGGCTTTTAAGCCCGACTCTTAAGCGTTTACGTAAGCGATCGCGCGGAATCTTATCCTCGCATCTCTCACGCCGACGCCCGTTACTTATCGGCGATGACGTCGCGAGCGAGGAAGTAACACGTTAGACATGCACGTGGGATGCACGCAGCATCGCTTTCTCCGTAAAGAGCCTCTCTTTGCGCGCACGCGAAAGACGCGAGAGAGACTCGCCCTTAGGATCTTTCGCGAGGATTTAACAACGTCGCGTTGTGTCTCCGATAACGCATTCCTGTAACGAGATAAGCCTTGCGCGTAAAGCTGACGTACGCGAGTACATCGCGCGATAATTAACGCAATTAACGTTGTCAGGCGACGCGCGTCGTCTCGAAACTTATCGCATTATCTCGACAGGTCTTGGCAAACGCGCGATCGACTCAAAATTCTCGCGATGCATAGTCCAAGTTTCGCCGGAAAGAGAGGGAGAGTTTCGAATTAATTAGTAAATTGATTGCCTCGTTTGATGAAGCAACATAACAATGCGATAAGAATTATTAAATATATATATATTTTTTTTAAATATATATATATATTGTAAATATATTTTATTTAATATATGTTATGTTTAAAAAAAATATATATACATATATACATATATATATATATATATTAAAATAAATATAGATATATAAGATCTAGCATTGATCTTACATTACGTAAATACATCGTACGTATTTGTTTTTTTATAAGTCCGTTACGTAAGCTCTATCTTCGAGAGAAACTGTCGAATTAAGAAAAATCAGTAAAATTTATTCTGCAAAATTGAATGCCTATCTTATGGAGCTGCCAGTCACGCGATGCCGCGAGCATCATGCCTGCAAACCATCAATTTTCTCCAAATATTTATACCGGATGATGTAGACCAATTTATCGCCGCAAGATAGAAGCTAAGTTTGTAACGCATATGATTCGGCTTGTTTTTTTTTTTGCCGTGAAATTTGTTAAAAGGAATATACACATACGTTTTGCTTCGTTTAGAATAGATCGCGATATAAATAGAATACGGATCTCATGACTATATCGATTCTAAATCATCTTAAACACGCAAGCAAATAGCTGATCCTCTCTCTTTCTTTTTAAACTTGTTAATAATTATATTGTTCAAGTATTTTGACAAATGATTAACGTGCGCCTTTTTGCACTATTCCACTTTTTTATCCTTGACGTTTTCGAAGCATATCTAATATCCTATTAATAATTTGGCATGTATTTTGAATAACGATAATGACTTTTTTCTAATATTTTTAAAATATTTTCTAATATTTTCTAATATTTTTTAAATATTTTCTAACATTTTAAAATATTTTATAATATTTTTCCCTATATCTACGATCGCAAATTAATACTTATAATTATTTCCTATACTTCTTATATGTCAAAGGCTTCTTCTTCCCTGTTTTAATAAACGAATGAGTAAAAGTGAAGAGGAAAAAATGTCCAGAATTTTACGTCAGCTTCTCACATGCCCATCTATCTCCTATTTCGCGCGAAATTTCGCACGTCCATAATTATAGCGCTAGTTCCAGACGCTAATTTATCACCGCGCTACTCATCCGTGCGCAATTATTCGCATTCGAGTCGTCTCTCGAGAGTCGCTTCGACATTCGCGCCTTCACGGCCGTTGATTTACGCGTAAATCCGATCTGCGGTTGCGCGAATCTGTTTCACCTTGCGTTATACGGAGCGCGGACTAATTGTTGGCACGCGTGTTTAGCGTCTTGCGCAATTCTCGACCGACACTTCCAATCTCTCGCGGGAGAGAGGAGAGGAGATATCTTGTGTTAGATCTCTCTCCGCGTGACTCGTGCGCGTAAGAAAAGTCAACTAACGCGCGCGCGCGCGCCTCTGCCCGTCCTAGACATCTTTACTTTTTCCGGTCATCGCGACTGTCGTCGCAGTTGCATTAAAGCAGTTGCATTCTTAACGAACGCGGATTGAATACAAAAGCGTCACGTTCGTTTTCACCAGCGACGCGTACTTAATGCTCCAATGCGAAATCGCGTTTCGTCAGCGTTAGAATCTACGATTGTGTGAAAGACGTTAAAGGCAACTCTCCTATATAACGCATAACATAATGTGATATAAGATATAAAAGACATATACATAACATCTTTAGAATGTGTTAACTAGTGCGAAACAGTGTAGTAGGTATATTGATAATATATTAATAATATACTGACAGTAGCAGATATCGACTTAAGCAAGCCTATTATTATTTCGACACGCACGCGTGACGTCATACGACGGCAAAGAGATATTGAGAATTTAATTAGCCAGTCGATGTGATCAGACAGTTATGTTATCAAATGTCAATCATTATTTTTCACTATTATTTTATTGCAAAAGATCTCTTATTAAAATAAGCAAATTACTTAGTTTTGATAATTAATATTATTAGAGAGGAAAAAAAATCAATATATTCTTATTTCTCGATAATTAACTTTATCGTAGTTGATTCGTTTAATCAATTTATTCGTGAAAAGATTAATCATATTTTGTATTATAGCTTAATAACTAAACCCTTTGAATAAGCATAATTGAAAATTATTTGACAGATCTTTAACTTTTCTGCAATAGATTCCATATTTAATTGATGAATATTTTATTAACCATAATCGCGACACTGCAAAATTCCTTTTCAAGGCTAACAATCGTAACAACACACTTAACTTTGTATAATTGCAACAGAAATTCTCGTATAACTATACGTAGCTATAATATAATAAAATACATAAAAATAGCCCATTTTTGCAATTTTAAAAGTAACAAATTTTAAACAAATTTTTCAAAATTGCGACGATAAAAGAATTTGAAAGCCGGAATCATATTTAATGTCAAAAAAAAAAAAAAAAAAAAACTATATAGGATATAGTTATTTGTTGTTTCATGTTTTTTTTATTGAACTGTACTGTTAGACTCTTTCTCAATTTCAATTTTCGTCTCATAAAAATCGATGACGAAATATCGTTTAATACAACAATCGAGTATCGATTGTAGGACAGAAATCGTGGCTCTGATATTGAACGCGGCCGTCACGTAGCACTTATCGTCGGATTAGAATACATACTCTATTCATTAAAGCTAGGAGCAAACGTTATATGCGGTGGTAGATTGCAGGAAGGCCTGCATCAGCGTTAAAGTGCATTACGGGCGTCCTCGGTAGCGCTCGGTTAGGTTGTCCTAATTCGTTACGAAGTGGGCCCCTCGACCGTCTGCAGGACGTTATGCAATTGCATAACGGACTCGACCGGTGTGTGTCTCGACTTATTATACCGCGGTGGCCGACGTTTCTGTAACAAAGAAATCCTCCGGCGAGCTGCAATTCGCCTTGTTGCTTGCGAGCGTGCGATTAGATTGGTAAGTCCTACTTTATTAGATTAGTGAGTCCTACTTTGTCGGATCGGAGCGGTGTATTGTTCGCGATGGGCACGTAATTTTCATTTTTTTTTTCATGCCATAATCGATGAATAATAACGAGTCGCGGCATTTCTCGAAAACGTCTTCCCGTTGTGTCGATTACTCCTCTTCCACCTAGCAATCAGAGAGGGAAAGAGTTTCTCTCGTACTCTTGAATGTGGATTGTGAAATATGTATTTTTATATTATTCTAATAATATGAATTCTAGCTGTTACGTATGTATTGCAACAGTGAACATTTTGCATTTATGACGCTTTACATGAAAATCGTGTCATATTAAAGTTGAGATCCTGTAATTAATTCTTCTGTCAATGAACGGGTACCCAAAGCAACTTTAAATGTTAAAAATGTGTCGCAACTTTTCTCCGCCCGAAACAAAATACAAAGGGCCTTTGTATTCGGAAACCTTCTAAAATATAATTAATATAACGGGAAAGAGAATGTTCGATGCCCAGCAGCTGTTGTAAAGAAATTATCGCAGTGCAATGTGTTGAAAACACGCGGTTGGTACCCGGATATTCATACATTGATGGAAAGGTGAAAAATTATGCATTGACAGAGGAGTTAAAATCGCATCAAATTACAAAAATTTATTAATTACTTCACAACGAAGATATTAGATGTCAGAAATAATTTCTCGATCATCATTAGTATTATTAGAAATCATTATTAAAAAAAAAAATGAAATACAATGAATAAAAAAATATTAATGTTATTAAAAAATATTAATGTAAAATATGAATATAATATAAAAATATAAATATAATAAAAATATTAATATTATAATATTTAAAAAAAATATCAATATTAAAATATATTAATGAGAAAAGAAAAAATACGAAAAGGCGAAATGAAAACCTCTCAATTTTATCCGTTATTGGCTTTCAATCTCTGAAGCGTGTAGCACAAACGTTACCTTGACGCGCGTTAATTGCAGACGCTCGTCGTTAATTAGGCGTATATCAGCGTTAAAGCGTTACGTAGCGATTTCTCGCGTTCGGATAACTTCAGACCTTGTGCACGGAGGAAGCAGAGGGAGGTAGCCTGCTCGAAAACCGTGGCATTGGCTGGCCTTGCACGACTTCATTCCGGACGTTTGCGCAAGATCGAGGGCGAACTTCGGTGTCTGTCTGTTCCAGCAACAAGCGAGACGCACGCTCGCCCGTAAAAGAGATGGAAATCTATCTTTTCGTCTCGCGAGACCAACCCTCGCGAGAAAGAGAGAGCCGTCTTTTCGACGACTCTCTTTTCTCCTCGTACATATCGATCCCCGAAGTTAATGTCCGCGATCGCGATCGCGACATCGAACTCGCACGCCGCTGCATGGCGAGGGGAAAGTGCAGCGCGGCCCCTGCACCGTGTATATGTGCATCCACAGTGAAAGAGAAAGGCCGCGGGAAAGGATACGCGCTGTGATAGCGGCGGCTGTGCATCCGAGATGCATCTCAGAGCGCGGTGACCTTTCGTCCCGCGTTACGAAAGATTTAATACTTACGGCGATTAGAGCGCGAGAGGAGAGACGTTTGTTCGCGATACCGCCTACGACCTACACGGGACACAATCGGCGATCGCGATTTCCGTATTCGACCGATAAAAATCTCGACGACGTGCCTCGCGAGAGCTCTCTCGATGTCAGGCGCCTTTCGTTCGAAGCAATAAACGCAAGTGATGTATTGTAACTGGCCGACTGGCAAAATCGTGTGACAATCTGAAGGGAAATAATTCTTATTTTGTTAGGTAATCTTTTAATTATTATATTCGATAATTACATGACTTATTATTGTAATTAAATGATGATCTAATAATACTAATGATAATCGAGAAATTATTTCTGACATCTAATACCTTTGTTGTGAGGTCATTAATAATTTTTGTAATTTCTTGCGATTTTAACTCTTCTGTCAATGCATAATTTTTCACCTTTTTATCAATGTATGGGTACCAACTGTTTTCTGACACATTGCATTGCGACAATTTCTTTATAACAGCTGCTGGGCATTGAATATTCTTTTCCGTTATATATTTTAGGAGGTTTTCGAGTACAAAGGCCCTCTGTATTTTGTTTCGCGCAGAGGAAAGGTCCGACACGTTTTTAACATTTAAAGTTACTTTGGATATCCGTTCATTGGCAGAAAGGTTAAATAAATCTTGAATAAATGTCAAAAAAATTTAAATATCAAATAAATACATACATACGTAGATATTAAAGATAATTAAAATTATTAAAAAAATTGCTTTAGATAATTATTTAATTAAAATAATTAAATATGACAAATATTAATTACAAGTTTATTTAACAAAATAATAATTATTAGTCCATTTCTTCCAAAAGATATAAAGAGATTTATCAAAAAAGCTCTAATTTTTGACAATCGTTCGGCAATTCTCAAGCGCTCGATCACGAAATTAATTCTTATTCGTTCATGTAACATGTAACGCTCATCTAGTATAATAGTTTTTGTAAAGAATCTTTAATTAGGCGGGCTTTTTTCTTCAAACGTGCCTTCCAGGGAATCGGGGAACCCGCGGAATGCAGACAGAAGCAAAAAAGACGACAGAGGAGTATGTCATCTCTCATCTGCGTAAACGCGGACGAGAGAGGCCTCATTGAATACCCGGAATATTTCAATATACATAGAGATACGTCTTTTTTTTCGCGCAGCAAAGAATAAACAGCTAGGAACGGTTATACCACGAAATTATTACGAAGGTCGAAATCATCGTCTTTCTTTTTTCCGTTCCTAATATTTCGACGCGCGTCATCGACGAATCGGTAATTTGGCAATTAATTGTAACGGTAAACGGCTTTTATTATACATATATCCGCGCTCCTTAACTTATTCAGGAATACCGGGTGAAACACCAACCGGTCTAATGATTAATCGCGCAAAACGCATACCAATATAGTATTTTTCACGTGACCTTTGCGTCGCGTCCCGCCAGGAATCCCGAATGCAAAAAAAAAAAAAAAAAAAAAATAAAGTCGTTCGTATAATGCACACGTATAATGCTGCACGATAATTTTGCCAGCGGCAAGAAGCAGCGCATCGTCGACGTTAAAGAGATTTTATTGGCGAAATCTCATTGGAATATTTATTACGCAATAAATGTAGTGACCGTTGGAGAGATTCCTATTAAAATTCTACCGAGGCAAAACTCGCTTGTATAATAATTAACCTTGGGGCATCCGGTGTGTGCGGATGACATATGTCACTCACAGCTCGCTCTGGGACTCCGAAATCCGCGATTTTAGCGATCTACGACGAGTTGACATATATTATAATTGCACGCTCTCTCGACGAAATGCGCGCAAAAAATAGACACGAGAGAGAGATTTTTGATTAAGAGAAAAAATTTTATTTCGTCTATAAAATTGCGCTCTGTGTGTCTTTTGAGACGCGACCGCTGGAGGGGTAAAAAAAAAGAACGAGAAAGAAAATAAATCTTTGCCATTCGTGCTTTTGAAATTCCATTTTAATCGCTCGTTGATCCACCGATTTTTCATTAATCGCGATTAAATGAAACGCGCGTGATGCAACGCGCCGATATAATTCAGCGAAACGACCGGCGATTAATTACGCTCGTAAGTTTTCCATAGGTAGAATAATGCGTTTTAAATAATGTATTTCCGATTTGCACGCGTTGGAAACGATTAATGAGCGCAAGAGCGGTCGCGCGATGGAGGAAAACGAGGCGCGGAGAGAAAACCAGATTACGGTCGACCTGTCGTTAATGTCGGTGATTCACGACGAGCGCGGAAAGGATAACGCCTCTCTCCACGCACCCTGACAGTATCCCGCGAATTTATGGCGTTAGAGCGCGGCTCTGTGATAAGAACACGCGTCGGGACAAGCGTTACAACGCGCGGCTTAAGATCCGCATTTGTAATTTTCAGATCGATCTGCGAACTTTGCAGAACATTGACTTATTAATTGGAGAATTTAAACGGGTACCCGGGTACCCGTACATCGATATAGAGCTGAATAAAATTATGCATTGACAGAAGGATTAAATCTGTGGATGATCAATGATCATAATTATGTAGCTTCTTAAAATTAACGATAAAATGAATGAAGTAAAATAGAATGAGAGAGATTGTAAATTGAGTGAATTAAATCTATGGGTGATCAATGATCATAATTATGTAGCTTCTTAAAATTAATGATGAAATGAAAAAAGTAAAGCAAAATGAAAGAATGTTCGATGCTCAGCAGCTGTTACAAAAAAAATTATCGCGGTTTAATGTGTCGAAAACACGCGATTGGTACCCATACATTGATGGAAAGGTGAAAAAAATATGCATTGACAGAAGGGTCAAATCTGTGGGTGGACAATGATCATAATTATGTAGCTTCTTCAAATTAACGATAAAATGAATAAAGTGAAATAAAATGAGAGAGATTGCAAATTGAGCGAATTAAGTTGCGATTAAGGCTTAATGAAAGTAATTCGAATTTTTATTTTGTTCGTTCTCTCCGAGTTGTGAATCTCTCTTTCGCAGAGTTTCATCCGATATCCAATCGTGCTACGTGCTACGATTCATTTCCCGACGGAAGACCGGTTACGCAAGATTCGTAGTTTTTGCACCGTTTCTTCGCCGTCCATCCGGAAGCGCGCAGAATGCGCTCGGGATGCAACCGGAGCATGCGGTCGAATTAGAAATTGAATTACTTTCGCCGCCGTGGCTTAAAGTCCGCGACCGTCGTCAGATCATTTCCACACAGTCCGTAGTTTCTATCCCGTTTTCTAAGCTATCGAAAAAAAAAAAAAGAAAAGAAACGAGCAGACGTTCGAGATTGAACTTTCGCGAGAAGCGGAAGATTCGCGCTTTCGAAAAATGTCGAACTTTTTGCTGAAACTCTCTGCAGATTATTCGCCTTTTACTCTTTCCTCTCGATAATGATGCCTCTCATCGTTTGTGCTTCGTGTTGGAGATCGAATTCGTTCGATACATTTATAATTTATTAATTTTAGATAAAATATTAATTTTAGATTTATTTATAATTTATTAATTTTAGATAAAATATTAATTTTAGATTTATTTATAATTTATTAATTTTAGATAAAATATTAATTTTAGATTTGTTTATAATTTATTAATTTTAGATAAAATATTAACTTTAGATTTATTTATAATTTGTTAATTTTAGATAAAATATTAATTTTAAATTTATTTATATAATTTTAGATAGATTTATAATTTTAATGCGCGTGATTTTCGATGTACGTATTACGTCAAGTTTATTGTACTAATTAAGCGAAATTATGAGATATCGGAAAGATGATGTATAGGTAGAATCGAATTATAATTGTTGCTGGATCATTGATGGATATCTAAACTGATTTAGCGTGACTGATTAAAGATTATCCGTAGAGGTTTGTGCAATATCGATATTGCGCATGAATCATTCGTTTCCGTCTATCAGACATGAACATTGAACGAGAGAATTGGTCAACCAGACAGCAAAAAAGTCATTCTTATCCTTTTATCTGTTATTTGATTGATAAAAGTAATTACAACTCCATGCACAACGATACATCGTTTTCGATATTTTGTTTACTTTTCATATCTCTTATTGATTCATCGCTTATTAAAGTATTAGTTAAGATATCGCTTATTAAAGTAACAGCATATATAAATCGACACTTTTATATAATAATTTTAACTCTATTTTTAAAAAACTTTTTAAAAATTTTATATAACTATTTTTCTTATTTATCACTATTTTTTTAAATAGTTTATAGAAATTATGCTGTGTTCTTGCCAGCATTTCAATTAAATTCTTTTTAGCTTATGTTGGCAATAAAGCACTTAAAAAATCAACGTTATTTAATATTGTTAAATTATTATATAATAAATAATATATGATTTCGGCGCGTGTGTGTGTGTTTCTAATATTTCTGTGCAATATCGTTCAAAAGAGAAAGAGTTTTGCTTATCATTGCACTCTACGCGCAATCGTGTGTCGTATTTCGAACTTTGGCTTGAATACATAACGAGTGTGTTAATGAAGCTCATCTCGTTAAAGATTCTCTTCGTAAGGAATTTCGCAAGGACGCATCGAGAGTGCGCGAGCGCGCATTACGTAGATAAAATCTATTCGCAGATATTCATCAGATGCGTGCGAGGAAGACTTAATGACACTCGCGAGGGAGATGACATCACACTCTAAGTATCGATAACTCCGAGGACGCGGTCGTTTTGGCAGCTATTTTTTTAACTCTTCTGTGCATATGCATATTTTTTTCATCTTTCCCCATCAATGTATTTTATTTTACTTTATTCATTTTATCATTAATTTAATGTCTTCGCTAGTTTTCCCGGGTATATCATACTTGTGGAATCATGCAGGAGAGCTTCTCTCTCTCTCTCTCTCTCTCTCTCTCTCTCTCTCTCTCTCTCGCGAATGCGCTGAATGAGACGAAGAAGAGAGCGTCGTGAGGTAGAATTTTTCGCAAATCGCCAACGAAAATCGGTGCTTCTGCGACCGATTTGCGCGGAGAAAACGGAGGTGCAATCGCGGCATAATCGATAGACAGGTCGCGCAAAATTGCGCGATTAATGGCGAACCGGCAGAATTAACGGTAATGACGGACGATTAGCCGGACGATGAAAATGTTGTGGAACTAGATCGTGGAGAGAGATCTATAAATCAGAATCAATTTCTCGAGCGGAGCGATCTCTCGCAAATGATCGTTCTAGGACGCGGCTTAAACGGTAGTTGTTGTTTGGCAATTATGTACAAATGTGCCGCTATTTCTACACGAGATCTACTCCTGCGATACGATCTCAGGATATCCGTAACACGTATATGTATATACGATCGAGGATTAAAAATGACATTATAAGTGACTGCTGGCAGAACAATGTGTATATGATCTCGAGTTAAACGATCTTTCTTACATAAGTCGTATATCTTGAGCGGTTTTTAATTTGTTTTTATCGGTTACGTCGAATTTTTCAAGCCTCCAATTTTTGTCTCACATAAATAACTCGCTCTTATCCCATTATGACCATTAAAGATTCAAATATTATACGTTTATGATTCTTTTATGTAGATCTCTAGCTTTTACGATAGTCTTTTTTATACAGAAATAACAGTATTTATTGCCGATATTATATAGAATATGTTAATTTTTGCAAATTATTGACAGTGCAAGATGTTATAATTATTACTATTTTCGCAATGCAAAATATGTCGCATCCTTGAATGTCTCTTAAGATTAATTCATATGAATTACTTCATCGATATATTTTATTGAAATTGGGCTTAAGCAAACATTTATAGGAGAAACTTATAAAAAATTATAGAAACTCAAGGAGCAAATATTTAACACATTTTACATTTCTCAATAATTTATTATATATATAATAGTTTTTTCTTCTCTTCATAAGAGACCACACACTTTATAATATCGCGCGTAGCAGAGATAAGAATGTACATCTGCATAGAAAATGGAGCACGTGATAAATAAACGTGACTTGCCTTTTTTTTTTGTGATAAAAAAACGCGATACACTCGACAGACGTCAGATGATTTTCTTTTTAAATTATATGGTGATATTCACGCGGATATACATTATTAGCTAGCCAAGGATATTACTGTGCCGATCGTAAAATTGCGCCATTAACGAGGACGCCATTCTCAAAGAGAGCTCGGCGTATACTCTTGTCACGTGACGCGTCTGTTCAGTATCTACAGATGCGAGATGTTAATTCGCCTGGTCCTTAAATCGTTAATTTATGACGTCGGGCGAGACTTTCGTTTCTCTTCTACACGAAAGCGGAAAAGCATTCTTTTACGCGCGTACGCTACTTGAGCTTCTTGACGCCCATTGTATTCTTAATTAAACTTCCGCGTCGCGATTTATTACTTAATCGCCGCGTAATCATCGCGGATAAAATTTACGTCACGGTATAAATCTTTGGAAAAATAGACATGAGCAAACTCACATTCTGGAAACTTGCGCTTTCTCATATAAAGTACGGAATTTAACGAATCCCGAAAGCCGTTTACGTTTCGCATCTTGTCGAACGTATTTGTCTGATTTGCGAGAATATTTTGACACAAATCAATGTTAAAAGAAAACCTTCTACAACATATAACGTAAATTTTAAATTGTTGAAAAATTTTCATTTCAACAATTAAAACTATTACTATTAAGGTTATTACTGCGTGATTGTTATTAAATTATTGTTAAGAAATAATATTACTAATTGTAGGTACAGTATTTTCTTAGAAATTAAACAATATTAAATTATAAATAATTAACTCATTTTTAGTAATTAGTATTTTAATTTTATTGCGTTTAATATCACTAAAATAATAAAATTTTTATAGTAATAAAATTATTAATAATAAAAATTCGGGAAAGCTAATCTGCAAAATTAAAAATGTTCCCTAGTTTCCAAATCTCAGAATGATTACAAAATTTATCGACTTCTCTCTTGAAATTATTAATTTTTTTTCTCGATCTTGTGTAACTAGATAATCGAAGAGACCAATTATGTCTTTATACATTTCCGATATCAATGCCACCGATTAATATCGCATTAATTACGCGCGATTAAACTCGCGAGACGTGAGAAAATGTATTCCTCACGCGTATTTCTTCGCAGTTTTCGTAACGATACGATATCCTCGCTGTATCCTTTGTATCGTTCAGCGATAAATGCAATTCGCGCGAACGAATAAAACCGTGAAAGAACCGACTCGTTTGCATCTTCTCGATAATTGGTTCTCGCGTTGGTTTGCATATAGTAGCAAGAGTTCTTCATTAATTTCGTTCGGTGTCCTTTAAAAGTGTGAAAGCGCCAATCATGCAAATCAATGTATCCTGCACTCATTTTATTTCGCTGAAAGGACAATCGGAATTATATACAAGTGCATTCTATACGCGGGAGAGGAAATCGGATAAACTGAAAAATCCACAAGCGGAAGCTGTGCTTGATATTTATTTACAGATCCCATTCCACAATGGGAAAAAAAAAAAAAAACAACGTGTCGATATATTTTGAAATACAACGAGCGTATACGCGAGATCCGCGTGATTCAAAGCGGAGCGATATCGCTTCACTTTGCGCGCGATATCGCTTTTGCACGCGTTATCGTCTATATGTGTCGCGTATTGCAAATTTCATCGGCGTTCCAACTTGCATAAAGCGCGCTCCATAAAGCATAGCTCTATCGTTGCATCTCGCATTGCGGTATTTGTGTGTCGCGGGTATCGATTATACGAAAGAAAGGGAGAGAGAGAGAGGGAGATTTCGGAAGGACCTGAAGGAATGTGTTAATTGACGATATTTTTTTGTCAAACAGAACAAAAAAATTGCAGTACATGAAAAATAAATAATTTTATGCAATATATATATATATAGTTATTCAAATAAATAATTAAATGAATAAATAATTATATACAGTACATATGTATATTATATATACAAAATTTACAAAAATAATTAATATTTTTTAATTTATGCCTTGCTTTCTTCCGTATGTTTTTGTAAAGAATATATGTGCTGATTAAAATAAGAAAAAACGTAACAAGGTTGTATCAACTGTGCATCGAGATTGTACACAAACGTTTTCATAAACGTCGGGAGAAAATGACCCAATTTCTTAATAACCCAAACATTTCTTCGAGCGAGTCAGCTCTTTTGCGAGTTCTCGATCGCTCGTAACAGCTATTGTAACAGCTGTTCCCTCGCGACTCCTCTCGCGTATCATGGCATCTTTCTCAGATCGATTACGGCATCGTCGACGAGCGGGATCCTCTGGACGATCGTATAACAGTCGAGCCCGAGTAATTACATATCCTGCACACTGCTCGTTAACAGTTCTGCAATACAAAACTGTGCTTCGATATATATAGATAGCGAGGGAAAATGCAGAATTTATTTTCCTGCCAGCGAGAGACCCCGTTAAACATCTAATCTGCTTATCTAATTGCGCTGCTGAAGACGTCATCGTAAATTATCCAACAGCAGCCACATATTCGTGCGTAGTAATTCAAGAGAAAATATTTTACATTCTCTCATAACCGCGCTATATATATGCGTATTAAGGTTAAAAGTAATATAACAGTTAGAGAGCACTATTATTGCTATAAAAGTTTACGATGATTACGCATTTGTTCCGTCCTAAGTGGATAAATTTATGGTCAGTGTCTGATAAGATACTGCAAAGTAAAACGCGAATGCAGATTAACACACGGGTTAAGATTAGATACGAGTTCAAACATTTAACAATTACGTCACAATTTCAACATATGTATATATGCGCTATCTCCCCCCCCTCCTCCCCCCTTCGCGTCTGCACTATATGATACTTGCTATAATTTATCATTGTGCCAATTATTGTTTTGTCACGGGTATATATAGCGAGACACGCTGTAATCTTCTTGTATTACAGCAATATATAGTGTTCGGGAAGTTGCGTATAAATATGCGAAAGATAGATTAAACAAGAAAATAAAACATTATTTCAACGATAATCTTTTTTAAAAAATTTTAAAAATCAAAATTTTATCCTCGCAATTGACTTTATTCTATCGAACGTAAGATTTGTGAAATGACGAAATTTTTTACTTTCTCACGATTTATATATACAGTTGTAAAATATATATTTAATATAATTTTATAATATATATTTATATTTATTAAATTATATATATTTAATATTTAATAATGTATATTCATTAAATAATATATATATTTAAATAGAATATATATTTATATGTAATATAATTTTAAAATATATAATTTTATAATATAAATTTATTCATAACGCAAAAAAAATATTTACAATATCGACAATCTAAGAGAGATTCGACTTCGGATCCGGATCGAGGGGAAACGATCGTTGCGTCTCGCGAAACACCCTGTATAGGTATAAAGCGAATATACCCGGCGGTTCGAGTGTATCGAGGAAATCCCTTGAAACAATTATTGTCCGTAATGATGATCGTGACAGCCGTGTCCCAGTTGCGGGCTCTGCTCGCGGCCTATTGTTCCTTTCGTTAGGAAGGCCTTACTTAAGGATATATCCTGTCATTTTTCTTCAACGATGGGCCGCGCGATTGGCAATCCGACACGCAAATGCGCAAGAATATAAGCGGCTTTCATTAAACCAGCGGCAAGTTAATAAATGCAATAGCCGGCATACGTTTTTCTATCGCTGCATATTAATTTATATATTTTTATTAATTTATTAATATTTTTTATTAATTATCAATATTTTTTTTATTAATGATTGATAATTACTTATTTTCAGTTTTTTCCAATTATAAAAATTAGTAATGAATTATACGTAATAATTTATAATGAATTATATATTCGTCACATTTTTCTGAATATAACTTTAATAGATTCTCCTACCTTATGTATCAGTACATTTATCCGCTTGCTATCTTGAGGTACGAACAAAATAAGCTTCGTGTTTGTGTTAGATGCAATGTATTTATATCACTAATTTCGACATCCGCCCATATCTAGGCTATGAATAACCGCCCATGTTTGAAAAAAAAAAAATCTATGTTATCTATGTATTGTATAGTAAATTTTGTATAGCTCTTATCTATTACCATAAACTGCTACAGTCGCGAGATATCGCGTTCTCATAAATAACTTTTCTTATCCACGATAAGAAAAATGGGTAGATTTTTTTCGTCTCGTATATGTTTCGACTCCGTCGCATCTTAATCTCATTCTTGACTCGTGTTGAGATGCGTATGTAACCTACATTTCGCGAACCCGCTCTCTTTCGTTCAATCCGCCATTAGGTTAGCGTGTACTCGCTGGTTTATTACTCAATCGAAAGTGCTTGAAAGAAGAAAAGAAATCGTCGAGTTCGTTCGTTCGACATCGATCGTTAATTTGCTCGCTCGATCGAAATTGAAAAACAGGTCAGAGATTTTTGCGAGAATTATCGAAGGACATTCTTCGCCCTTGTAAGTTTTTGTTCTCAATCATAAAATGCGCGTCGATAAAAATGGTTGCTAATTTTTACGAAAAACTCCGATATAGTGAGAATATTAAATGCAATTGTTTCAATTTCTTATCTTAGGTTAACGTAAATTTACGCGCCTTTATTTGATCATTTTAATCTGTTAATCTCTCATCGTGATTTTTGTTCCGTTTATTTTAGATCACAAGATACACTTCGTTATCTTGCAAAGCTAAAAAGCTTACAAACGCGAGCGTTTGTGAGAGTATATTCTTCTAAATCACGAGCAACAAGTGAAAGTATCCTTGTTACAAGAGACTCGAGTTTCGAGGTTCCTTGTTATTAAAGCTGCATCTAGCCGTATAAGGATCGATTTACTTTGGATAGGAGAGACGATCATAGCTATCTTCCATTGTAAGACGAAGTAGTTTCACGACAGCAAGAGATTAATCACGCGCGTTCTATTAGACGTGTAAATTCGTTTCGTCATTCGCTTTACCTTTCGTTCAATGATCTCAGTTTGATGATCTCAGTTCGGGACCTCTATGAAAAATTAAGCTCACATTTGCAAATTATGAATAAAATTTTTGTTTATTAAATTTAATTGAATTT
Organism: Lasius platythorax; assembly: GCA_963971435.1. NCBI lineage: Eukaryota > Metazoa > Arthropoda > Insecta > Hymenoptera > Formicidae > Lasius > Lasius platythorax. Next base: position 14,393,985 of record OZ020540.1, read on the forward strand.
AATAAATAAAAAATTTAATTAAATTTAATTATTACAGTTTTCTGGATGTGTTTTTTTCCTCCTTCCTCTCTCCTAAAAAATTGTAGAGTTTTCAATAGATTTTAGGAAGAATTCTGTCATTTAAAGCAACGAAAAACTGCGGGAGAAAATTTTGCAACGTCCATTATTATGTAAAAATTACAATTTTTTAAAATTCCAAGAAGATTTAAGATAGTTTTACAGTTCTAGATAAGTTTCTGACAAAGTTCTGCTCAAAATATTTCCAAAAATTAATTTTGAAAATAAAGGTCGGCCGCCACTTTTCAGAAAATGTATATTTTGTTATACAATTCCAGGCTAAAAATTCGACGATAGTATTTTCGTTGCTTTAAATAACAGAAGTCTTTAAAACTCTAATAATTAAATTTAATTAAACAATTTTATTTATAATTTTTAAATTGAGCCTAATTTTTTTCTAGTAGCTCCGGATACTTTTGATCGATCAAGATCGTTCGATAGAGAGATGACGGGGCTCGTCCTTTATTAAATTCACAGTCGAGAAAGTTAGCTCGGGATAGTGTACGCTGTGATCGCTGCGTGATGAGGTCTTGTCGGGATATCCTTTTACTCTCGTGCTGTAACTCGTAATTCTTCCCGTATATTCTCGGCGTCTATAGATGTCTTCGAGCCGATTTTGCCCACGCCACGTGCGAATTTTTCGATGCGATCGGAGAGTTAATTACAGCCTGACTTCCTGCAATTCCGTCGAGGAAATTCCGGCGAGCCGCTGAAATTCCATCCCGAATTCTCGACGAATGATTTAGAAAACGTCCGATATTAACCTACACAGCTTGTTATTTTCCAACGGAATTAAAAAATTTAATTTTCTACGTCATCGGAGAGACTGTGTTACTTATTTAAGCATACAACCTTTATCTTTGTAATTTTGTGCGACTATTTTTCATTTAATCTCTCTTCTTTCTCTAATTTTTTCATATGCCAAGAAATATATGTATCGTAATAAATTAACGTATTAACATATTAAAATGAGGATGTTTCTTAATTAGCAGCAAAATTATTGCGCTATAACTATTTTTATCGGAACTTAAGGAGATTATTCGGACTTGAGAAAATAATTCAAAGATTCGGGGTTTTCGAGAAAAGAAGTTCTGAGACTGTTTGTGAGAAAGAAGAGGTCTGGGAACGTGTTTCGGCTAATTATTGCATCCGGTTGTGGCAGATAGCAACTCAAAGAATCTCTTTCATCGTTCAGTCGTAGCGATATCTCACAGAAACTAACTAGATGAAACGGAAAATGTGGGAATTACGAGCAAAAATAAATAACTACATTTAATCGAAATTTCTCAAATAATCGCGACTGAATCTTACAATTAGTATAATAGATCCAATTTAAACATTTTATTAATTAACCTTAATTTTCATAACTTAAATTTTTTTGAAGGAATTAAAAATTCCAAAACAAAAAAAATATACTTAATTTTAAACTAAATAAAACTCTCCATCACGTACGGTATAATTTTAAGTTACGTTAAGATAATTTATTTTTACAAATCTTTAATCTCAAATTGTTCAAAATTGTAACGAGGGTTTTTTTTGTACTTAGCATTTCGAAAAAAAAAATACAGAGAATAATTATTATTTTTCTTGGATTTTATTTTTTAAAATTATATTATTATTATCAATCACGTCTTTAAAATCGGATTTGTCAGAAAAGGAGATTTTCCAGTTTTCTATACGTTTCACCTCGTTATCAGATTATTCTGGAAGAGAGGCGTTAAAAGTGTCGCGTTTTAATATAATTTCGCGTCAATCACCGACTCGCGAAGAACTGGAGAGACACGCGAGCACATTGAAGCCCCCGTCTCATCCGTCACACGACGGAGTCACGTCGCCTCCTTCTGTTCGATCTGGTCGGTGCAGATGCTACTCCCTCGTGTGACTTCCCATGTGTTCCCCAAAGCCTCAGGGGTCCCGGAGGCATCACCCTTCCCGTCGGAGCCACATAAGTTGACCAATCGACCACTTCTCTCTCTCTCTATATATATATATGTATATATCTATCTCTGTCTCTCTCTCTCTCTCTCTCTCTCTCTCTTTCTCTCTCTCTCTCTTTCTCGCTCCCCTCTCGATCCTCGAACGGCCCCCTAGTCGGAGACTTCGTCTGGCGTCTGGCGGCAGTTCGGAGCGAGACGCCGACACGACGTACGACATAGTATTTTCGTCCCGGACCTTTCGGGCTCCGAAACGCGGCCCAAGCCGTCTCGTATAAACATATATATATATTATACATATCAGTTGTTGGATAATTTCGCGAACGTGTTCTCCCGTGGGGCAAAATTCGTTATCCGCGATTGCCGGAGTGGCGAACGTTATCGCGGAGAACGTGCCGGCTGCTGCTGATGTATAGAGGTGCGCGTAAAACGGGTATTCGCGTATATCCTTTCGAGCGGCGATCGGTCTCTCCAGGAACGAGGCCGTTTTTTTAGCGTCCAGCTGGACCAGGTGACCGGAACCAGGTCGCCCTCCCCCCCCCCCCCGACCTTCGCGTGGGAAGGTCGGAAGGATCCGCGAAGATTGTTCGTCGTTCGGATTGAATTCTCGCCGGTTGAGGGGTCCTCGATTTTTCGCGAGGAATAAGTGACGATTGAGAGACCATCGAGGAGATTCGCCGCGCGTCTCTCCTGAGGAGACGAGAGGATTCAGGTACATCGACAGCTCCCTTCTACAAGTACGCGTACGCACACACAGCCTCCAGTTCTTTCCATTCAAGGCGCGTCGCATTCATCCGCCGGCAGCAGCCAGCCAGCCAGCCGGTATCACGCATACACATTTCTACGCATATACACATCTATATACGATCTCCGGAGAAGAAAGCGCGTCCGGTACGTCTTGCCACGCGTCGCTTTTCCGTCGGAATATATATCCGGCTCCGGAGGAGAAAAGCGAGATATCGCGCCACCGATGCGCTCCTCCCGAGGACCGACCGGAAGATAAGGAGACAGAGAGAGAGAGAGAGAGAGAGAGAGAGAGAGAGAGAGGAAGGACGTCGGCCCGAGATGACGTGACGCGTCCCGACCGGAGAGGAATGCCGGGGCGGATTCCTCTGATTTCGGGATAGAGTCGCCACCAGGATGCGTTTCAACGGCTGGCGAACCACCAGGCTGCTCTGACAGATCACACAGCCGCTCCTGTCTCTGTGTGTGTCTCTCCGTGGTTTTTCTCTCTCTCGTAAGTAAGGAACGCACACACAGATCCGGGGAGGAAGCCGGGGATCACTCGCGCTTCGTGAATCCGGATCGATTCGATACCGAAGTGGTATACCGTTGGAATCGAGTAACCATCGGAGGTTTTCTTTTTTTGCGACCGCACAAAGTGCTCTCGGTGCAGCTAACGGCAAGCGGCATCCTGGTCACTTGAAACTTAGACCCGATAGGAATATTATTACCTTTTGATATAGTTGTTAAAAGTTTTCTCGATTCGCGAGAGTTTCGAGGGGGAACGCATTTTTTCCGATCGTTTTCTTCTCGAACACTCGGGAAAATTAATTAAGACGGTTCTCGGAGAGAGAAATTTTAAGTACATCGCAAGTATGAAGTGTTCTTTTTAATCAATTGTGATAAACCAAATTTATCAGTATTCAGGACGTAAAGGACGCGGTAAATTGTCGAGATACTGTCTAATAATTATATTTGAGTGCAAAAGTGCAATTAAAAAAAAAATATATATATATATAAGCACTTATATTATGTCATTTAGCTTATAATTAGAAATAGAGTTTGGCTTACCGCCATTGATTGAAAGCGCAGGAAACTTTCGACCAAGCATTAAGTAAACGCGACGAACTTAAAAGCAGTCTGACGACGTCGAAACGAATTACAAAAGCGCACGACTTTTATCCACTCGAGGAAGAATTTACCGAGTCCGGTCTAACCGGTAGGCATGAAATTGACGAAATTCCCGTGATGCAATTAAGTATCGATCGTTCTCCGACGGTTTCGAAGTGACTGCCGAACGAAGGGAATTACCGTTAAAGCCGATCGTGACCTCGATCTATCCTTGGCGGATTCTGCGTGATGGTTTCGCGCATATTTCCGCGATAACACGCGTGCCTAAGTGATCCGCTACATTTCGTTGGATTCCGTCGTTCTCAGATAAATCAAAAGTACAGTATAGATTACACTGAAAAAAATTGTATTCTCATTTTAAGAATTTTCCACTAATTTTTAGAATACTCTGTTCCGAAATAAGTGCTAAAAGGATCCTCTAAAGATTAGAGAGAGTATCAGATATTCCTAATTTATAAAAATGTAGACGAGATGGGATTAATTTTTACATGAACAAAAAAGTACATTATTTTACGGCACACAGGCAAAGAAAGACCATAAAGAAAGCATTGACATAATACATATAGACCGAACATGAGACCTGAGTTCTGAACAATGAAATTAAATTATGTTACACGTTACTTACTCGTAAACACTTCTCTTAAGTCGCGCGAGTCTTCTTTTTCGAGTCACTTAATAACTTCATCCATTTTTCTAATAAACTATTTTTCTAATAAACGATTATATAAATTAAATTATGTTACACGTTACTTACTCGTAAACACTTCTCTTAAGTCGCTCGAGTCTTCTTTTTCGAGCCACTTATTAACTTCATCCATTCTTCTAATAAACTAAAACCATTCAATGACAAACACTGCACTGCATTGTAAATTGCAACACTATATTGCTGCAACAATATGATTATATAACGCCAAATGAACGGTCCATATACAAAAAAAAACATACGACCGTTTGTTATTAATAAAAAATATATTCTTAGTTTTAGAGGATGTTGTAGAAACATATACAGTCCTCTTACTTCGAGAATACAATTTTTTCGATGTAGAGAAGTAAGACACAAATTTTTGCGTCTACGTTTTGGCATCGATAAGTCTTTCAATTTGAAAAAAAATTGCGCGGGAGAACATCGATCGTTTTTCGCGCTTCCTTTTTATTTTTTTTTTCCTTCGCGATAAAATCGCGAGAATCTTTGCAGCCGATGTGCATAGGATTTTGTGGATCGCACGCTACATATATGATGAAAGTGCGTGAAAGCCCGGGGAAAGAGCAATAAATGTATGCGCGGTCGCTCGCTCGCGCGATTGTACGCTTTAACGACCCAATTCGACCGATTTCATTTGACATGAATCGAGCGAGGGATATTCAATTTCCGTTATCGATAATAATATATATAGGACACACAATATAGAAATGTATGGATATTGTATATACGGGATAAATTGGCATTTATACGACACACGCGTGACACGTGGTAATCGATAACGAGATTCTACATAACGTGGCCTCGACGTTTCTTTAATGAAAGCAGGCTATCATTCGTCGCAATTTTTTAATCCTTATTATTGCATAGATATTGGTCAATCTTGAAGAAATGGAGCTTTCGGAAATAAATATTAATCAGAGTTTATATTTAAAAGAATATTAAAAAATATTTAAAATATTAAAAATATTAAATATTAAAAATATTAAATAATAAAAATATTTATAATATTAAAAAAAAAGAATAAAAAATAAATAAGAAAGAATATATAGTGTATGAAATAATTTTTTACTGATAATTATATTTTTCGACTTCTCTGATATAATTTAGTAGATTTATTCCGCGCCTTTTTTAACTTCAAAATACAAACTGGATAAACTCTTTACAAATCTTAGTTAAAATTAAAATCGAAAACAAGATCCTATTAAATGTTTATATCCGTGAAGTTTCGACTATCTTCGTTGAATTGTAGTCATATGTTTTTGAAATTTTTATTGTCAGATTTGTCAAGCAATTCGTTGATCGGATCGCGTCGCATCCACAAAATCAGTCGTAATTTGTTTCGCTGCTTCTAATAAGACGTTGAGTAATTAATTCACCAAGTCGAGTAATTAATTCAACAGTTCGAAGGACAAGCGCGCCGGATTGTCATTCTTATGTGTATAATTCCACGCCAGACGCGGACAAAGAAAACAGATTAATAACACGCAAGAACAATATAACTCTTATAATGCACATTATGCCGCAAGTTATACAGATATTATCTCTTTCGAGGGAATTACAATATAGCGCGCTTGATGTAACCCTGTTGTAATCATTCATTGTCAACGGCGCGTGGATGTCACGGATGTCATCAACGAAGACGTCACACAAACGTTTCATATTATCGAAATTATCGAAGAAAGTCGCGATACACACACGCCAAGTATATACACAAGGAAAGAAATATCTGTTTTTACGAAACACTGATATGTAGTCGTCTTTCCACGTTCAAGTGGAAAACATGTTTATCGATCACTCTTGAAACCGTGAAACTCAATACGCGTATTGCAAATTTCCGTTACAATAACATCATTAAAATATTTCGAACAAAAAAGGATTTTAAAATACGATCGTGGAATGTTTTTAATAAATTGCGTTTCCATTCGCGAATCTTTAGATGCGATATTAACTCATTTGTCAATGCATAATTTTTCATCTTTTCATACTAATCGATTATTTTAACAGAGAATCGATTTTCGATTCGTTAATAAAAATATCTTTAGGCTGACTTTAACCTAATAACAAATTATATTATTCTTTATGTTGGCAATTTTGTTAGCGCATTTTAATCATACATTACTCTTACACCTTTTAATAGTAGATTTATTAATTCTAAAACAAGATGTTTTTATTTAAAAAAATAAGAGGTCTTCCTAAAAAATAAGGTAATATTTAAATCTTGAAAATAACACTATCTAGAATAAAGTTAATCCTTTTATTTGAAGCCACGTAACTCTGATATTAAATATGTTTTTTAATAAAAATTATTTTTCTAAAGATAATCATAAAGAAAGACTAAAATGGGTCATTCTTTATATTTGATGTAAAAAGAGTGTCGTGTTAATATATATACTTATTTTTTAAACTGCGCACGATTTTTTAAAATCAATTTTTGAGAAATCGACCTTTTTAGTCCAGTTTTTTTAATGAATTCGATTCAAAATTCAATTATTTAAAGTTGCTTTGGATATCCGGGTTCCCGTTCATTGACAGAAGGATTAATCTCTTTAAATACTTCATTAGTAGTCGGAGTATTTATTATGATGCGATATATGTATATATGAAAGGTTACTGTCACCTTTGAAATTCGCGAAGGCTAACTAGATCCGCTGGAATTTACGTCTCTGCCGTCTCTTATTATCGAGGCTGTTATTATCGCATCTCCTCGACAGAGAGATGTAGAGAGGCGAGAGATTGATGAACGATCGACAAGTCGCGACACGGATTATATACATTCGTCTGTTGCGATCGTGTCTCTTCTGGGGAAACGCGGTGTAAGACGTGTAAAGAGCCAATATGCACGATCTGGCTGAACCCAACCACTTTGCCCCCCTCTCTATAACGGTTGTACGATCCAGGTATCGCAACCTGGCATCCCCGATAAAGTCGGTCGCAGCAGGCGCTACGTCATTAACGTTGCACGTTTGCTCGACGATGATGTCCTTCACGGACATCATCGTCGAGCGGCACAACAGCTCTCTGAAGCGCGGTATAAATTGACTTTTAGAAAAAAAAAACGTTGAAAAAGTTTAACTGCTCGAAAATAAGTATGAAATTAACGCCAAATTAGCCAAGTATCCCTGATTGTATATCATCAGCTTGTAATTGACGCTAAGTAGTTTAGCGCGCCTATATAGAGGTTGTAAAGCAACGTTTTATCGCGCGATCTTCTATAGTTTAAGGAGGAATTTAACACGGGGAATGATTTTTATAATTTTGAGGGAATATTGTGCCCGTAAAAGCGATTAAAATTGATACTATTCTGAAATTTTTAATTAGAATTATGATTTCGCTACGCGCTTAATTATGTGTTAATTGCTTTTCTTCGCCGTGTGCTTGGCACGCGTAATTTTTTAAAAATATAATACATTTTAGTTTTATTGACATAAATCCAAATGTTGAAAATATTTTTAACGTACAAATATATATTGTGTGCGTGATCTCTCTTAAAACTAAAATTATTTGCACTGATATCGTTTTGGAAAGTCATATTAGAGATAATCGAAATTTTTTTTGAAAATTTCATATTTGTTGTATAATTTGATCTATAATGACTATTATAAAGTTTATATAAAAAGATTAATTATGCGATTTATGATATAAATACATTCATAAAAATCGAACTCGCTCGTTCGTTTAGTTAGTTTATTTATAATCCATGTATTTATTATTGCTCGTTTATATGCTAAATCGAGTTCCTGAAAGTATATTTTCTCTGTGACTTTCTTTGACGAATTACATAATCTAAGTAGCGTATATCTTTTCAATAATATTACATCATTTTACTGTACTAGATTGATTAATAAGGTCTTTAAGACTGCATAAGAATTTAATCACTCCATAATAATTTCATTTAAAATTTTATAGCTGCCCCTTTTTGCCTTCGCCCCCTTTACAATGGATTTTAAATTTTGTTTATTACAAGTATATGAAAAAGCTCTTTATTCCATAAAATTTAAAAAAAATTTATATCAAAAGTTCCTTAGAAAATGGCATGTAACGGAATTAGTGAAATGTTTCGTTAATGCCTCGCATATTAGAAACTGCAATTTTAAAAGAGTGTCCTTAAAAATGTTTATTTGTACAAATAAATAAAAAATCGAATTTTATTTTCAACTTAATACATTTCTATAATTTATGAAATTTGCAATACACTATTCCGTACCTTTACTATGTTTTTTTTTTACTTTTCAACAGAAATGTCGATTTTTGGTGACAAATTTCGTCTGCTTTTTAAAAAGATCATTAGCCAAAAAAAAGTTTAATTTTTTCAAGCTAATGATTTAAAAAAAAAAAAAAAACAAAAGATATTATCAATATCATCAAAACTGTGATATAATCTAATGAAGGAGCGCGCGGTCTCTACTAAATACTTATGGATATCAATTTTTTTCTTTTAACCTTTCCACAGTTGGGGATTAAAGTCCAAGAAAAAAACAAGATGGTATTTATGTACATTTAAATAAAAGTATTTGCATGCGTGTGAAAGTAGCATTCTCGCTGTGAAAGGACATCGGCTGCATCGACAGACACTTGAAGCACTTAAACACTTGCGCGTGGCATTGTCAGATGGTAGAAAAGAAGTGTGATTCTCGTCGTCCGAGGCCTCCTCGTCGCGGACGATCATTCGGATAAAAGCTCAAAGTGGCACCCATGCGTCGAATCAGAGATTGCATCGGCACGAGAGAAGGATCGTGTGTGCAGTTATCCGTCGACGAGATGATGACGTGCGTGCGGCCGGCAATTTAAAGCCTGCCATTCCTGCGCTTCCTGCGAATGGATGGAACAACGGCCCCGTTTCGACAATCATTGCGGTGCCGTTAAGTATTTACGTGTAACCCCGGCCTAATTGCCGCGGCGTAATGCGAAAAATGACTCGCTAAACTGTGCACTTATGCGCGAACACGTCGGGGTCGTGAAAAAGAAAGAGGGAGAGAGAGAAAAATACGAAGGAAAATGAGCGATTCGAGGTAAAAATGACAAATATTATTATTGGAGCGTGACGTTCTTCAAAGAGCACGTGATCTATGTGTGTAGTGTGCGTATAAAATATATAATATATGTATATATATTAGTATATATATTGTAATATAGAAATTCGCCACCAAAAATCGATATTTCCGTATTATTACAGTGTATTGAGACAAATTTCATTAAATTATAGAAATTTAAGTTAAAAATAAATATAAAATATATAATATATATATTATTTTAATTATACATATTTATAAAAATAAATTATAAATAAATTTATATTGTATATAATATTTATTTATAATAAATTTATAAATAAATTTATATTATATATAATATATAATATCTCATCGAGAGATTCGCAAATGCGATCCCATTCTTATAGAGATGTCGACTACTGATGCCGAGCAACTGCAACGGATTCTGCGCGTAACTCGTCCGGTCCGAATAACTTTATACGTATCTCGCTCGTAAACTTCACAAGAGCTGTAACTGTACGCGGCATAAGTGATACATAAATTTGCATGGGAATTAACTCTCTGGCTCGAGCTTTTACGGTGTTATTGCTTCAATTTCCGCGCGACGTCACCGCGGGAGGAATGTCTTCTCGAGAGAGACCACCTCGTTGTCTAGATGATTTAGAGACGATCGTGTAAGACATATGTACGACTATTCCGCGTGAATAAAATAAATCGCAAAAGTTTTGGAGAGAATTTAAATGAGAGTAATATTGTAAAGCGCGAATCGCGCGAGTTTATTACGACACAGTAATCTTGAAATAGTAATAGAATATTTGATACGGATATGTTTCGGAATAAAAAAATGAGAAATGCAAGATTTCTTGAACGATAAAGCTAATTTGGTGGCATACATATTCTGCCATTGTTCCGTTATTTAATTTACTCGGGACCAGAGATTGAGATCTTAAACTGACTTAATCCGAGAGGATATTTTCTCGAATCATAATTAATTTCTTTCTTGTAAAGTGATTATAGAGTTAAAGAAAAAAACAGCTGTTAGAATTTTTGTAAATATTCATATATGTAAGATTATTGAATCAAATCCGATGTTAAAATTAACACGATAGAATATTCAATATAGCGAATAATTACAACGCTACTCAATAAATAATTAATTACAACCTTGTTAGTTCCAATATTTTATCACAAAAATTTTACTAACTTTTTTTATGATAAATTTTGTTTGAGAATTAAAACTTTTTACAATATATATATTTTTAATTATTTATTACAATATGTATATTTTACAATATCGTGTATATTTTTTACAATATATATATTTTTAATTTTGACCGGAATTTTGACGGAAAATAAAATCTCTCTAGCATTATAGAATAGTTATAGGATAGTAAATTATTAAAATAAATCCTTTTTTTACAATTTTAACCACAATTTTCTCGAAATACTGACTTGATAAAGTATTTGTGTGAGACCGCAATCGTATTGAGCATAAAAGAAAACCTACGGAGGAATGATTATTATTATGAAACCTCCTGAGGTTTATCTTAATTGTGCTATATTATCGTTAATATTTGATTCTTCCCTGATGTTTATACCGATATTGCGTGCGTTAACATCTTTTAAAGCATACATGAATATTTCTGCCATGCGCTCTCAGAAGATGTCCATTATCTCCTTCTCGTGAAGCATGAATATGTAATACTGACAACACATTTCCAATTTTATACAAGTCGCAAATTGCAGTGAAACGCAAAATCTCTCCGTGCAATGATTATATATGGAGCAATCGTTTTCACGCGTTTCCGTTTCATTTACATAATAATTTTCGAGAAGAAAAAGACTCGCCAACTATTTCTCGTTTACTATATCTTCGAGTGCTATTAATCATTCGATTCTATCATTACGGCAGCTCCGAAGGAATCATTATCGGTCATAACAACACCGGCGAGCGAAACAACGTTTTACGCCGAGATGCGATGACGCTCATGATAATTATCGTTCACGATGAATTAATCGCCGCGTTTAGTATCTGTCTCGCATCTGATACACCCGACATTATAACGCCATATAATGCGTCGCATATATGCGTAAAACGCACAGAGGCGGCGGGCAACAAACATTCAAGGCGAAACTCCGGCGCGCGAGCTCTCTGCTCTCTCGAGAATCGAGAGAGTTCACGCTGCGTGAACGACGCGATACGCACGCACACGCGTCAATTGCACGGGTCGCGGCATATCTTGTTGCATACCACAGACATATAGTTGTTGTATCTCGCTCTCGAAATCAAGCAGGGATCGGCGCGAGACGGAGACGAGACTCTCGCGGTGAAATCGCCCGCGCCTCTCCCGATCTCTGTAACCCCTCCTCTTCCCTCTCATCTCTTTTCCCCTTCCCCCCCCCTCTCCACCCCCCTCGTGTTCTCGTACAATTAGGGTTAATTAGCACGCGTAAGCGAGAAATCGCAATTGGAGCAGGCGAGCGTGTACAAAGTAACAGCAGGCCGTAACAGCGGCAGCAGCAGTATCTCTTCTCGCTCTCTCTCTCTCTCTCTCTCTCTCTTATACTCGACTTTCCACAAAATCGCTGGATCCTCGCTGGACTGCGTCATTATTCCCTCTTTCTTTCTCTCGCTCAAGCATTGGAACCGGTCTAATTTCGATGGGTTCAACTCTCCGAGGCTATATACAGGGTGGGCGCAAAAGAATGGACGGCTCTCGATGCGTAAAGTAGCGCGACGTAAAAAAGAAAAGAAATTGCAGACGCTGTTCGCGAGTGAGATTTTATTGTGATGTTACGAAACGGAAGAGAGCCTCGTTGTTTTTTTTTTATAGAACATAAATGTACATTATTCATAAAAAATGTGTCTCTTTCTGTTTCTTCTGATAAAGACATGTAAATTGAAATTTTGGCTTGTAAGGAGTGTTTTATTATTATTAGCGGCAAGTAATATGTTGTCAACGCTTGTGATACTTTAGATCACTTTCATCCCGCCTAAGTGAGTATCGAAGTATATACGAGCTCGTCGAAAGTATGTCGTATAGGGGATTATTATCGAGAGTCGCCTCGATACGTCGTGATATTCTAAAGCCCCGACAATCATCATCAGCAGCAGTTACTGTCAATTTAAATAATATACCGACGAGATGTTTCTCGCCCGCGCTGGATAAGCTTCTTCAACGTTCCTCTTTGTTGAATAACGTCTTTCTCTATGGCGCGACGAAAAGAAGAAATTGCGGAGGCGCAGCGGCGCCTTACGTAAGACGCGGAATGCAGATGCAACTCGCGCGATGAGCCTTTAATACCGAGATTAGTGTCTATCGCGATATTATTGTACGTGATACTAAAGTAAATGATAGAGGAAAGGTGTCAGAAGGATGCCATTCCGTTTTATGTGGCTGAAAGTCCAAAATGAAAATTTACGTCCACAGATATTCACAGTGTTACATACAGTTTCGATAATATCGCTTAAAACTCTTTTAAGCAAATGGGCTTTCATTTTTAAAGCGAGTGAAAATTAAAGTTTGAAAAATTTGTTTCGCAAAATCCACCGAGAAATCCAGAAAAGTATTAAAAATCATAACAAAAAAGATAAAAGAAAAGACAATCGAACAAATTCGGGATAAAACGAGCATCGAACGCATAAACTATATGTTTCTATAGGCTTGTAATATGCAACTTAATCAAGCGAATCGAGCTCGTATATTATAGCTCCGATAAAGCGCAGCGCTTAATGTCAGCTGACTTATGTCAGTCTTGATACCTTCTCTTTACATTCGGAATAACGCAGAGATTTCGCGAGAATTGCGCGAGTAATTAAAATCTGAATGATTCGAGCATCAAAGATCGATTTCTCTCTCTCTCTCTCTCTCTCTCTCTCTCTCTCTCTCTCTCTCTCTCTCTCTCTCTCAGCCGCAGAATCCGGCTGGCAATATCATCATCAGCTGTGACTCAGCTGCCGTATCTCGCAACATTGACGAATAATTTATTGTCGATTGACGTAAGCGGATAGAGGTGTATCGAGGGATTTTATTGTACAAAGGCGCTTACACGCGCGGAATAAGCGCAGCTGCTGTTTCTTTTTCTTTTTTTTTTTTTTTTTGCGAGAAAGGCGAGAGATTGGCGGGAATGTGTGTCTTTCGAGCGAGAGCCTCGGAATGCAATTACGATCGCGACAAAGATGCATATATTTATGTATTCGGCGACGCGTCGCGATTATATCGATGCGCGCAATTAAATACGAGAAAATTAATTTTTCAATAGGATCTTATATCGATGATCTTGAGCTCACGGATATAGCATGCGTTTGTAATATGGCTGATTCGATGGAGAAGAATACAGATATTTATTTTTCGCATTTACAATTAGCGTAAGTGTGTCGCGTCATTGAGGCTCCTTGAAGTTTGAATCCTTGAATCAGATAGCATTCGTCATTTTTTGATATGAAATTCATCTATAAAATTTATATAGTAGTCTTTTAAAAATAATATATATATACATACATATACATATATGTATATATAATACAATATAAATATATATTTATATAAATATACTTCGTGATGAATATTGATTAGAAAGAAATGAATATACAAATAACTGTATTTTCAATTCATTCATATTTATTCGAATCAATTAATGATTCAAATAAATTTGATGGGTCGTTAAGTCGACCTCATTTATTTAATGAGTCTTTAAATAATTCTCAAATTTGAGAGACTTATAGCCATAAGAATTATAATGATGTTCTTGATAATCCATGTATGTATTTCTTTGGCGTATCCATTTTTTTCATAAAAAATGGTTTTACTTAAAAATGTATATATAATTAATTGAAAATGAGAAAGAGAGAGAGAGAGAAAGAGAATCTATCTTTGCAGTGAAGGGGAAAGCATCTCTCTCTCACCATGTTATTGTCTTGTTATATACATATATCTGGCGAGACACTGCTGTGTCTTGAGTCTCATTTCGTGTTTACATACGACACTTTCATGTTTGATGTCTCGGTAACAAGGTCTCACGTCTAGCACGGAACGCGTGGTAAGAATACAAATCTCTAAGCTACAATACTTTGAAATTCCAATCAATAAATTGTTATTCGACTGTTTAAACGATGAGAGTAATAAATCTCGTAGTCGTCATTGAAACACTATTTGTTTCTTTTTTCTTCTAGTCTCATAAAATAATTAAATTAAATTAAATGTCAAACATATACATCATTGAATCGAACAAGATTTCAGTTTCGATATTAAATATCAAAGTTGATTATCGCGATTAATATTAATTAATATCCTTGACTTTATCTCGAAAAAATTTTTTTTTATCTTATTTCTCTCCGCAACAAGATAAAAATTATTTAACGATAAGGGGATATTATTAAAATCAGGAATTAGTATTCTGTCAAAAAATTTCCCTCGATCAGAATTGGCTGTAAAGCGACATTTGTTTGTCCTTTTTTCGTAAAATAGAAGTACCAGGAATAAAAAGCGAATCGAGTTCTGCATGGCCACATTTTCGGCTTATTAACCTCCTTTCTCTCAATCTCCTTAACACGTGGGTCGTGTCTCTCGTAATTTCGAGCGTCGCTTGTGAATCTTAACATCGATCCTAAATAAATGTCTGTCCGAAGTGCGTGTCTAATCTCTCCTGAGTCTGTTTCAGGTCATTTTCAGACGCGCTAACATTAACCGATCTAACATTAACTCATTATTTCTTACTTATATCTCATTATTACTTCATTATTATTTCACACTTTTCTGGATTCGTAATTTGAAAAATTACGTATGATTTTAATGTTAATTCATACCGCCAAGGAAACGTTTTACACTTTATGATTTTTGAGCGAGATGGAAATAAATGCAACAAGGAATTTGTTATCTATTATGTTATGGAATTTGTAATAAATAAATATATACATATAAATCTATATATGTAATAATTGGAAAAATATATGCAAACGCATAATATTTGTTGTTAATATATATATTTAATATTTTTTATATTATTTTAATTTAACGACACGACAAAAAAGGCAGATAGAGATATGAAAAACAGGTTAAAAAAAAATATGGGAAAAACAAAGAGTTTTTTCAGTTATCCCCGCGCTTTTAATGAGAGAGTCTCATCTAAAAAATCTTTGGTCCATCCAAAAATTGCTGAAAAAATTCAAACGCGTTCGCACAAAAAAAACCTCATGAAAAAGAGAGAAAGAGAGAGATTCAAAATTCCCTTTTAGTAAACACAGGCTCACAGGCTAAATGAAAGAGTTGTATCGGAGGTTGGCGAGAGATACGAGCGCGTTCTTTCCGCGCAATTTGCGTTTCGTTGCGCATTGGGATTGCTAATTAGGAACGGAACGATAAGAACGGGGTCTATAATTAAACGAGGTGGCACTTTTGCGGCGCAATTGCGCGGTTACATGCGCCAGTTTATCGGATTACTTTGCGCATGCGGATTATAAACGGATCCACGTTAATTAGCGTGGATCCTCTCTCGATCGCTTAGCTTAGAACCGGGGCTTTGTAGGTCTCTCGTGTGAGAAGATCGCGGGCAAGAAAGTGACACAAATCTGGAGATTTTATATATTTTCGGGATTTAATCGCCCGGCGCAATTGCGCTTACGATAGCATCGAGATATTGTGCGAATGAATGGAACGCTTCATCGCGAGATTACGTTATCTTCTCCCATCCGATTCGTCAAACAATATATATATATAGTGTATTATATACATATGTATATATTCTCTCGAATTACGAAAAAATTCGAAAGGATTAGTAATGATGTTCCCGCGTGTGCCTTAATTAGATATACATATGTCGTAAGATCTCCGTTAGATATAAACTCTCTCTTCTTATTAATTAATAGTTCCTAACCAAGTGTCGGTGCGCGCCTAAATACGTATTATCATCACAAAGTATACTTAAATAATATATTGATATAATAAATGAATAATTTTAATTTGAAGAGGGAGAGGGAGAGAGATTACGAGAAATCTTTTTAGAAATATTTATCTTTAATTTATTATTTATCTTCGATCTCTCTAATGTATTTATATAATGTTTTTATCTTTGCTTCTCTCTCTACACGAAGGAAATATCGTGGTAAAAATTACAATATAATTTTTGTAATCGTGAACCGTACTAACATTATAAAAGAAATCACAATAATATTATGTACGTTTTATATTTTAGGAGAGGACATTTGTAATTATTCAAATTAAATTTACAATTTTATATAATAATAAATACCACAATGTCGTTTCCAATATTTCAGTTTTACATAAAATATTGCAAAAGGAAATGTAATTTTCAAAATGTAATTTGTAAACTGTAAAATTTTCTCCATGTAATATTGAAAGAGGAAAATTAGTTTTTGCGTGCTCTTTCTTTCTGCCGTTCTGAATATTCATTTTCTGCCGTTTATCGACAGAATTTAAATTAACTTACAGAGACACGCGATAAAGCGAAGCAACTTTCGCGTTCTAAATTAAAAATAAAATTTTATCGCGAGGTATCAGAAATCCGACGAACGGCAAAACGTGCCTGGCAAAGTCTTTGTGGAAAATCCTAGGTCGCGGTCGAGCCTGATCCTGAAAGTCGCCATCATCGCTTAGGTCGGGTGAAGAGAGGGAAGGGGAGGGTAGGAGGTCTCCCTGGAGGTGGTCAGGAAGGGAGGAGGTTAGATGGAGCGAGGTGCAAAAGATGAAAAACAGTTTGCCATCAGCATAACCGGTTCCACGTATCTCCGAACTGGTATCGCTTCTCTCTCTCTCTCTCTCTCTCTCTCTCTCTCTCTCTCTCTCTCTCTCTCTCTCTCTCTCTCTCTCTCTCTCTCTCTCTCTCTCTCTCTCTCTCTCTCTCTCTCTCTCTCTCTCTCTCGTTCTTCCGATGCTTGGCCGATCCGGCCCCAACGGGGTTTCGTCCGACAGGGTCGCTCGCTTTGCTGATGATAGTCGAGTACTGGCTACCGGTGACGGGTGTCCTTACACAGTTAAGGACGTTATCTCGTCTCCTGCCCCAAATTCCGGTCGGCGATTGTATCTTGGATTATTCCGTCCCGTAGATAAACTTGTGAACAAATCTCTCTCTCTTAGCTTCTCTATTACATCTCTCCGAAAATAATGATCCTCCGACATTGCAGTCTTGAAAAATCGTCGTGATGGTTGAATAATAGTAGGAAATTTCACATGGAATTTTTAGTTGAGATTAATTGCTCCATATATATATATACGTCTAAGAAAGAAATCCATCGGATGATAAAATGATATAACTTTCGAATTATTCGCAATTTTTCCTCTCACGGTGAAATATTACAGCGCATGAATCCAAACTTTGGTTAAAGTTTCGAGCGACATTGAAATTGCTCGCATTAAACCTTATCTGCAAGATAAAGGCGAGAGATAGTACTTCTCCAAGTAGATTATAGAGATATTGTATAATAAAAAAAATCTATAAAAACTGCCGATACCAGTCAATTCCTTATCACTTCAATCATTGCAGACTCGGCCGTCAGCTTGAGGAGAACGCGAGTTAAGCGAGACGGGGGACGGAGTTTCAGCGGGGTACCAACGTCGTGAAGGTGGGTAAGTTCCCGGGAGAGTCGGCGGGATGACGATGCAGAGCTGCGGCGGCGGCTCGTCGAGGTGCGCGAGACGCGCCTTCGTCCTCGTGTTCGCCTGGGGCCTGTTGATGATCGCGGCGGTGCAGTTCCGCCACCTGGAGAACAGGGCGCTGCGCCAAGATGGCGGCCCCACGGCCGAGGAGAGCGTCGGCGGTAACCTGGCGGAGGTCGACGGCACCGGCGGCGAGCGTGGTGGGATCGCGTCGGCGAATCTGGGTTTGTCCCGATACCTCCTGCAGAGGCAGTCATTGGGCGGTGATTTCTCCAACTCGGGCGGCGCCTTGCTGACCACCCTGACAACCCTGAGGAATCGTCTGGAAGCGTCGACGAGGAGCCCGCTCGAGCTGGAACCGTTGCTGGACAAACGACCGGTCAAGTCCGAGCAGCAGCTGATCGAGGAGATCGGCGAGAAGATACCGAGTTTACCACTAAGTGATTGGCTGAAGAGCAACAAACTGACGAAGCGGGGTAACGACAGCTGCGCGCGATACCCGCAGATCTACGATCTCGAGTTCAACAATTTTTACTGGCAGACGCTGCGAACCAATAACGGCACGTTCCAATTCTTCGGCGCGTTCTACGACAATCGGCGATTGTCCAAGATAGGACCAGCGGTGAGGATCGTCGGTATGATTGACCGTATCGAGCCGACCGTCAAGACGTACTGCCAGCTGTGGTACGAAGGCGAGAGCGAGCCCAGGATTGTCGAGACCCTCGAGTACAAGTACATCTGGTATCCCAAGTGGGGCAATTACAAACAGGGCATCTATCAACCGTATGTGATAGCGTGCAGAGTGCCGCCTCAGGCATCCGGCAGACCCCCGTCGTCCGTCTCCGTGGTCGAGAAGCGTTGCGACACGGCCACCAATCATCTACGGGTGATCTACAACAGACCCGAGCGCAAGAAGGACTTCGCCGTGTGCGTCAAGGGTCTGGACTTTTTGCACGAGGACCTGTCGGTACGGCTGATCGAGTGGATCGAGCTCATCAGTCTGCTGGGCGCCGACAAGATCTACTTCTACGAGCTGCAGGTGCACCCGAACGTGACCAAGGTGCTGCAGCACTATCAGCGTCTCGGTATGGTGCACGTGACCCCGTTGACCTTGCCGGGCGGGCAACCGAACGTGCCCGCCTTCCAGCACATGTATCTCACGAAGAAGACCAATCACAAGCGGCAGAACGAGCTGATACCGTACAACGATTGTCTCTACAAGCACATGTACGAGTACGAGTACATCGCGCTGCTGGACGTCGACGAGGTCATCATGCCCGTGAAGGACGCGACCTGGCAGGAACTGATGCGCCGGGTGATGCCGAAGGCTCTGCAGATACGGAACGAGACCCGCGCCTCGTACAACGTGAGGAACGTCTACTTCCTCGACGACCTACTGCACTCTCACGGTTACTTCAAGGACATACCCAAGTGAGTAAGGTTTCTACTTTCACGCCGCGCGCGCGCGGTTCCGCCGTCCGTTAATCGACCGCCCGTGAAGGGAACGCGAAGCCGAATGGCTTGCACGTCGGTTTTATCGGTGTCACGGTTCTCTCTTCTTTCGGCGGATTAATCCCAAGATCCTGAAGAAGGAGTAGAAAGAGTTCGCAATAGGTGCCGAATGAGAGTTTGTGTTTCTCGAAGAAAATGTGCAATAATTTCTATGTAGAATACATTTTTATATTATTAGAGGAGAGAAGGTATCAACATCAAAATCTCTTGAGAATTGACATATCTGTGTATTTCTCTTCTTCAAAGTGCTGCATTTTGTCAGAGCTAAGTCGAATCCACAGCTCAGTTTAATTTATTTATGATGTCCCTATAATTTGTGTATCAGTTTATTTAAACATGTATGCTTAATTGGTATATCGAGTATCGAATTTTTGAAATTCGAAAGTCTTTTTGATAACTTTTTGGTAAATTACATCATCCAATGGGTATCTCATATATTTTGCATATTTATTAATTATTTGACATAATTTACTGAAATCTGTCTTATCTTCTTTTATATCTTTATTGCTTTTTTACGATGCGGTTAAGGAAATTAAATTGAATGTTCCATCTTGTTTTGCATTAACATCGATTTAACTTAATATTTGTCAATATTATGTTTTGAGAGAAATATCGATTTATGTAAAATTATTATTTGATTTGCTTGTATTTGCTTTTTTTTATAGATGCTTTGCATATTTCGGAGTTTTAGATAAAGATAAAAAATATTTTTAAAATATCTATTTTTATACGTAAATAAAAAAAATGTTATTTTATTTTAAACTCGATAAATTTATATAATTCAATAATTTTTATTGCAAAAGTATTCTTTTTTATATTTTTACTATATTTCTATAGCTTTTAATTTGTGTAAATATACATATATCGGCTTTAGGAGAATCAATATCTCAATTTTTGTTTAATTAAAAAAAAAAAACTCGAAACAATATTATCAAAACTGTAATATAATTCGACAGGGAATAGTCTCTCTAGTAAATATCTAATAAATATGTTTGAAGTTTCAGCTAGAGATCCGCAAACAAAATAATACGTCGATTTTTGTACGTTGATTTTGTTCCCCTCGTTTTTTCGCGGTTGACGTCGAGCATTTACCTTCGAGGAAAAGTACGCTTTTAAATTTTTATATTGATAATTAAAGTCACTGAAACAATTAACTTTGATAGTTGAACAATTGAGGCCGTCAGAATTTCGCTTCGAGAAAATGAACTTTAAATTTATATAGACTCTCTACGGAGTGAAATCTTTTTCTCTCTCCCTATAATTAAAATCCCGCTATATGTTTTCTACTAGATATAATAATATTTTCCAAGAAATCTCGTAAAATGATCAAAGTTAAAGTAACCGAAAGAAACTTTTCAACTCGAAACATTACATCTGCCGTCAGAGTTTCGCTCTTCGAGAGAATCAGTTTCGCTCTTCCAAATTCACAATTGGAGTTTATACGGAGTCCAGATCGTTCTCTCTCATTCTCTCTCGATCTGGCACACTCTCTATCGGCCAAGGAATATCGGAGTCCGCGCGAGAGACGCGAGAATCCCTGACACGAGAATCTCCTCCTCGCAGGTACATGCACATGCTGCAGCACGTGTACCGCTCGAAGAACTTCACCAAGCCGAACCAGTACATCAAGTGCTTCCACAATCCGGAACGGGTGGTCACCTTGCACAACCACTTCCCGCTGGCGTGTCTCGGCGCAGGTTGCACCAGCTATCCCATCGAGACCGAGGACGCTCAGCTGCAGCACTATCGCGCCGATTGCGTGCGATCGTTGAAGAAGACCTGCGTGGAGTATCGGGAGAACAGCGTGATAGACACGACGATATGGCGTTACAGGGACAAACTGATCGGCAGGGTCACCGACACCCTGAAGACGCTCGGCTTCTTCGGTCCGAGATAGCGGTCGGAGGATCGATATCTCTCTCCTTCCCTTTTTTTCTCTCTCTCCTTCACTCTCCTACGAGGTTTTGATCGGTCTCCGTGAAAGGGAGGTCTGTCTGGCTCGTGCTGCGAGGAAATTAATCAGAGCGGGAGCGTAATTGCCGGCGAGGCTTGATCGCGGAGATTTAATCGAGGAGATAATCGAGATCGGTGTAATCGTTCAAGTGGACGCGTTTCTTAAAGCGACAGCGCGTAATATCGCGTCTCGATCGTTCGTATATACAGGGTGGGTACATCCATTTTAATGGCCCACCCTAAATATCTTGTTTCCCTTTACAAAAAAAAAAAAAAAATATTTGGCGCAAAAGTTGTTTGACTTTAAGGGACACAAGGTAGCGATATCAATCTGTTTAGATACGCTACTTTCGAGAAATTCACTAATCATCACTTTTTAAAAAATGGAAACCGATTTTTTTTAAACAAAAATTCAAGACAAATCTAATCATATGTATTACTTAAAGGTTTTCTTGATTTTTTCACGAGTTACACAATTTTTTAATTTTGGAATATTAGTGTTCCGCAAAATCAAGAAAATCCTTAACTAATACATATAGTTGGATTTGTTTCGACGAGACCTACGACTTTTATTTAAAAAAAAAAAATTAGTTTCTATTAAAAAAAAGTGATGATTAATGAATTTCTCGAAAAAGTGACGTAAACAAATCTGTAAACAAATTGATATAGCTGTCTTGTCCCCTTTAAAACAACTTTTGTGCGAAATATTTTTTTTGTAAAAGGCGTAAGAAAAAAGATATTTAGAGTGAGACATTAAAATGATCCATTCTGTATCTATATATGTATATATGTATACATATATCGTGTGAAAAGGATCTCTCTCGATGGCGCGAGAAACGTGCGTATCTTATATCCGGAGCGACAAGATACGCGAGCCTTATCAAAGGTGTCAAGAAGATGGCGACGAGATTGGAGCGACGATCATTAACTCGAGTCGATTCGGAACTCGTTACTCGTTGGCTGAAATAGAAATACCGAGATTGTGTTCTCGTTACGGCTTTTTGTTGAAGTTAACGAATCTATCCAAGAAACTGTCGAGGATGAATACGTATTCCGGCGAACCATGAGCGAGCGCGAAAGACTCGTACGCTCGACTTTTATGCGAGTTTCTTCATCAACACGGTAGTTTACGGGTTATCCCGTTAAACGAAGTTTAAGCCGAAGTTAAAGCGAAGTTATCTCCAAGCCGAGTGTAATTCCGGCTCGATTTGTATCGAGCAAATTTTCGCTCCACGCGACGAGCCGATTACGTTTGGCGAGAAAACTGCACAGTATTCTTTCTTCCCTTTTGTGTGTAAATAACTCCTTCTAAGTCTGCTTCTTATATGCTCAATATATAATAACGAAGTATGCGAAGATTCGATTGATAGCCATAGCGAACAGCTGTAACGGATCGGTAAACGTACACACATACTGTTGATTTGATAATAAAATCAAAGGACGTGGACTTAAAAAGTTATGCTCTCTAAAAGAAAATTATATTAAAAAAATATATAAGAGATATATAGAAAACATACATTTGATTATATATTTTACGTTATATCGTTCAAGTCGTTATACATATATTACGTAAATGCAAGTATATGTGATTATATATATACATATATATATACACACATATATATATATATATATATATATATATAATTTTTCTGTTTTTTTAACGTAATTATCGGAGAATATTCTTTTGGGAATGGTTATTGAAAGGTGTATCGTCATACCGTTCCGACGACTGAAACGCTGCGAGGTGTAAACACTCGTATTAATTAAGGCTACTGTTAATGAGTCTTCCGCAGTCGCGAAGCGATCCGTTCTTTTCGTAAACAGAAACCGGAAACTGTCCGAATTACGTTATTGCGCGTGAAATAAAGAAATAAATTGTATATGATAAGCGAAAAAAAATAAAGAGAGAAATGATAAGTGATAAGTGAAAAAAAATAAAGAGAGAAATAGGACACGATAACAGAAAGATAGAGAGAGAGAGAGAATAAAGCTATATCAGACAAAGCTATATTAGATATAAAAAAATAATAACAATGGCCGCTGATTACGTATATGTTATTGCAAAATTTTATTTTGCGGCATATTTCGATATTTTTGAACATTTTGTCTATCTTTTGATTTTTATTGAGACGCGCATGCATCTTGATACGTATATCTCGGTACTGATTCTGATGCTGCGAGAACGTTGAAAATATTCGTGACTTGTGCATCTACCAACGAAATATTTTCGAATACGGTTGTATATTGATCTTTATTGACCGCTTCGCGATTTCGGAAAACTTCTTTTTTTTTTTTTTTTCATGGTAAACCTCGATCGCTTTCTGCGTTTCGCGACGAGAACCGATCGCGTTTTACGACTCGACGTATAAAGAGTCGCTCGTAAAGGCAAGAAGGCGATTCACGTTGCACCATGAGACACACGTATCGATATAAAGGGGACCATTGTAGATAAGAGTCAATAAGAGTCGTAAGAGAGTCGGCGCGACTTTCGCCTCGAACGCGAAAATGAAATCGTATTGTATTCTTTCCGATGCGAAAATGTGTACGTCGTCTTTTTTTCCGAGCGAAAAGTGGATGAAACGGTGCCTTTCGATCGACATGTATTCCGATGTTTAATTATAAATACAGGTCCTTGTGTTTGCACCTTTTCGCTCCCGTGAATATGAAGATTAGACGTAATATTATCGTGTGATAACGAGATCTTACATATACACATGCAGGCGATCGCTTTTAGCGTTAATGTTGGCTGGAAAAAAATAATCGAGCGCGACTGTAAGATTGAAATAAAATTAAAGCGAGTTATAAGTTTCGACTTGTGTCAAAAATGAAGAACTATTCTTTGGACTTGGAAAAAATCAGACTGAATTACTCGCGTGAACAATACCAGTGCGCCGTTTTTCCCCGACGAAAATCTGTTACTTGCTGTAATAATTCTTTGTACATATGTCTCCGAAATATGAAAGATGATAAATGAATGCAAGAAGAATATGAACACCCATTTTATATCTCTAAGCATCCTATACAAATGATTATGCGCGATCAGGATCTCTTTTGTGTTTCATCTATTATTATTATAGCGATCTTTAATCAATTATCCCAAAGACTTATAAAAATTGAGAAATAATCGAGCAATTTTTTGACAGTTGCAGAAAGATAATACTCGACGCCAAACTTGCCTCTTCTTTTTACTCGTCGAGAAGCGATGCTGAAGATTATTGCAGAGAATGAAGAAATTGCAATTGAATGAAGAGATTGCAAGAAATGGCGTCCGATTAAATTCATAATTTTCGAGACACCGTGTCTAGATCTTGCGTGGAATCGTAGTTTGTATCGCGACGTCAATAACGCGTGTAGTTTTGGGACGTGATCTCGACGCGTTAGTGTCACTCTGGGACGCCTGTTGACTTATCAAGCGCGTGTTCAAATTGTCGGGTGTTATCAGTGCGTGATGAGTCGGCACGTTGCTCGACATGCGTCGAGATAATCGATGGCGATTGCAATATGAGCGCCTGTCAACCGGTCGGTGTATCTTTCTCGATGACGTATATGGCAAAGAGAGAGAGAGAGAGAAAACACGCACTCTATTTTGACAGTTTTCCATTGATCAAAGAAACGTTCGCTTTATTCACTTAAATTTTCAGGAACATTTCGACAACTCTCGGCGCACAGTATTATGATTCTACGAATATAAGATCGACCTCATGTAAGTCAATTTTTGAAACGATTTTTTAAGATTCATTTTAATTCCAGTCGCATTCTTTGTTCATTCATCGTTTATTCTTTTATAATTCCTTTTTTTAAATTTTGCTTTTATATATTCATCAAATAAAAAAAAATTGTTACATAATTCCTTTTTTTTTTGTTTTGCTTTTATATATTCATCAAATCAAGAAAATATTTTTAAAAAGCTATTATCTTTAATAAGAATAATATTATTAATTTAAAATTTTTATTTATTTAATTTATTATTCATTTATTTACAAGGCGGTCAACCTGCTGAGTGACAACTGCAACCATTTTGCCGACTGATAATATTGCAGCAGATAGTCTCCTTCCATCAATAAAATTGTAGACACCGATAAATCAGGTGACTGGAGATAATCAATCGACGAGTAGCCTTCCGAAAGTATCGCCGGTCGATCTCGTTATTTTCCCACCATAAAGAAGAAATTTAATTTAACATAAAATTTTCATAAATAAGTTGTAAGTCGAAATTTTGATATTTCATTTCGTCTCGAAGAAGAAGCAATTCGAGCCAAAAATATTCGTATTAAGAACTTTTATCGTGTCTCGCTCTCGAAGCTGCATCGATCTCGCGCGCGACAAAAATCGAAGATCAATCGAGGATCATCGAACTCCGAGTTTCGATGATTCGCGCGCATCTCGTTACATTTCTCTACGCGCTCTTCTCTCTGTAAATATAACCGCCACTAAAAATAAAAGCCCGTCCTCTCCGGATTCGCGGCGTGCCGTCCCGTCCGTCGTTTACGTCGCCACGGGCGAATTTACATGATCGATGGCCTCATGTTTATTCACGTTAACCCTCTGTAACGGTCCAATTAATACACGCCCCGCCGCGATAATTACTGGACGTGTACTCTCGCGCCGGTGCCACAGGCAATCGCCTTTATGCGAACGATATACTCGCGTTATTCGTCGAAATTCTTATCGAGGCGTCGTAGTTTTATCCGCGTTTCTCGCAAACACATAGTTGCGCCGAGGGGGATAAAAAGAACCTTAATTTTTAGAAATCTATATATTGAAAGGCAGTTAAATATAACTGCATAATATGTCTTACTAAAATCAGCACAATTTTTTTATATCAGAGAATATTGTATATGTTAATTAATTTCGTTAAATATTAATATATCAATATATTTTAGAAACACATTAATTTTAGTAAATAAAATTATATTTATACATATATTAAATATGAAAGAAACTAGTGTGTAAAAAGTGGAAGAAGTCTGAATATTATCAAATTTTTCTCATTTTATATAATTTCCAATTTTATTAACATTAGAACGCTTTTAATAACAAAATTTCAAAAAAAGCAAATTAATATATCAATATATTTTAGAAACAGATTAATTTTAGTAAATAAAATTATATTTATACATACATATATTAAATATGAAAGAAACTAGTGTGTAAAAAGTGGGAGAAGTCTGAATATTATCAAATTTTTCTCATTTTATATAATTTCCAATTTTATTAACATTAGAACGCTTTTAATAACAAAATTTCAAAAAAAGCAATCTTGCTCAAATAGCATTCCCTTTTAATATACTTGAAAGTTTCGCGTTTGTTCTGCTTCGTCTCTAATTGTATTTAATAAGACCGACAAACAACGACGAACAAATGCGCTTTTTACGAAAATTATGGAAATTTATTTATGGAAATTTATTAATATTATGGAAATTTATTTAATGATGCATCTCGCAATTATAATACGCATAATACTTGCAAATATATTTTCGAGAAATTAGAAGGATATTCGCGAGGGAGTCGAATTAAATTCATAATAAATTCCTGAATTTTCATTCCGGCGAAAAGGGAGTGTTCCTAACAGAATATAAGTATATTGAAGGTAAGTATATGATAAGCTTGAAAGGGTTAATATTTTTGCTTCCCTCCCCGAGACGCTTCTCTTTCGCAAAATTAATTCATATATAGCGCACCGATGCAATGTAATCCCGTTTTGCGAAAGGGTCGCGAGTTTGAAAATAGTCCGTCGCATCTCGTTACTCGTTACTTATTCACTGCCGAGTAAAACCCATTGCATACAAATTTACGTTAAGTACGTAAGCGCATCGTAAATAACGGTGCAACTACGTACGGGCATCTCGGCGAATGAGAGAGGAAGCTCTTGAGAAAAACGCTCTTGTACCAATTGTGGAGTTTAAACAGCGTAAGTAGAGCTCTACGTAGCTTCGAGAGGGACAAAAAAAAAAGTGAGTTTTTTAAGTTCCGAAGACCTGAATAATCTGAACGAAAAAATAAGAAAACCTGAAGGAGGATGAGTTTCATCCGTGGTCGTTCGTAATATCCGGATCTTCCCGTATGGAATAAAGTCCGAAGAGAGAAACCAAAGTGCAATAAAATTGACTTACTTGCTGTTCGACTCTTGAATCTCTGCGCGATATTCTTAAAGGTATCGACTAGCGATGGGATTAAGTATCTTACACGTAGGTTCGATTTTGTTTGCGAGCTCTCTATAATTACTTTGAAAAAAAAAAAAAAAAAAAAAAAAATTTGATTATTTGATTCGACTCGGATTATTAAATACATATTGAACTTGATCCCGTCCATCGACGCCGCGAGCGCAAATCTCTGCGGAAACGTTGCCTTCTTCTTTCTCTCTCTCTCTCTCTCTTCTTCCTCCCTTCCTATTTTCCGAACGAAATTTCGACGCTGAGATAAATTTGGAACAAGCCGCCTCGCGGATGTGTAATGCGTTTCTGCGTTAGTTTCGTGCCGAGAAACAC
This sequence comes from Lasius platythorax, assembly GCA_963971435.1. Taxonomy (NCBI): domain Eukaryota; kingdom Metazoa; phylum Arthropoda; class Insecta; order Hymenoptera; family Formicidae; genus Lasius; species Lasius platythorax. Next base: position 14,422,092 of record OZ020540.1, read on the forward strand.
GCGAGAATCACGCGCGTGTCGTTCCGGAAGTCGCATGCGGATGTTCGCGAAATTCACGCGACGTTAGGAGGATCCTTCAGGATCGTCCGAGGATCCGGACGACGTTTAGGAAGCGATCGAGGGAGAAGTAAATCTCTCTCGACCTTACTTGAGTTGCTTGAGATTAAACCGCGCACAGCTATCCCACAGCTGGCTTTAAACACGTGTGCCACTTTAAATAACCGTTCGCGTTTTCGTGTGCGCGCGTTTGGTATTTTTATAATTATTAGGACATCGCTAATGTGAGCTCTTTCGATTCCTCATGTTTTTTTCATTTTCTCATATCTTGGAATTGATATTAACGAGCATAACGAGTTTTAATAATTAAAATAATTACGCGAGCATTAAAATCGGCGCGGATACGTGTAACAAAATTATATCGCGCAAATCAACTAATATTTTAATGATGGAAGATTTAATATAAAATTTATACAGATATAAAATGAATGAAAAAATTAAAATTAATGTTACTAATTTAAAGAAGCAAGTTCTTAATTCGAGATGTTCGATCACTTTGAAAGATTCTCATTTTCCATTCACGAGTTAAGTCAAAAGTCTTGATATATGACATATTTTTTCAAGGAGAACAAATCCTCTTTAGATCGTATTCTTCAAATACGAGAAATTCCAACGAATTCGATATGATATGTCATAAATATTTTTTTACATAAACACGACATTGCAAATTATATTATGTCATATTGTAAAAGAAATTCTATAATCGAACGAATGAATTTTGTTCGTCCCATATGTCCGATTCGGCGATTAATTCGCGATCGTGATTTGCGGATAATGAATTTGTCAATAAAGCGAGCAAGCGTTAACGATAACAATGATAACGCGCGTCATTCGATGTGTACGACGCGACAACAAAGGGAAATTCAATATCGATCAATTCATCGCCCGTCGATGCGACCGAAGGAAATGGATAGACATCGAGGAAAGCGTATCGTATTAAATCGAATTCGTCTGCGAGAACGAAGTGACTCGAATGAATACGAGAACAGATTGCTCGATCAGCGTCGTTCGTGATTTCGCGGGTGACAAAGGATCGCGTCTTGTCGACAAGGACGATCTACCTGTGTAAAACGCTTCGTTTACAAAAAAAAAAAAAAAAAAAAAAAAAAAAATGCGACGATAATAGCAAATATAATTTCTCATTAACGACATACAAGACACGAGATAACATGCATTAACGACATACAAGAGTACATCAAAATTATATTAGACTCTATATAATAATTGAAATAATAATGAAAAAACAATTATTTTTTTAATTACATTATTTTATGTAAATACACTGTAATAATATGATAATAGTATAATGTAGATTTACATAAAGTAATGTAATTAAAAAAATAATAGCAACAGTTTTTTTTTCATTATTATTTTTAATTATTATATAGAGTCTAATATATAAATAATTTTGATATACTGTATATAGTCTTGTGTGATTTTGATTTTGATATATATAATTTTGATATATATTATGTAGAATCTAATATAAAAATTATTTTGATACACTCTTTCTCCGCAGTTGATTTTTCAATAAAACGTTTTCCGCGAAAATTTTAACTTTGATTTTTTCGACATACAATGTAAAAACTCAATCGTCAATGTTTTACAACAACTCGAATATTTTGTGTCTCTAGGCTCTGCGTTGAACATGCCGAATGTTGTACTTGTAAAATTGCTGTAATGGCGAAATTACGAAAAAGCGAGACACGAGAGAGTGCCGATTTTTTCGCGAACGGATTCAATTTCTATTCCTCTCGATACATAAAATATGTTAGTTTAAAAAAATAAATCTGTCCGACGGGAGCCTCGATATTGCATATTTATTCTAAAAAATATAGGTACGTGACGAAAGTAATATTTTTTCATTTAATTGTTTGTAACATATCGTCCAATATTGCAGTTGTAACACGTGCGCGGTTATTTATTTATGGTATGGCTGTTTGATATTACATTCGCGATCCAGGAATTTCAGCGAGAGCTGGAAAAATTATTTAAGAGACTTCTCAATATTTTATAGAAGTAGAATTCTGTTTACCAGAGCAAAAGAGAGAGAGAGAGAGATAGATAGATAGAGAGAATCGGAAATTCCGATAAATCTACAAATATTTATTTCCTGGGATTAAATATAAATTAGATAAATGTTTTTTTCCACGATTATTTTCACATACATTTTACATCAGGTTCAAGTTTATTGATGATATAAATTTTTAAAAAAATTTCCGATTCTCTTTTAACCCTTCTGTCAATGAACGGGTACCCGTTTATTGATAAAAAGGTGAAAAATTATGCATCAACAGAAAAGTTAAAAAAAAAAAAAAATCTATATCGTTAGAAAAAAAAAAATCTCGAGTCAGAATATATACAGTGGATCCGACAGACCTAATGTCAACAAATCCGTCGCGCGGAATCAGAGGGAACCTAATTATCGAGCAATTATCGAAGTTACAACCGACGAGGACAATGCGCTTGCTGTGTAAATGGAGAATCTAATGAGAGGGGGACATCCGCGATATTCTGAAGGGGGCGAGTAGAGAGAGAGAGAGAGAGAAAGAGAGAGAGAGAGAAAATATGCCGCGCTCGCGAACGGAGGTGTTCGATCCGATGATGGAGGTGGAGAGACCGTCGCGGTGCATCAGATTTCTACGATTGTTGTGGAAATTCAGCAGATGCGTCTTCTCCCACGTGACGCTCATCTCCTTGGTGGTTGCTTATTGTCTGATCGGCGCGTATGCCTTCGAGTCACTGGAGGCGAATCACGAGAAGGAGGTAAATTGCGAGACGCCATTAGCGAATTTGCGGTATTCCCTTTCAGTATACATTTCATCTAATCTCTCAAGAAAGAGAGAGAGAGGGAGAGATACGCAAGAAAAAAGGGTTGACACATTGATTAGCTATTTATTAAATTCGGATTTTTTTTTTCAAAAATTTCCGATTAAATCAAAGAGCATAGATTAGAATTTTATATCTCGGTGTCGAGTATAATTGCGATAATTTTTTAAAAGTCCCGTGTGATTTCTAACAACAGATAAAATATTTTTATTTTTTTTTTGAGCTTGTCACAAATTTATTTTTAAATTATAAATTTCTTTTTAATTCTGATGAGTATACATCTGCGATAATTTTTTAAAGATATTTCTCTGTTGCGAGAGACTACATTCTCGCGTGATTTTTAACGACAATAGATATTCTTACTTGTTACAAATTTATTTCTATATCCGTAATATATCAAAATTATTCGGAATTATTGCGGGAAATTTATTTATATAACACGGGAAATTTATCTACATATTTTATAATTGATTATTTTATTCATCGCGGTTTGCGCGCTATATTTTTCCAAAGTATTTTTTTTCCTATTATTTCTCATTTTCTCACACGTTAATTCGCATTATATTAGTTTTCACTACTATCTGGATTACCGATTCAGAGGATGGGATGTAATAAATGAATTTCACGTCACGTAATTCCGCCGCGGAATCGAGAGTAAGTTCGCCGGGACAGAAATTAATTCGACACCAATAAGGGGGGGAGGGGGGGGAAGGGGGTTGGGGGGGCAAAAAGGGTACTACAGACAAATAGTTCTCCCCCGCATCGAATATTCCGCGCTCGTGTCAATGAATTATTGACTGGCGTCGTCGCGACGCCGACGGGGGGTAAAGTGCACCCCCCGTTCTTCACGACATCCCACCCCCCCCTCTCTCTTCGCAGGTGAAGAAGAGCATCAAGAGCATACGTGGAAACGTTTCGGAAAAGCTATGGGAAATCACGAAGGATTTTGACGTGTTGATTCGCGAGAATTGGACGGAGCAGGCGTTGAACGAGCTCAAGGTAACGCGTTTTCCTCCCCCCTCTTTCCACCCCCTCCTCGACGAATGGTTTAGATATGGAATTTTTAGCATCCGCGCGCGAAATATCATTCCTTCTATTATTCCTTGAATGCGAATTCATCTCTCTCGGAGGATTGTTTGTTCGCGAATAACGCGCCGTTTTTGTCCGTAGGATTTCGAGGAGAGCCTCCTGAAGAAGATGAAGGAAGGATGGGATGGCAGCGAGGAAGAGAATAATATACAGTGGACCTTCGCCGGCGCTCTGTTCTATTCCATCATCGTAATCACGACAATCGGTGAGTCGATGTCCAAAATCGATATCTAAAATCGCTCGATCGCGAGAGGATGTATTAAAAAATATTAATGAGGACAAATATATTGAGGTAATTTATTTTTCAAGAAATCGAGAAACCCTGTTATTCACTTTGATATTAATATTTTATTTTTTTTTTTTAATAATTTTCTGTAATAATTTTTTAAATCATTAATCTAAATATCAGTTTAATCTTAATTTTTAATTTACATTTATGTCAAATATTTTATTTTACTTACTTTATTTATATTTTCTATTATTCTATTCTTTTCTCACGATTTATTATGAATTTGATTTTTTATAGAAATCAATAATTTTTCATTCACTTGTTATATATGTGTAAAAATAAAAACTAAAACATTATGTTTTTATATTATATTATTGTAGTTTCTCTAATACTAATTTTTCCATAAATTATTAATAATTTTTATCTTATTTCTCAAAACTTGATAATTTTAAATTTTTATCTCTCACTTATATTAAAATTAGAAATTCCACCTTTTCACTTATAAATAACTTTATCCTCAATATTCATATCTTGAGAGAAATTTCATTTATTTTTTTAACTATTCAAAAAAATATTCCATTTTATATATTTTCTTCAATTGAAAAATAAAAATTTTAATTTTATACTTTACAATTTTATTATTTCATCTAAAGAAAGTTTATTATAAAATATTTCCAAAGGAAGAACAATGCGCATTTTATTAATTTGGAAGCGGCGCGTTATTAATATTTGCAATTCACAATAAATTACGCGAATATAATTATATTCAAGTTAATTATCGACGCAGAAGATCCGATTCGCATTTTCATCTAATTACACGATCGCTCGATAAAAGGGACGGGGGGAAAAAAAAACCTACATATCTCTCTGTATCGCATCTTTGGCATCTCCATCTCGGTGAGTGAAGAAGAACGCGCGATCGAACGAAACGATCGAGAATATTATTTAACACACAGTCACCGCTTCTTGATCTCCTCGTCCGTCTTTGGCTTCTCGTCGCTCGCTTCCTGCGTCTGATTTTTGTCCAACGACCGCCCGTAGATCGCATAATCGTCGGGTTCCCCGTCGTAGCCGTACGGCCGTAACGGCTCGAACTCATTACGGTGACCGTAAGAGCCGCCGTAGGACCCCGGATAATAGTCACCGGAAGACGGATGCTGGTAGCCGCCGCCGTAAGGTCTTCGATTGCCGTAATAATTCGACGTCGGCGCGAAACCGCTCGGTCCGTACTTGTGCGGCGCACCCTGGAAATTAATTATTACTTAGCGGACAATTATGAGGAGAGAAAGAGAGAGAGAGAGAGAGAAACTATCGCAGGAGAATTCCCAATTACGCGCAAATAGAGTCCAATTGGGAATCCTCCATAAAGCGATGATAAATTGTACGAACAAATAGGTTTTTTTTGCGCGCAACGCAAAAAAAACTTTCTCTTTTTACTTCTTTCTTTTTTAATTAATTTATTAATAAATTATTCTTTTTTAATAAATTAATTTTTTAATTTATTTAAGAAGATCGAGATTTAAAATAAAAATCAAAACTGAAATATGTACACAGGATGGGGCATTTAACCTAATTATCTTTAAATAAGAGCCGGGCGCAGAAATTAGGCGCAACAAACCTGTTTTTAAATTCTTCTTTGTTTGATTTGTTTATTTCTTTATTTAATTTTTCCAAATTAATTTTTTAAATTAAATAAAGAAGAATTTAAAAACAAGTTTGTTGCGCCTAATTTCTGGCTCTAATTAGCCCGTTTTCTACGTGAATTTATATTTATATATCAGAGCCTTTTCATTTTATTCTAATTAGTTTTGTTGCAGTATGTATGTATAAATATATTGAAAAATATTGTCAACAAAAGTTTTAGAAGGGAAAATATGATGCATATAACAGATTTCTCGCTTATATGCGTTTTTATAATAATTTAATATTATCTCTCTATTTTTTAATTGGAATTATATATTTTTTGAATACAATTCTTTTCATCAATTGATAAAAATATTAAGATGAAATTATAAAAAAATTAATAGTTTATGAAATATTTCATAATTTATTTTGATATATGATGATATAAAAAAATGCGTAAAATCTTGTAAAGTCTACTAAAATATTTGCTAAATTCTTCACAGAGAATAATGAATAGAATCGATTCATGATCCTATTTTTATACAAGTGCAATATTGCACTTGCAGGCTGCAATTATTTATTACTTAAATACAATTATGTATTTTTTTATATCACCTGATTATATATTCTTTGTGTAAAAATCTTAATATCTCTTAGATCATAAAGTGCCCCATCTTGCATATGTGTTAAATGTATATCGGAAATACGTAAATATTTTAAATAGATTTAGATGTTCTTTTCGTTTTTTACGGGATAATATGGATAATGCTGTCCTCCCAACAGTCCTGGGAATCTTTTGCTGTTGAAGCAACAGTACTTTTTGTTCCTCGAGCAGTGGCCCTGAAACGAGAAAGCGGACAAGAGAGATTTGGTTAAGTTCCACACTGTCTCTCTTTACTCGAGTATATTCGATTCTGAACTCACGAATTTCAAGCCAGGCGACGGACAATTGAAGCTGTATCTGCACTTGCAGGTGTCAAACTCGCGATAACGAGGATCGTCTCTGATCCAGGGCGGCACCGAATCTAGGATACCGGAATCGGGTCCGTAAGGATCATAACGCGGCGGTCTGAAACGTTAACATCAACATCCTCTGATATTCTCTCACATCGGCAAATCAATGGCAATAATGTTCGACGCGGCACATTTTCGAAAGAATATAGGGTGAAGAGTTCAATGAATGAACTGTTTAGAGATGTCGCATTTTTTAATAGTAATAGATTTTTATTTCGAGCACGAATTATTCAAACTCGAATCAGTAATCAGCCTACTGGGTTTTGTACTATTTATTTAAGGTATTAAATATTGAAATTGATCTGTAAAATTTTGTATGAGATAAATTAATGATAAAACTGTCAATTAATGAACATTTATTCTAATAAATAAACGGATGACAGCTTCGCCAGAAACGCTTCGCAATTAGAAATAATTTGTATTTCCACAAATAACACTATTTACTTGAAGTGTTGAAAATCCGCGTCTTAACATTAAAGTGTCGTTTTTGCCGAGGCAGCGTGCATTGACGATTTATAAATTATTTTTTCACGAACTACGTATGCTCCGACTAAAAAATAAATTTCTGAATATCGAATGGAATTACGAATCAATTTTTTTATACGATTTCATATCGAAAGTTTCTTAATATTTATGATTTAAAAAATATACGTGTCCAATTATTGGCGTATTAGAATCGCGAGAAATCGAGTTTTTTCATCGGCACGATTGAGGAGGGATTATTCAGCTTGTAAGTTTCGTGATGGATGAAACGCGTGAAATTACACAATGCAGTTGATGAAAAAAAAACCCAACCCAAAGAGCCAAAAAGGTTTTCCCTTTTGGGGATGAGCTCTCGTGAAATACGAGGCCGGATCGCGCCTCGCACGCAATTAAATGCGCGCGGGATATCTATAAATTAAGCGGGCGATTCTCTGCGCCGTGTGTGGAAACGAGCACCGACACCCTATATATTTTAATCGGATCATTGGAAATTTAATATAGAGGTGGCAGGAGGGGGGAGAGGAGGGGACGGTACACGGGGGTCGCGGAGGGGGGCGGAAAATCCTACTTTTCCGAGATTATTGAATATCTGTTGTGCGATTTAGCATGGACCCCCTCGCGCGATGGAGGTATCGCGACTCGCGGATTTTTCAACGATCCCGAATATTCTCGAAAAGCCGATTAATGATCGAACTAATTAATGATCGCGCGAAATAAACACGAAATATATCGGAGATATAGTCGAAGAGCGTTGGACAGATAAATCATTATCGGGAGCAAATACCTGCCAATTATCCCGGTTGGTCCACCGGGGCCCACGAGGACGCCGTTGTTACCTTGATACGAGGGTAAGAGCGATCCGCCGTTGGGACCGTAAGGTCCCGGATTTTGAGGCCGGAAGCCTGAGTGAACGCCATTGTTATCGAAACCGTCGAGAGGCTCGTACACTTGATATCTGAAAATTATTCGCGTAAGTAGCAAGTCTATACTGCGAAGTAACGATGACCATTTTTCTCTCTTCTCGACTCGAATGTAATGCGAAAATACCATATTTCTTTTTCGGAATTGCCTTTAATGTGTAATTACAGCAATTTAAAATTTTTATATATTATATAAATATTTATGTATATAATTATATATAATATTAAAATTAAAAAATAATTAGAGATGTAATTTTATATATATATATATATATATATATATATATATATATATATATATATATATAATATTCAACAGAAACTGTAAATCAAATCACGCTTCATATAAATATAATTATAATAAAATAGAAAATAATTACGAGATAATTACAATAAAACAAGTTAAATGAAAAATGTAAAAAGAAATAGAATAAAACGAAATTTGTAAAAAAAAAGTCATACGTGGACACGCGTAATTAATTTCTGACAAATCGATAGCATACCTGGCGTCGGCGGATCGGCTTGTCTGCTTCTGTTTATCATCTTGCCAAGTCCAGGATTCGTCGTTCTCGGCGATCACGACCGTCGCGATCGCGACGAGGAGAATCGGTAGAAGAACTCGCATCATTATTATCGGCAGAATCGGAGAGGAATTTAATAATGTACGACGCGTTTAGCGTGTTACCCAAGAGAAAAGGAAGGACGCGTATCCCGTTCGCACGCATATAAGATTCGTAGCAGACTAAACGAGAGTGAAAGTGAACCGCGCCTTTATATATGCATCGCCGCGTAACAAGGTAAACGCACCGCTACACTTCGAGGTCTTTTTAAATGATAATCATCTGCGATCGATCTGCGACGATATACCATCTTTGTTTCCACGCGCGTCTGGAAAACCCGGTGTTGCACTTTGCGATATTACGTGTTTTTGTTAAGACGCATAATTTTTGGTGGAAATTATTGATATAATTTTAATTTAATACATATATATATATATATAATTTAGAGCATTTTAATTCGATATATATTGAAGAAAAATATTTTTTTTTTAACAGAAAATATAAATTACATTACATTCTGTAAAAATAGAATTAGAATGAAAGAAAATATATAAAAAAAAAAAAAAATAGAAAGAATATATGTAATTACAATAAAACAGAAGATATAAATTACATTATTCCGTATAAATATAATTACAATATAAAACAAGTTAGATATAGTTACACACAGAACAAGTTAAATAAATAAATAAATTAATACATAAACAAATAAATTAATAAATAAACAAATAAAATAAATGGCACGTAGACATGTATAATTACAATGCGTTATAATTATCGGTAATATTTCATTGTTGATATTCGAGATTTATACAATGTGACTATTACTTTTTTAGTTGTTTTACGCTCGTTTTACGATAATTCTTCACGATTTTCTAATTAAGCGAATCTATCAAGAAATATGTTTTAACTGGATTGCATTTTCTTTGTTATTTATATTTCTATTTTTCAAATATATTTTTATCTTTCTTATTTACAGTTATATATTCGAAAATAACTTTAATTCGACTTTTAAGTGCGATTTAACTCTTAACAGTCGTAATTTTTTTTTACCGAATGCGCGAGATGTGTACGTTAGAAAAGAACGCATCGTCCCTTCTCTAAAATACCTTTACTTCTATCTTCTGTTACGAGCATCTGCTTGATTTTTATTCATATGATGCAACAGTAGAAGCATCGCTCTCGCGGTGTCCTAATTTAAGAGAGAATGAGATAACTCGAAGAAACTTAGCTCCTTTCGTAAAAGAGTAACAACAGCAAACAAAATCCTCACGGCTTCCTGATTCGAATGCTAATTGGAATCATCAACACGTAATATTTATTTGCATAAATAAATTTTTAATATAATAAATTAATTTTTAATACATTTAATAGTTCGATATAATTAATTTTTAATATAATATAAATAAATTTTTAATATAATTCAAATGTGAAATAAAATAAAGTGTACGCGATATTAAAAAATATTTAACGATTTGAAAAATGTGTAGAATAAACGAAAATAAAATTTCGTCAGATTAAAATCCGAACTCGTCAAAGGCTAGGAAAAAGCTAGAAATTTAGAGGCGAGAGAGCGCGTTAATTCTCAGATCATTTCCAGAATCCACGTGTTTATGTATGTGCGTGTGAGAGAGATCTGCTGCCGTTATAATTACGGTACACGAAATGAATATTGGAGCGTTTTACTCGTTTACATTGCGCTCGCACGGGATTACATTGCGCGATTTACAAACGCGTTACGTTATTATGCGGTTATATGGCGCGTGCGTGGGTGGATCCGGTCGGATATTTTGAGGCCGGTTCCGCTCCTTCGAGCTCGCCCTTCGAAAACCCGGTTCCTCGACGAGGGGAGGAAGGGGGGAGGGAGGGGGAGGAAAAGGGGGGAGGGAAAGGAAGCCGCCGTATACTCTTCGACCTCCTTCTTCTCGGGCAAAATCAAGACGCATGGCGTAACGTTAATTCCCGCGCTCGACGTCGAAATTACCTTCCGTTAGGGAGATTTTCAGCCTTCACTCTTGAAAAATACATCCTCTTCATTAAGCTACATTTGCCCGCCAATCTTCTTACGCGGCGAATCCGCGTCATACGTCACAACGCACGTGCGGCGACCGCATATGCGTCCGGAAGATATCGATCCGTTGCCTTAGAATCGCGAAACCGTTTTTTATTCTCCGTTTTTAAGAAAAGAAAACGTAGGGTAGAGAGGCCAATGAATGAACGGTTGAGAGATGTCGCATTTTTTAATTTTATTTTGAGCACGAATTATTCAAACTCGAATCAGTAATCAGCCTATTTGGTTTTGCACTATTTATTTAAGGTATAAAAGATTGAAATAGATCTGTAAAATTTTGTATGAGATAAATTAATGATAAAATTGTCAAAATGGTCAATAAATGAATATTTTTTTAAATAAATGAATAGATGACAGTTTTGCCAGAAACTGTTTCGCAATTAGAAATAATTTGTATTTCCACAAATAACACTATTTATTTGAAGTGTTGAAAATCTGTGTCTTAATGTGTCGTTTTTGCCAAGGCAGCGTGCGATTTATAAATTATACGATTGACGATTTATAGATTATTTTTTCACGAACTACGCATGCTTTGACTGAAAAATAGCTTACCGCCATTTCTGAATACCAAATGGAATTACGAATCAATTTTTTTATACGATTATATCGAAAGTTTCTTAATATTAAAAAAAAATATGGTAGTGTTTATTCATTAATACGTGTTTAATTATTGGCGTATTGACCCTATTTAGTAGAACGATATATTTTCGTCAGACTCTATTTCAGTCGTCGTTTGATTTAAAATAGATCAGGCTCGTTCGACGAATGATGAACGAGTAGACGAGCGGCGGAGAAATTTTTGATAAACCCTCGTGAAAATATCATGACTTTCTGCCGGTTAGCAAAGTGACGCGAATGTAGATGCGCGCATCGGTCTGCATTTTTTAACGAATGGAACAACAAACGTGTCGGGACGAATGTGCTCTTTTTGTATTCCGCGCTTGCTTTGAAATTTATTTCTCAATGACACATCTTTTTATTGTGAGATTAAACGGGAGATTAAACGGGAGGTTTAAGCGCGCAACGGAATTATTTTCCCTAACGAATAAAATAGCAACTGCATTCTCGCGTAAGCAGTGTTTCGCGAATGTTTTCGCGCAAAAGCAACGAACTGTCACTGGGTGAGTTAAAGTCGCGAAATGATATTTTTGGGGGAATTTGACGAAAAATTTTCAATTCGATTAAGCGGTCTCTCTCTCTCTCTCTCTCTCTCTCTTTCCGGACGATTGCGCCGGAATAGACGTTAAATCTCTCGGTCGGAAGATCATCATTACATTGTTGCAGCACACGCCATGCGACATGGATATCCAATTATGATACTCCCAGACATGCAAATTGCAAAAATTGCTACAAATTTGCTTTGCAGACAGATTAAACTCAATCTTGAGAACGAAGAAAAATACAAGGATATTAAGAAATAAGAGAAAAATATATCAGTAATAATATATAGTAAAGAAAGAAATTATTTGAAAACTATAAGTAAATAAAAATAAAAGGGAGAGAAATATAGTTACACGAAATTGATTAAATATTTAGAAAATTTTAAAGTTATAAAAAGAAAAGAGAAAGAGGAAGAGAAAATAGAGTAGCAAGAGCAGATGTGAGAAAAATCTCTTGTATATTTTCGAATGGAAAGATATACAAATAATATATATTATTTGTATATCTTCTCATTCGAAAAATAGCATTATGCATTATTTCAAAAATTTTAAAAAGTGTACTTTTTGGTGAAAAAAATTATTAAATATTTCAACTATTTATAACAATTGGAATTAGCAATTTTTTATTAAACTATTTTTATAAAAAAGATTGTCTACTTAGCTTTAAAATCCATTTTTAAAATATCTCTACCATAAATATAACCAGAGATATTCATTTTTAAAGTTGACAACTTCTTTGTTTTTCGCAAAAATTTTATTGCTTATAACTTCTGCAAAAAAAAATATTTCGGACGAATAAAAAAATATCTCTTTATTTTATGTATATTTCACGTGGAAAAAGTTCCGATCGATTTAAAAAATACGAGGTCATGTCTTGTCCGATTTAACGTGAAAAATCACTCATATACATCTAAATAACTTTCTAAAATTTTCGAAAAATTTGATCTCAAGTTTATCACGTTTAGTACGTGGCAAAAGAAAAAAAAAAAAAAAAAAAAAAACAAAAATTACACTGCATTATAAGGACATTCGAGAGAAAAGGGAGACTGCCAAGAGCGATTTTTCAACATCGCTATTTTCTTCTTCCATTCGAGACTCTCTTAAAGTGAGCGCGAATAAAATCGAATCAAACATCGTAATCCTTTCGGCGGGAAATGATGAAATCGGATCTTCGGCCACTTTGAAACTTGTCGCGACAATTCATTTCGCGAATCGGCGAAAGAAGAGAAACTTGCCATCGTCGCGCTTTTCTACTAATTTCCTGACACGTGACCTTTTTCAAGCAATTTCCCGCCGCAGTAAATACGATAAAAGAAGGACGGCGGACACACTTTGTGACGGTTCGTCGAACTTTTTGTTTCCGCTATTTATATGTAACAGTCTCGCTACTAAAAATAAACTAAGCGAGCAGACTTCATCATAACTGTCACTTTATATTTTTACAAATATAAATCTTATCTTTACGCGCATTAACCGTATATTTTATCTTCCAGTGTTCTGTGATTTCATCTTTCATATTATTTTATCGAAAATTTGATAATTATGCAGTGGATATAGCTTTTATCGCGTTACTCGTTATCGATGAAAAATAATGAAAATAATTTCTTATATTTAATATTTTAATCGTTATTTAAAAAATATTAAAAATGAAAATCGCGCTAAAGCCAGTTAAAATTTTAATGATGGTACCTTCACATCAGTTGCAGTAACGTTCATCTTAACGAAGGAAATTTTTAATCTTCGATATTAAATATCTCGGCGATGAAGCCTGTAATGAAAATCCCGTTACGGCAAAGTCTACATAAAATTAATTACAGAATAAAGTTTTATTGTAATTTATCCTCGAAGCTTAATTTCTGTTTAGTTTCTTCGTGGCTCAGATTTTCCGGAACTAACAGTTAGTTCCGCGTGAAAATAATCATCGTCTTTCTCAGTTTTTACAAATTAAAAAATGTACCAATTCTTCAATATCTTTATTTAATTCAATACTAAAAAAACGTGCCCTTTATATATGACAACGACATGTCTATTTCGAAGAGTCCACTCGAAACAGAAAATCGATGTCACAAATATTACGGGTGTCTCGATCGACTTTCTCGCGCAATCGCGAGGTCACTTCCGGCTTGTAATTGCGTAAAAAAAAATTAGCTCCAGCGATTTTAGACGCGAGACTCGTCGATAAGAAATCGAGAAATCATCGAAATTTCTCAACATGGCTGATCCGGCTGTCATCGCGATCGAGCGCGCTTATCCTTCGACGAAAATTCATTTCTTCGACAGGCGCTCGCGATTGCGACTTTTTCTCTCTCTCTCTCTCTCTTTCCCTATATTTTTTCCCTTTTCAAATAATTTCCTGCCATCGACTGCCAGCGACCTACTTCTCATCTCTCTCCCGCTTCACTCTTTTTCTTTCTTTCTCCACTTCTATTCCTCGTCAGAATAAAAGCGTTACACCATTCAGTGGAAAGAGAGAGAGAGAGAGAGGGAGAGACAAAGAGAAATGAAAAATAAAGGCGAGATCTCGCATCGCGAGATGCCTTTTCGACATCTCGGGATCCTCGGAAAATTCATGTATGTATTCGCTATGAGAAAACGGGGTTTTTGCCTCCGCGCCCCCCTTTCCCCCCCTTTGCTTTTCCTGTTTCTGCGTCCTGGACTGCATACGGTTGCATAATGCATTGATGCTGTGCCGCGCCGGAAATTTATACCGTATATATATATATATATGTGTGTGTGTGGGAGATCCTTCTTCTCTCTGGCAGAGTTTCGGGAGAGGAGTGGAAACTGTCTGTCATAAACACCGGCGGTCGTTTACACACGCGCGAGAGAAAATTGGTATCCAAAGTGTAGGGAAAGCGGTATCCAAAATGCTTATCGTCTCTCGCAATCGCGTATCGTAGAAAGAGACAGAGAGAGAGAGAGAGAGAGAGCGCGTTGCTGCTCTCTCGCTCGGCGTCGGAAGTCACGAAAGATCGATCTCGCTAAAGGAAACGTTCCAAATTGTCGTCGCTTCGACGTAATAAGTGGCCTCTCTTCGGGGCAAATTTATGAAATTGGAGATCGTCGTTCGCACGTTCTCCGAATCCGCCCCTCGGATAAATCCGCCCTTTCGATAGAGCAGAGAGGAACTTGTTATGGGGGAGGCGCGCGCTTTGACTAGGTTTCTCGCGACAGGCAACCTCCTTCAACGGGGAACATTTGTGACGTAGAGAGGAGGATCGAGTTGAATTTGTCCCGTTACATTCTGGAAATGTACACGTTCTTCGGGAATATCCAGGAATGAGGAGGCTATACACATAAAGCAAACTCGAAGCTCTGTTTTATGAGAAAAAAATATTTGGCTAACCGCGATCGCGCGAATAACAGTTTCGAGATTTGCGCCAGCTGTTCGAATAATTCGGGATCGAAAAAACGCGGATAACAAAGGTTTTCTTACTTCGAAAATAATTTTTTATCGTATTATATGATTTTACATATAAAAAGACCGTGTCTTAAATATAGAAAAAAGATATGAAATATTTTTCTATATTACACTTTTTCCAACGGTTTAATATCAACAGTTTATTATGAAATTATTATATAATAATATTAAAAGTATAGTGTAAAAAAATATTTCATATTTTTTTCTATATTTCTATATATATATTTCTATATATATATATATATATATATATATATATATATATATATATATTATTTCTATATTTTCTATCGTATATATATGTATATATATTTTTTCACAAAATTCTCTCTTCTCTGTTTTCGAGATATTATCCGAAATATTTCACATTTTTATATTATTATGCTCGAAAAATCACGTGCATGCAATTTTCTTCAAATTTTCCATTCATGTATTAATTATGGAAGAATGTGGATTGCCTCTGATAATGTTTTGGGAAACAGAGCTATAAAGAGAGGAAGGTGATATATAACAGAGGACACGGAATAACGTCGTCACATAACGGAAATGTTATGTAACGGCTGGATGGTCCCGCGTATTATCGAATAAGAAATCCGGGCGACCTTGACCCAGATTCGTAGACGAAATTACGAGGCTGAGCGAAGCCTTGAAGAGGTCTCGAAGAGATTCAAGGCCGAGACGAGCGCGGCTAAAGATTCGAACGACCTCGATTTCTTTCAATTCGAGGCTTTAAAAGGTGGTTTACGACGTCACTCGAATTTCGATTATTTAATTCAATGGACGATATCGAGCATTTTGCGCGAAATTGCATTTCACTGTAGCCTTTATCGAGCGAATCTCTCGTCGCGCGATAATTTTCTATTTTTCGAAACGAAAACGAGAAACTTCTCTCTATTTTTTTTGTTCTCTATTCCAGGATACGGACACATCGCGCCGAAAACGAAGAATGGAAAAGTGGTGACTATTTTTTACGCCATTCTCGGCATTCCTCTCATGTTGCTCTGCCTGTCGAATATCGGAGACGTAATGGCGTCCAGTTTTAGGTAATAACAGAGAACGTTTAATCACATCTAATACGGGTCACATATCGGGAAAATGGAAAACTTGCAAAAATTGCGTTCTGTTTCCGTCATATCGCACACACGGAACGTTTAATAGGTTCCATCGCTATTGAAAAATAATTTCCTTTTATTTTTTACATTCGTGATATTTTTTTTTTTTTTTTAGGTTTCTATATTGGAAAGTGTGTTGCTACGTGTGCACAAAACCGCCGAAAAAACGACGAGGGCGTAACACCTTTGTCAGATCGTACTCCGTTCGTCAACCAGGGTAATATTTCACACGTAATGTAAAAATTAAAAATAAGACTTATATTACAATGAAAGGTATTAAAAAATTGCGGAATAAAACACATTTATAGAAATTTTTAAATTATATAAAAGTAATTAACCTTAGAAGATTTGAAATGATCTATTGCGCGATTGCATACGGATGTTTATATTTATTTCATAAGGCGATACGGATCGAGCAAAGGCCCGTTTCGTCGATCCATCAGAGTGAGTCAACGATCAGCTGACTCGGCCTTGGGGCTTTCCGAGAGTATGACGAAGTCCTCGTATTCCGACACCGATTGCAGGTGAAATTATTCTCGGATTTATAATTCAATCTCTCGATTATTCGAGAAACTTCATTTCATTAATTGTTTAATTATGTCGCGCGATTTTTATATAGTCGAGAATATAATTTAATACGGATAAAATAAATATCTCTTGAAATTTTTATTTTTAAATTTCCATTCTTCTCTCTCTCTCTCTCTCTCTCTCTCTCTCTTTTTTTAATAAAATTAAAAAAATTAATTTATATTTTACGCTTGCGTATAATAATAACTTTTATGTAGTTAAATTTTAATTAAAATAATAGAATTAATCAAATAAATAATTTTCTTTTAAATTTGAGAGAGAGAGGAAAGCGTGTGTAAAGCATTTGTGAGAAAACTATTTTATGTGTAATTCTATTTTTATAATAGAGAAATAAATATAAATAGTCAACGCGAGTTTTTTTGTAACTTTTCTTGTATTATGGCGTACGATGCTATCGATCTAATTATCTATTATTATCTATTATTTAGTATAAAAAAATAATAATCTTTCAGAGATAATAGACAGTGAATTTATCAATATTAAATAATATATTAAATAATAAGTGATTGGGATAAAATATAAATAAATTGTAGGTATATGCAGCGACGATTCGAAGGAACAGAGTTGAAAGCGTCAAGCGCTTACGCATCTTCCACGAATCATCCGATGGAAACTAAGGCCGCGACTATGCCTCGTTATTCGGATATTCCGGTGGCCACTCCAAAAAGTGTAAAAGGTACTCTCTCTTAATGAATATACCAATTACTTATTGCATTGTTGCCAATTAATCACGCTTTAAATTGATTATAAAATTAACAGATGAAAAGTTATTGAAACACCTCGTTTTATTTTTATCTGTCATCTATTAGCGCAAATTATGTCATCTCTGAACCCATTTCGCGAACAGATAATTGTTGTCTCGTATATTCAAAATATGTATAAAAGTACTAATAGATTGTGTGAATAATTAATATGTAAATTATTATTAATATATATATAATTATAATTATATATTAGTAATATAGACAATTCCACGTCAAATCGGACAAGAAATGACCTCGTATTTTTTAAATCAATCGAAACTTTTTTCACGTGAAATATATGTACATAAAATAAGGAGATATGTATTTTTGTATTTTGTCCGAAATATATATTTTTTTTTGCAGAAGTAATAAACAACAAAATTTTCGTGAAAAATGAATTGTCAATTTAAAAAATTAATATCTCTGGTTATATTTGTCGTAGAGAAATTTTCAAAAATGCATTTTAAAGCTAAGGAGACAACCTTTTTTACAAAAATAGTTTAAGTTACAGCAAATTGCTAATTACAATTGTTATAAATAATTAAAATGTTTAATAATTTTTTTCACCAAAAAGTACATTTTTAAAAATTTTTTAAATAATGCTATCTTATTCTCCATTTCATTCTGAAAGTGTATATATTTTTATTTTATGGAGAATCGATAGATTCTATTTTTTATGTATCTTTAATAAATGAGGCGCCGCGTCGTGCTCGCGTCACTGGTTCGATCAAGTAGTATGCTACGCGCTATGGCGCGTCGATTTCCAAAGAAAGAAATCTCGGCGCGCCATAACGCGTAGCATACTACTTGATCGAGCCAGTGATGCGAGTACGACGCGGCGCCTCATTTATTAAAAACATGTAAAAAATAGAATCTATCGATTCTCCATAAAATACAAGATATGTATGTACATACACTTTCAGAATGAAATAGAGAATAAAATAGCATTATTTAAAAAAATTTTTTAAAGTGTACTTTTTGGTGAAAAAAGTTATTAAACATTTCAATTATTTATAACAATTGTAATTAGTAATTTCTTGTAACTTAAACTATTTTTATAGAAAAGGCTGTTTCCTTAGCTTTAAAATGCATTTTTTAAAATTTCTCTACGACAAATATAATCAGAGATATTAATTTTTACAGTTCACAACTACTTCATTTTTCACGAAAATTTTGTTGTTTATAACTTCTGCAAAAAAAATATTTCGGACAAATACAAAAATACGTATCTCCTTATTTTATGTATATTTCACATGAAAAAAGTTTCGTTTGATTTAAAAAATACAAAGTAAAAAAAAATCGATTTTTGTCCGATTTGACGTGGAATTGCCCATATATATATATATATATATATATATATATAATATGGTAAAGATGCAGATTACAATTTATCTTGTAATTTATTTATATGATAAAAAGTTAGTAACTCAATATGTGTGTTGTACGCACGTTATACGCACAGGATTGTCACATGCGAGAGACAAAAACCGACGCGAGAGCGTCGGTTTTCTCCCTTCTTTTTACTCCCGTATAAAATATCCGCTCTCGATATTAATTAATTAATTGAAGCGCATCGATCGCGCCGCATCGCGCTCGTTATCGACTCATCGATTAATTAAACTGTCGGCCGATTTGCTTGTTATACTTTCATTATCGCGTACAGCCAGCCCCAGGATGACGACGCAATCGTTGGACAGAAAATTGCTAATGAGTCCGAACGACGCTGACCGCTCGCCGGTTTTGTGCAACAAATATGCATTGGACGATCTGGAGGACGAGATGCTGAGATGGCAGCCGCCGCCTCAAACTAGAGGCAAGTATCAGCAGAACATTGATGTCCGATGAGTGACTCTATTTTTGCACAAATGCAAAATGACGGTTTTTAGTAACTTTTCTGATTTTATTATTATTTTATTACGGCGTACAATCTAACTATCTATTATTTAGTATCAAAAAATAATAAAATCTTTTAGAGATAATAGACAGTAAACTAAATAATAATATTGCCTAATTAAATAATTATTTCGACATATTGCACCGCGAAAATTTCTTTATAGCAGCTGCTCGACATTTAACATTCTTTCCCGTTATATTTGAGAAGGTTTCCGAATACAAAGGCTCCTTGTATTTTCTTTCGGGCGGGGAGAAAAGTTCCGACACAGATTTTTAACATTTAAAGTCGCTTTGGGTGTCCGTTCGTTGACAGAGGGGGTTAAACAAAACTGTTATTACAGTCGAGAACTCGGAGAGGCCGCGGAGCAACGGAGGAACGACCGAGGAGCCGGATAGCACCGAAAAGCAAACTTCCTTCAATCCCAGATCCTTGCCGAGGAGATGCCTCTCCGTGGAAGGCGCCACGACGAATAATCACGAGACGAGTTTGACGTCCGGGCTGCGACCGCCTTCGGTCTATTTGGAAATGGAGCATATGAGAAGATCGCAATCCGGCAAGAGTAGTAGACGCAGCAGGAGCAATTATTCCGTCGGTGAGCGACTCCGATTGATGATCGGTCGATCAGCTGATGCGCGATATAAATCCAAATTCGATAATTTTTCGATGATTTTATAGCTATTCGAGAATATCACTGCGATATTTTCAAGTAAATTAGGCCAGATGGCAAATCGATCGATACGATGATGCGCGTGCTTTCGCTGATCGTAATAAATAATCATCCCTTAGCGCGCTCTTATAAACGGGGTCCATCGCCGAGGATTATGTCGCCGATGGGATTTGCCGTGCATCGACAGGTTTACGCTGACGATATCGATTTTGACTACGAGTACTATGTCGCGGATGATCAGGAGAGACAGCCGACCAAGCCTGTGCCCATCTGGCTGTGCGTCTTTCTGGTTGTCAGCTACATATTCGGCGGCGCCTACCTCTTCAGCGAGTGGGAAAAGTGGCCGTTCCTCGACTCGGCTTACTTCTGCTTCATCACGTTGACCACCATCGGTACGTTTTCCTCTTTCATCTTCTTCTTTCTCTTAAAAAAAAAAAATCTAACGTTTCTTCGCAATACTTTCTCTATCCAGCAACGCATACTCAGATAAATTTATTTCTCTTCGATTTTCGTCAAAATTGTGGAGTGTTTTGGCCGCTTATTGATTTTTAATTTAGAATAGTCCTAGAAGCTGAGAAAGAGACTGTGTGATTTTATTAAAATATCAATAAAATAATAATCTTTGTTATATAATAATTATTCATAAGATAATAAATATTAAAATGATCGATCAGACGATTATTTAGATATCTGTTATCAATTCAAGATCAAATAAATAATGTAATGCTTCTTGGAAAAAAGCTATATCTAAAATATTTTCGCTTACGCATTCATCCCTCTCTCTATCTCTATCTATTGACCTCGCGTTAGTTAATCTCGAGGATCCGAATCTCACGACCCCGCGTGCGTAATATTTCCTATCTCTTCTTCTCTTTTCAGGTTTCGGCGACTTTGTGCCGGCGTACAAGCTGGACGCGCAGAAGGGCATCGCCCTTTGTTCCCTCTACCTGCTATTTGGAATTGCCTTGCTCGCAATGAGCTTTAATCTGGTGCAGGAGGAGGTCATCAACAACGTGAAGAGCGTCGCGAAGAGGCTTGGTATCATCAAAGAGACCGACGACGAGGCGGAGGCCGAGGACTATGACGAATACGACGCCGAGTACGAGGATGAGGTCTATGAAAACGAGCCCAAGCTGTGACTCTCTCTCTCTTTCTTTCTCTCTCTCTCACGTGGTTTTCCAAGCTTACTAATACGACGCGAGGACGTCATTCATCGTTTCATAGATCCGAGGAATCTCTCTCGATTCACATACAGGATCGACGTACAAGTCAGCTTCACAGACTCGCGTTTTTCGACTCGAATTTTTCCAATCGAATAATTTGTTTTCCTTTTTTTTTTTTGCACAAGCTGTTAAAAGAATACCGTTACAAGCAAGGTAAATTAAATTATGAATACGCTGATTTAAATTTTGTCGATTAAAATCATTAGATGAACGGATCGACGTGACGAGAAAATTAACGGTTATCGTGAACTGAAATTAAAGGATGGGGGGATATTTATTAAACGGTCATCTCGTAAAATCATCGAAGAACGATAAATGTTAACTCTATCACTGGAGATTTTCAACGCATCGAGTTCGATTTCTCGAAAGATCTCAATAACATTTTTTTTATAGATGTGCAAATTGTGGATATTGTAAGAGAATTTAATTTCGTACAGCTATAAAAAGAATTTTCCTGACCTTTTCAGTTTTTAAGTCGCAAATTTTGTCGTTATTAAGATACAAATATACTGTTAATTGTGCCAATGGAACAATGGCAGGAGAGAAACCACGTCTTGCGAGCGTCGCGAGGAAAATACTGCTGTATATATATGTATATATATTATATACATACACAAATCTGAGAATTAGTTTCTACAAAATGAATAGGAGAACAATCGTGGAATGCAATTAAATTTGCATATACATTACACAGTGGTAGCTTTAATATCTAACCGAATATTTGCATTTTGAATATTTTCCTTTCAAATTTCGTTATAATCTCCTTCGCAGTGAGATATTACTATTAAATATGATTATAAGTATTACGTGTATTAATATATTATATTATAATATTTATTATATATTTATTATATTATATAATAATTTATTATAATATTTATTATATTATATATATATATTATATAATTATTTACTAGATATATATATATATATATTTATATAAATGTTTTCGCCATCTCTCTCTCTGTTTTCTTTTTTTTTCTCTCTCTCTTATATAGGTACTTTTATTTTATCATATTCTTTACTCAACTTATCATGTTTCATTCCACCCTAAATTCTAAAAAAATCCTGAAAATATTTATTCATTTAATGTGCGAAAATTTAAGCTTCCTTTTACATATATTTAAATTTTATTTAGGAAAAAAAAAATAAACGCGCGGCACAAGAATTTAACCGAGCGCGACATTTATTTATTTCTCAAAGAGCGGCCACGCGCGCTGAGAGATAAAAAAATCCGAAACGCTCGCGTTTCTCCAAGAGACATTTTCCGGCAGTCCCTTAAATTTTCTTCGAGCACACGCGAGAGTACGCGATTATCTCCTAGCGGCAGAGAGCGAGCGAGCGAGCTTACATTTTCGCGCCGGCTTACTACTTTCCCGCGCGCGCAAAAGATTGTCCTTACAATATTTTCCCGGACGCACTTGCCGCATGCAAAATTCACCCTCGCTATGCAAATCCCTTTCATCCCTTTTCCGACCCACGTATACACACACACATCCACATGTACACACACACACACACACACACACACCTACGCACGTTCTCGCCGCTCCGCACTCGCGTTTCGTCGCGTTTAAATCGCGAGGACGTTAATCGTCTCGACGGCTGCAACGGCGGTGGTGGGCTTCAACGACTCGATAATCGCGCGATAAAGCCCACTCGAAGGAGAAATAATAGTCGCTAAGAACTTCCGCTCGCGCGCATTACGAACCAACCGCTCCGGGCGCGCGTGAGAAATCTGCATTTCATAAATTTTAACGCGATTTGACTCTCTCTCTCTCTCTCTCTCTCTTTTCGGTGGCGTCGAAAATTATTCTCTCCGCGCAGGAAGTTAAATATTTTTTCGCAGAATATATAAAGTCACACACCGACGAGAAAATAATCGATTGATAACAATCCTCTTTCGCTTATCTCTTGAATATCGGCTTTTATTCACATCGCTTTATTAACCCATTTTATTAATATTTCACTTTTTCATCAATGAACGAGTACCCAAATAAACTTTAAATATTAAAAATGTGTCGAAACTTTTCTCCGCCCGAAATAAAATACAAAGGGCCTTTGTATTCGGAAATCTCCTGAAATATAACGGGAAATAATGTTCGATGCCCAGCGGCTGCTATAAAAAAATTGTCACCGTGCAATGTGTCAAAAACGCAGTTGCTACTCATACATTGATGTAAATATTAATATGTATTGACAGAAGGGTTAAAAAAAAAGAAAAAATAAAATAAAATCGAGAATAAAGAAGAAGTTGGCCCCAACTTGTTTAGAATCGTCTTTCATAATCTCGAATTTTGACCTCCCGAACGGAGAATCGACTGAGTTGTGAATCCGTCTACCGGGTGTCCGGATCGAATCGGCCGATTCGACCAGGCTACCAAGCGACTTGAACCCGGTTATTTTCGGCGACGCGCTATTTTAAGATCGGTGCGCGCCGATGACGATGCGGGGTGTCGCGGAATCAGTTTACGGGGGAGCCTCGTCGAGGCGGGTCGTTTTCTCGACGGAGTCCAAGAGTCCGAGATCCTCATCCCGGACCTTCGACCTTCCTCGCTTAAGAGAGACGACGCGATGCGCGCGCGCGCGCGCCGCGGAAATTTAATTCGGGAACTTCGATTACGCGACGCGCACACGTAACGATGTAACGGGATCGTTGTCCGTTGGAGACCGTTTTACCGAGGTCGACGCATGCGAAGGAGCAGAGGATTTCTGGTCTCGGAATATATATCATCGACGGATGGATGAGGACTCTCTACCGGAGTAGATACGAAACGGTGTTTGAAACTTGCAGCGGGTCCGACACGTGGCGGCGGGTCTGTCTCGTAATCGGTCTGTCTGGTGCACCAGCCGCATACGTAGACGTATACGTGTCTAAGTATAGCCCTCGCGAAACGCGAGCATAAACGCAGAGATCTCCCAGAGGTCTCAATGGAGAGGTTTTCGGTGATTACGGTGATTGCGCGAAGCGAACGTCGGCGAGCCTTCATCGATCCTTGATCGAGAGATATTTTCTCGAATTTTCTAATTTCTCCACAGTCCTGGTGGCTCCATTGAAGATATAATAATACTTACGGATGACTTTCGGAGGCAATAACGGTCCTCCCGAATCAGCGAGATCGGGACGACGATGAAAGCCGGAGGAGGACCCTCATATTAATTTCGATAAACGGACCGGCGTCTCGTTATTACGTCACGATCGACCGTGCGATTTGGAGGTATAGAAGATTCTAATCTAGGTTCCTAGATTCATCGATTCTCAAGTCGCAAAGAGATCGATAACCTCGCGTTTAATCCTTCTGTCGGTGCATAATTTTTTCACCTTTCCATCAATGTATGAGTAACAACTGCGTTTTTTTTTTTTTTTTTTCGACACATTGCATTGCGACAATTTCTTTTTCTTTCCCGTTATATTTCAGGAGGTTTCCGAATACAAAGACTCTTTGTATTTTGTTTCGGGCGGAGAAAAGTCCCGACACATTTTTAACGTTTAAAGTCGCTTTGGGTATCCGTTCGTTGACAGAAGGGTTAATTTTTAAGAGACGCGCGCTCGAACGAGTCTTTCGTTCGAAAGAAGTTCTCGTTGCTCTTGTATCCGGTCTGCGCGAGAAGAACTGTCTTGGGAAAAGCGAGGGGAATTTAATTAAAGACCCCGGCGTCCCCGACGGGTTTCAGGGAGATCGTCGATCATTTTTCGCGGGATCGTAAACAGTTTCACAATAGAATTTGTTCAACGGCCAAGTGGCTCGTCGTCGTCGTCGTCGTCGTGTTTTCGATTCTCCGCGGACGAAGTCGATACCAGATATTCCTGGGAAGAGTCAACCCGCGCCGCGGAAGAGAGAGAGATCCCCCCGGAGAGGAGACGTTTTCCATTAAATTCACCCGACGTAATTCTCCATTAGACCAGGTCGGCGCAGTAAGAGCTCGCGATCTTCTTATACGAAAGATCCGTTATACATATATATATATATATATATATATGAGCTGCCCGTTAGCTCGGTAATTACGCCATCGGCTAAGGTCGCGATTGACAGAACGATTAATTTAATTTATTTAATAAATAGATAATTTATTATTATCTATTTATTCAATTTAAATTATCTATCGCGAGAGTATCAGACAGATTTCTTAATAATTATTAATAGATAATTTAAATTAAATAAATAAATAAATAGAAAGAGAGTCGAGAAGACAAAAACGTCAGTCTTGCAAAAGACGATTAGACACTCGAATTATAATCCAATTTTTTTATGCTAACCGAATGTCCCGAAGAAGATTCTAATACAAAGGGCGATCGACTCGCGACTTATTCAGGCTTAGCGAATCCTGTAGAACGAACCCTCTCGGCTTCTTGTTGTCACCAAGCTGCACAATGCGGATTCTTGCGGGGAGATTTCGCGATCGTTGATAAATCGTCAGGAGGCAAGGATCGAAGACCCTAAGCTTCCCTCTTCGAAAGGTGTACTCGCGTAACCGCGAAGCGATAGGACGAGCGAGAGTGCTCGGCGAACCGGAAGCGCGATGACCGCGAATCGGTGACCCGGTGAAGGTGACGTCAAGTCGTCGTCGTCGTCGTCGTCGTCGTCGTCGTCGTCCGGATGGAGACGGACAAACAACCGTCCCGCTCGTCGGGCAGCAATCGCAGCTGCCAACGCGGAAGTTATCGCGGAAGGAGCGGCAGACGCCGGAAGCGCAGGCGGAAGCCATGGGGCGAGCGGATCATCGACTGGACCAGGTCGCTGGTGGCCTTCCTCTTCAGCAACGTCGGCATCGTCTGCCTGGTGGTGGGCTACACCATCGCGGGCGCCTTCCTGTTCGCCCACATCGAGGGTAGAATCACCTCGGACGTCGCCGACGACGTCATCAGACTCAGGAACCTGACGGCCGCCACTCTCTGGGAGCTGACCTCCAAGGTAAAGGGTTTTATCCAAATCGCCCTTTAGCCCATCTTTTCTCGCTGTCTGACAGCCACAGGACGTGGAATCTCGATACTCGCGGGACAGTGTTCCGCTTGGATAACCGCGAAATTATTTGGCTAAAGATAAGATAATATAACATAAATTGAATTTAAATATTAAATAAAATATTTATTATTTTAAATTATTAAATTATTAAATAATATATATATATATATAATATATATATGTGTCTGAGATAAAATAAAGATTGTTCTCTTTTTTAAATTTTTCTAGGTAAAAAATAAAATTATAATTTTAAGATAATAACGCTTTTAAGAAGAACAATTTAAGATATAAAAACAACATACTCATACTTTTATTTTTTTTTTATAAATCTTTATTTTTTAAAAAGAAAAATTTTTAGAGAAAGAAAAAACTTTTACAAGAAGATGACATAATACTTTAATAATCTACATCTACATAAAGATACGATGAAGCAATCATTTCATTTAGATGATTATTCAGATATTTTTAGCCGGATAACACAAAAAAACACACTGCCCCAGGGATATATTTGGCGCTCTTTTTACGACCGTCCGGGTTTCTTTCGTACGGATTTTCACGCGTTCTCTGTTTGGTTGAAACGTCAGTTTAAAATTACGAGCGTCAGTTCCGGAGACTCGACGTATATACAATAACAGAAACGATAATCTACGTTAAAATCTTAGATTCGAATATTAGATTCCGAGATGAGAAACTTGGGATTATTATAGATTCCTTGTGTGTTATGTGTGTATGTGTTTATTATAACATCGCCGATGGCAATTTCTCTCTCCTTCGTTAATATTCTGACGTCGCTGATATTGTACGTAGGAAAATGTGTTCTCGGAGAAGCTGTGGAAGTCAAAGGTGAGGGAAATTCTCGAGAATTACCAGAAGAGGGTGGTGTCGGCCATAAAAAATGGATACGACGGCGTGGAGGAAAATAAGTGGACCTTCGCCGGCGCCTTTCTGTATTCTCTCACTGTGATAACGACCATCGGTGAGTGCGTTTCAATTCTCTTTGTCTCTCTCATTATCAGCGTACATACTCTTTGAATTTCAGATTCACCGTTGAATCGTTTATTCGATAAAAAAAAATTTCAGCAACATTTAATTTTTTAAATTCATCTTTTATCCTGCAAAATTAGTAGTCTCGCGATACATCCGCCTTCGCCTTTGCAAATAAAACGCGCGGAAGCTCTTGAAAAATGTAGACAATTTACTCTCTGCCGGATACTTGGCCGTACTAAACAGAGCGCGCTTATTTGCGCTCTTAATGCCCCGGCTAATGCCCACTTTTCTCGTCGTGACTGATAAATCTCCTTAAGTTAAGATAAAGGTTCCTATGAAGGAAGAAACGTTACGAAATATAAGCAGGGGCGGAGGAAAGCTTCAGATTTTTTATTCAACAATAAGTAAAATTGACCGGCGACTCTCTTAATATTTTAAAGTAGCCGTGATTCTCATTTGGATGACTTATTCGCGAATAAATTATTATCGTCTGAAAATTGTGTATGTGTGTGTGTAATACATGTATTTAACATATTTCTTTGTTATTGAACGGAAGAAAAATATTTTGTAATTTCGTCGCAAGATGAATAATATTGCGGGTGTATGCGCGTATATGTATATCTAGGGTATGTAAATGAACATTTGTACCACAATGTGATAAGAAAAATTCGGCTGGGATCTCGAGCGAGCAATACGCTTCCCCCAAATAAGCAGCCGTGCCCGAAAATACAGGGAGAGAATTTAAATTGTAAAAAAAAATAAAAAAACGCACGGAGGGTCCAGAGAGCTGAAAAATATATACATAAATCTTGCGCTGTCCGAAATAGTAGTTGAGAAAAAGGATTGACGAAACTGGGGGAAAAAAAAAGAGAGAAAGCAATGATAAAGGTACATTCGTCAAATCTCTA
This sequence comes from Lasius platythorax, assembly GCA_963971435.1. NCBI lineage: Eukaryota > Metazoa > Arthropoda > Insecta > Hymenoptera > Formicidae > Lasius > Lasius platythorax. Next base: position 14,450,634 of record OZ020540.1, read on the forward strand.
TTTTTGACGATCATCATTTATATCCATCTGTTAATCCTTTTTCCTATTTCCAAACATTTGATATTTTAAAAGAGAGTTTAAATCAAAGTTCTTTATACAAGAATTTTATTTATTTTTAATATACAAAATATTAATAACTGCTCCGTCGTGATAAAATCTCCTGGGACACAATTTATATATAAAGCTCTTTCAGTAAGCAGATTATCGAGAAACAGAAAGAGAAAGCACAGATCTGTTTCCCAGTTGATTGCGCGAAATAAATTGATAGATTTACATAGAATTGGAGTATTTCTTTTCTATTAATTTCAATTTTATCGAATTAATAAAAATCTATTGCACGTCCTTAATGTTTATCAACGTCGGCTTTGCAATTTTTTTATCGTCTAATACTTTTAGAATGCTTCCTCGGCGTTTTCGGAACTTGTGAGAAAAAGTCTTGAAAGGAAAAAAAATTTTTTTTTAATTCGGAGTTCAATGAGCGTAGATATGAATTTCCACAACGTGGAAAAGAGCGAATCGCCGATCTGAAGTTTCACCGGGCTTAATCTCCCGCGGAAAACGCTATATTTCTCGCGAATCGATGAGGACAATTAAGATTTAACCGGCGGTTAAAACGAGCCAACTAAAAGCGGAAGCTCGTCGACTATCGATTTTCATAAGCACATTTCGCCCCGTTCTTTTCCCCGCCCTCCTTTCGTTTTTCCCTCGAGATGCGCCGAAAAAGATCGAATTACCGGCATCGGGCGGAAAAGAATCGACGTGAAACGACGGGCGAGTTATTCAGGCCACGAGAATGGTATCCTGAGACTCGAGCGGGATTTATCATACTCCGGAGCCGAGCGCGCGCGCGACTATGAAAGGGTAAAGTGATATTAATGACTTTAACGTGATGGCGGCTTTGTTTTCGGTGTTCCGCGCGTGCTGGGGTGAGTGCGCGCAAAGAATATAAATCATGATTATCGTGGCGAAATTACGCGAAAGGAATTGCGTAATTCGTGAAACCTATCGTATAAATTCGCAAAAGTCATATTCGCGCGGTCGAATATGTATCTGATCTAAAAAACTAAAATCTCGATCTCGAGATTTTCATTTTTTTTTCTACGTAAATCTATCGATCGACAAAAAATTAAACTCAAAGTGTATCAAAACTATCAAATGTTCTTTTAATAATAGATTCGCCGATCAGAGTTTGGAAACGATTTTTCCTCAAACGAAAATGTCGATAGTACATCGATAGTTTTTGAATGAGTGATTAAAATAGCAGGACTTTTCGCAAACTATGGACTGGAACTTTGTGGAATTAAAAAATTAACAAAAACTACATTCTTCGGTTAATGTCAGGTGAAGTTTACTTTAATAGAATTTTAATTTGAGACTTACAATTAGTTACAAAGATACGTGATGGAAAAGATTGAAAATATGTAAAAAAAATGATGACATTCTTCGACATTTTTGCTAAGAAAAAAAGAATCCAATTTGGTCAGAAAGAATCTGCTGTTAAAAAAACATCCAGAGGTTTTGAGACATTCTATACAAGTACCGCAATCAAAATGTCGCTCTGATAAGTGAAATTAATTTAAGTACTTTGTCGTTACAACATAATTTAATAACTAGAATAATAAATAATTATAATATACTACCGAATATATAATTAAACCACTGATAATTTATGTAATTTTGATGAGATTCGTTAAACAATGATAATATTGTTCGAGAATTTATTATATTCCGATAATTATTGTGCCCGCAATTAGTATACCGATGATAGTCTCGTACTATTTTGGGGGAGAAATTGCGCGCGATCGAATGCTGTGGGATCGATAATAATTTTATATTTTTGTTCGTGAGAATTATTTTCAATCTCCGACATTATCCGGGTCGTGCTCTCGATAGTCGGCGCAGCGCGAAGTCGATCATTTTGGATTAACATAGAATTAATTAACGATATGGAATATTCGATACCCCGAACGAGTTGCGCGGTCTCCGCGAAATTGCAATCATAAATCGATGAACTGCGCGTTAGTCAATTAATACTAAAACTGTCGCGCAACTCAATTGGCGACGCTGCAGCATTTAATAAATAAATTAATTAGTTACACTCTCTTTTTGTGAATGTGTGTGTGTGTGTATGTGATTTCGATATTATACATTTGCTCTCTTATATCGTCGATTATTTTGACGAAACAAAATTTCAGAATTTCGGTTCATGTTAACCCTTCTGTCAATGCATAATTTTTCACCTTTAATCCCTTAAGATATCCAAATTGCTGCACAAATCGTGGCCTTTCATTATTAGTCATCTCACGTGATTTTCTCATATATCCCGCTATTTTGTGGCATCCTGTGGCGCAGATAACCGGCATTGATAACCGACGAAAAGCTGGTGAAAAAACGCGCGGTTTTCGATGAAAATCGCGAGATTGAATCGCGCTCGCATTTTCCCCTCGTATCCGATATCCTTCACGAAATTCATCGCATATATCGCTGCCGAAAACTGCCTGTCTACGAACTGAATCTGCGGCTGGCTGTCGAGGACTTTATTAGGCCGGAAATTAATTAACGCGCGCGCGCGCTGATCGCTCGATCTCTCGGGATCGAGAAAGCTCGTTCGTTCGTTCGTTCGTTCGTTCGTCGCGAGAACGTCGATGGTGGTCACCATCAAGATCGACATTCCGCCGGCAATTAATTTCTTCAGCGTCGTCCTGCAGATTGGATTAGCAGTTAATCTTCCGGACGCGCCTAATGGCCAAAATATACCCCGATGGCTGATGAGTATTTGCATTTTGTATCGCAGAATTTTGCTCTCAATATTTTTCTCGACGGGATATATATACGTACAATTAACAATAATATTTATAAATAATAATTATTATAAATTATATATAATATATGATATATAATAATTATTGTATATTATATAATATATCAATTCATTATATATATTATATTATGCATATAATTGTATAATAAATTATATTATAAATTATATAATAAATAATTATTATAATAAATAAATAATTAATACAATTGATAATTCTTATAAATTAATATAATTGGCAATTGTGTTGATCGACAAATGAGATATTACGATTGAAAATGATTGTATTACAGGAGATTGACTTGTTAGTGGCTTTTGATGTCTCTTCTCGCGATATTCTCACGACAGTTAACGGCTCGAGATGTATGCAAACCAAATATGCCTTCCGCATACATTTCCGTTAACCGCATTTACTTGCGCCAACTCCTTAAACTTTGGCCCCGCGATCGTGACGGGGGATGGAGGAGGGGGGAGGGGGAGGGGGAGGGGGTGGAGGTGGATTAACATAAAGAAATGTCCGGGGAATATATTACGCCGTCGACGCGTTTCCGAACATATTCGCGTGTGCCGAATAACAGAAGTTTCCTGTCGCGAAGAGGAATATTCGATTGACGAAAACTCGCCGGAACCCGATTAAATTCTCGGGGAATAAAAAAGAGGCGCGCGTCGAGATGTGGACCGTCCGAAGACGACGTCGAGCTTTCGAGAGTTTTTCAAATATTCCCCCCCCCTCAAAAAGAATCGGGTCAATGCTGTTGAATTGATAATCGATCGACTTATACTTATCTCGGCCTCGAGAACGCGAAACGAAGGTCATAGTCTCCTGCAATCGACTTAGCCGAGATATATTTTCAGAAAGCTATCTTCTACCGAAGCTGAAGGAGGGAGCTTCACAGCTTCATCGTATTGCTTTGCACGGGGATTTTTGCGAGCGTAAAACGGACGACACGAATTTCTTGCCTCAGCGAGAGCGGTCTCGTGTATTCGCGTAATCTCCATATTTTGATTCATATCCAAATCTCGCGGCAGTGGAGCAAGAAAGTATTCCATTATGCGTATTTATTCTCCTAGCATAGCGGCTATCCTCGACTTTAAATAATTGTTCGCGAGATGCGGTTGTATATGATATATAATCTCCGTGATATATATATATGTATATTCGACTATATAATATAAAGTATTATTTGACAGAAGGGTTAAAATTATATATAATTATGTATTCGAGCGCATATAAGATCGTATTCTCCCTCGACGTTTTAAAATTAAATCGAAATCCCCATCGAGACAATTTTGCCGACGAAAAACCGCTCGATTTCGGCTGGTAAATTATATGACGCGAAGTGTGAAATTACACCCCGGCGAGAGTTTAAACGCGATCGCGACCGCGATATCGCGCCTTTCGCGACCGAGAGAAGTGGATAAGAAATTTCCCCGTCGGGGAAAATACGGGGCGCGAAAACCCACTCGCTCTCTCTCTCTCTCTTTCCTTTTCGTGTAATGGGATGCCGACGTCCTGCGCGGCCGTCGACACCGAAAATCTCTTCTTATCAGGCTGCAGCGGGATGCAAGTCAAGAGAATGCGCGTCGCGTCTGCTCGCGCAGAAGAACGGAGTGAAATTCAATTAAGAGTCATACAACGTGGAATTATAATATATATATAAGCGGAAAATTAAATACACAATTCCTGGAAAAAAAAAAAAAAAACAATCCATCGTCGAAGGACGAAGAGAGGATTCGGTAAATGGTCGGAGATATTCCTCTTTTTATTTTTTTTAACTGAAAAACAATTTTTATTAAATAAATTGTACGTATATACAAGTCGTTGCGATGATAGCCCTCTCTTATCGCGCGTTGAAGATCGTACGACTTTGCAGGTAATTCCTTTTCATCTCTTTGAGAGTTTCCGACGTAGGGATTGAGCACAAAAGCGCACATTTTTCTCCGCAAAGGATTTTAGAAGTCTACTTCTCACTTTTTAACGTAGGGACGCTCACTTCCCTTTGCGCGGACGGCTCCTCCTTTCTTCTCGGGCGAAATCCGAGAGGAAGAGTGAGAGAGAACGGAACGAGGATTAACGCGGGTGTGCGAAGTTTTCGGCAGGAGACGAGGAAAGGAGGGGAGGGGGAGGGGGAGGGGGAGGGGGAGGGGGAGGGGGAGGGACGGACGGACGGAGAGATCTTTTAATTAATTCCGGAAGCTGTCTCCAAAAGGGTCGGCATCCTAAAGCGAGCGACCCCCGAGATCGATTCGGCGAGCTGAGCTCGAACAACCAAAGTCAGCTGATGACGGTGCGCGAAATTTCGGCCGACGGTCGCCGGGGGTTTTGTTACACACATACAGAATCGTTGAGAAGATTGTATTCTCATTTTGAGAATTTCTCATTTATTTTTAGAGTATCCTGTTCCAAAATAGGCGCCAAAAGGATCCTCTTGCCTTAAGAGGGGAATCCTCTAAAGATTAGTATCAGATATTTCTAATTTATGAAAATGTAGACGAAATGGGATTTATTTTTACATTAACAAGAAAGTACATTACTTTACATACGATCGTTTGATATTGACAAAGAATATATTCTTAGTTTTGAAGGATGTTCTAGAAACACTTAAGAATCTCTGTTAAGAGGGATTTTATAGATTTTATATAATCCTCTCTCTTATTTCGAGAATACATTTTTTCGACGATGAGTCAGTCCTGATTTTCTGACTCTTTGGAAATACTCGAATAATGCTTGTTTATCTGAATAATGTTTATTTATCTAATTATTCAACGTTCGTATTTCTATTAATTATTCAATTTCGGTGAAATATTCAACGTGCCTAGATAATCTCTCTCTCTTTTTTTCTAGATTTTAGAATGATTATTTTCATAGTTTTAACTCGCTGTGGAAATTGTAAAAATATTGTAAATATTTCGTGTCGCGCAAAGAGTTTAATCTATGTATACAAAAGACGATGTGTGACTTGTGTGTTTTGAGGAAAGAATCCACAGTACGTTCCTTAATTGTTATAAGCATAAATGTATTAAAATAGCGCGATTAAATTGAAATCCTTTCAAATCCCTGCAATTTGCGAAAGATATTTTAATATTAAAGAAATATTCAAGAGCTTGAAAATGTTAAAAAGTATTACGAGACCGAAGCCGCGCGCGGCTCTTATGGCAGTCACCTTTTTATATACTCCGCTTTATATATACCCCTTTTAATCTTAATGCTATCAAGGCTCGGGAGCAGCCAATTAAAATAAGCCGTCGGCTAATTTGTTTAAAGGGTGCCGGGGAAATTCTTTGAAACCGGACGTAACTTACGAGAAGCAGCGGTGTAATTAGTGCAGTTAAAAAGAGAAAAAGAGTGTCGAACCTCTTATTCCTAATTTACTACCAATTCCTCGTGCAATATATTTCCTCCGACAAGCATACACACACACACACACACACACACACACACACATACACATAATAAAATTGGAAATAAAATTCCGAAGAAAATTATCGAGATCAAAGTTTTTCCCGGCTCGTTGATTCAAGTTAATTTGTCGCATTAAAAGATATAACTATATCTACATAAATTAAGAGACTCTGCGTCTCTCAATCATCTTCCTCGTGCTTCGAGAGAGGGATGAAGTAATCTGCTGTAAGAAAAAAATAATCTCTTCTTGAATACATCGATTGACACTTTTGTCCGAGAATTTCAATTGTATTATAAAGTAACTGTGATAACGGAAGAGCGGTAGCTGATAACGCAACGCGATATAAATCAAGCGCGATCGTCCGACAGGGCGGGTATAATTAATGTTCAGGAGGAATCATTTCGCCGTTCAAACTTCTCGACAAGCTGATAAATTAGTCGAATCCATCCGCGATAATTGATCGCGACGACGACGACGAGGGATACGTCATCATCGTCGTCGTCGTCGTCGTCGTCGTCCTCGTCTCTCGAGACGAAGAAATAAACGCGCGCGCGCGCGCGCGCTCGGGATATCGGTTTCCGTATTTTTGGTTAATCGCCAATAATTCCCTGGCCTGAAGCCCGACACGACCGGACTAATGTCCCTGATACGTCGCACACGTGATACCTGTTACGTGCGCGGCAAGACAAGCGTGTGTCGTTATGCCGATAATGCCATCCGCGCTCCGGTACCGACGAAACGCTTTGACATTCTGTTCTAACAATTAATCATCCTCCCTCGTATCGATCATCCGCGTTACACGAAATCGTGGAACCAATCTTGAAAAAAAATTGGGAAACGCGAAACTTTCGGCGTTTTAATTTTTCCTCTCAGACTCCGAATCTCCTTTCCACTCCAAATTCTGAACTTTGCTTCACTTTTTCGCAACCAATTAATTTCACAAATCAAATTACTATCGACTATTATTATTAGTATTTATTAATATTATTTTTGTATAATAATCAATTATCAATTGTTATTGATTGTTAATTGAAATATTTTGTGAGTTTCCTTTTATTCCAAATCTCATTTTAAATTATAAGTTTTACTTGGCATTTTTTAAATAAAAATTTATTTTAAATTAAAATAAATTATTATTAAATTGCAAATTTAATTAAGGTTTAAGCTTTATTTCCGATTTAAATTCCGATCTAAATTTTTTGAAATTTTGAATAAATCAGCGTGTCGACATATGTTGTCGAGTGATTGTATTGTTTGTTAAATACTGATATGATTAAAAAAAAATTATTAAATTAAATTGAGCATACACAAACAAAAGCAGAAGAAGTTTGAAGCAAAAATAGTTGTCAGAGACTGTGAAAAGCAATTAAATTAAATTATTATTAACTATTATTATTAGTATTTATTAATATTATTTTCATATAATAATTAATTGTCATTTAAAGTGTTTTGAGTTTTCTTTTATTCCAAATCTTATTTTAAATTATTTTACTTGACATTTTACTCAAATTTATTTTAAATTAAATTAAATTATTAAAAATTCAATTAAAGTTTAAGCTTTATTTCCAATTTAAATTCTAAACTTTTTGAAATTGTCTGTGAATGAATGAGCGTGTCGACATTGTATGTTGTCGAGTGATTCAATTTTTTCTTTTTAAATACTGATATTCTTTTTACAAAAATAAATTAAATTAAGCACACACACACGTACACAAACAAAGGTAGAAGAAAATTTGAAGCAAAAATAGTTGTCAGAGACTGTAAATAATAATCGAATTAAATTATTATCAACTATTATTATTAGTATTTATTAATATTATTTTTATATAATAATTAATTGTTATATATATACATATATATAATAATCAGTTGTTATTTAAATTGTTTTGAGTTTTCTTTTATTCCAAATCTTATTTTAAATTATAAATTTTATTTAGCATTTTTACAATAAAAATTTATTTTAAATTAAATTAAATTATTATTAAATTGCAAATTCAATTAAAGCTTAACCTTTATTTCCGATTTAAATTCTAAATTTTTTGAAATTGTCTGTGAATGAATGAGCGTGTCGACATATGTTGTCGAGTGATTCAATTGTTTCTTTTTAAATGCCGATATTATTTAACAAAGAAAAAATAAATTAAATTAAGCACACACACGTACATACACAAACAAAGGTAGAAGAAAGTTTGAGGCGAAAATAGTTGTCAGAGAGAGAAACTGTGAAAAACAGGGATGTTACGTAAGCTTATATATTCCACGGCTGGTTTACGTTAATTTATTTACATCAATTAACGATGTCTCGGCTATGTTAGCTCGACTTGAAATTAAACGGGACGCCATGATTCGGCATGTTTCGCGTGCCGTTTAAACACACTTTGAATTCCGTCGCAAATGGAAATGGAACGGGTTGACGAGTGCATGTATCATGTTAATTTATGTCGTGCGGCGCGCGTTGCAGTAAATCAACATGGAAGCGAAAGAGGATAAAATCGGGGCGATCCCGGGCTGCCAAAATTGTCAGTTAACGAAAATGATAAACATCGCTGGCGGCGCCCATACCTCGCGGTGTTATCAACGCGCTTCGAGTATTATCATGCGCACCGCTAAAACTAAATGCATATCGCCCAACGTGCATTCAGCGCGGAAGCTTTTACGCGCAAATGCGCGAAATGGCTCGAAAATATTATCCCCATTCATCTCTCTCGTGGTTTTGCATTAAGACTCAATAAAGTTCCGCGATATTCGCACGAGTTCAATATCCAATGGCTATCCATTATACACTGTAATTTCTACCTATTTTAATTCTAACGATGTATCCTCTCTATTATAAAAATATATAATTATAATTTTTATATATTAATGTTGAGGAAAGTTGAGGAAAATATCATTAATTAAATTAAGATTAATATTGAAATTTATTTAATATATGTACTATGTCTATGCTTTCTTTATGGTCTTTTTTTGCCTTCTTGTTAATGTAAAAATAAATTCCATTTCGTCTAAATTTTTATAAATTAGAAATATCTGTAATACTAATCTTTAGAGGATTTCCCTCTCTTAAAGTAAGAAGATCTTTTCTCTCGGCGCCTCTTTTAGAACAGGGTATTCTAAAAATAAGTGAAAAATTTTTAAAATGAGAATACAATTTTTTTTCCTTGTGTATTACTCGTTCCGAGATCGTTGCATAATCGGTGCATGAGAAATCGATAGCGACGTAATGAACGCGGTTCTCCCTCGAAACGTATACATTTGCCGGCGATAGAGAAACTTTGTGTCGCCGTCGTCGACGAAGTCGGTGGCGACGTTTCTATATATACGATCGTAGTTAATTGAGTCCGCCGGCGCAGGTATCGTTACTCATTTAGTGATGGATTTAGGTTTGGCAATAATAACCGTCCCGCGGTCCGGCGGTTTACATAACGCGGACAAGTAAAGTTCGTTTTATCGCTCGGCGAAACAGCTGTAAGCTCGGCGGACTCGGAACTGTATAAACTGCGAACAACTGGAATGGTTTTCGGCTGGTTTTCTTTTTTTTTTTTTTTTTTTGTTTTCTCTCGTTTAACACGGACCCTCGGCCGAAGAGAGCGAGAGAACGCACGCGCGCGTATTTAATGCATATTTCGAAGCGGAGGGGAGGAAACGTTTTGTACGTGCAAAACGGCCGGAAAGTCAAATGTCATCGGCGACACGTAACGCGCCGCTCGTCGATAAACTCGTCGGCACTCTTGTTCTATTCGTGCCGTGTGTCCCTCCGTCGAGAGCTCTGTCTCTCTCTCTCTTTCTCTCTCTTGCCGCAGCGTTTCTGACGCGTCAGCACCGTTGCACTCAATTACTTTTATATATACGTGTCGCGAATTTCGGTCATATTTTACACGCGCCGCCGCACTTTCCTCCCCCCTCTTTCCGCCCTCCTCTTGCGAAATCTTGGAGGGAATTGATGATGATAGAGCATGTTTCGGCGAGTCTCTCGCACAATAAACTCTTTGTTAAAATACCGACTCTCCTAAATGACTTATAATACTGCCCGCGTATATCTCTCGAATTTCCGCAAAAGTAATTCGCGAAAACGCCGATTTTTCGAGAATGATAAAAGTACAAAGCTCCTCTTATATCCCTTTTTCCCTGGTAAAACTTCAATTTTCTTTTATATTTATTTATTTATTTATTTATTTATGTATGTATAAACAGGAAAAAGAGGTCCCTTTGATACAAATATGATTACAATTACTAACATCAGCAAAAGACGCAAAATAAGATGCTGAAAGAAGAATATGAGAATTACAATAAAAAGAATCTAACGAAAACAATAAGATAATAAGGGTTTAAAAGACATATACTTAAAAGACATATATTGAAGACATTGCTCAATAGATTCCGCTAAACACATGTTAGATATTCTGTGTGAGTTTCGATTCTGCTGCACAATTATAGACGAAGAGAATCGTATTGTTTAAATTGTTATTTGTCGAACGATTTGCGAGGGACCTTCGTCTTTGTGGAACATACACAAGTTACGAATTCAATTTTCAACTGTGTCGAAACCAGTCGCGGGGCCAAGCACAGTGAAGCAGAAATCGTTAAACAAACACGTGAAAAATGGAAAAAAATAGAATTATATATTTTGAAGTATTCTACTGTTATTGCTATTGTACGATACACGCCATTTATATAATATAATTTTTAGATCTTAAATTGTTTTATATTCTACCCTTTTCTCAGTATTAAACATGTATCATTTTACATTTTCATTATTTCGGCCCCACCAACACACACACACACACACACACACATACACATTCAACATCTTAAAACTTAAAATATTTTTTTAATAGGAAAAAATTTTATTTTATTTCATTTTACACTGTTATGTATATTTTAAAACATATCAGAATGTTCGTCAAAACGTACGCGGGTTAATTAGTTAATTAATTATGTTAACTATTTTATGGAAATTATCGCGTTATCTAACTTTCTATAAATGTTTCATCCGACAACTTTCCAGCGAATCATAAAAATTCTGCTACAAATTGCCGTCATAAATTTTATACAAATCTTTAAAATAGATATTGTTGTAACCTTTTAATGAAAAATATTTTGTGGTATATGTTTGCGGATTTAGTAGTGATATTCAAAGATGTGCAACCGTGATATGTGAATATTGCATTTTTGACAAGTATTGATTAACCGCACATCCAGACTATTGCTGCTTTTATATGTCAATATTTTGCGCTTTTAGACACTCAAATATTCGCGAAAACAAACATTAAACCTATTGTAAGCATATCTTTTGTTTATTTTTCAATTCACCTATATATTCTTAATTTAGTTTTATGTATTGACTTCTGAGAGAAATTCTAATCGTTATCGAAAAACCTCGACGAGTAATCGCGCGGATCGGCGAGAGTTGAATCTTTTATTAAAATATATCTCGCGAGAATATTATAGAGCAACTGTGTGTGATTGGTCATCGATCGATGCCTTCATTTAGATTATTTATAATAATATATTTTGGCGTGTGTACATAAGAACAGATGAAAAGATAGATCCGATTTGAACGTGTGAGAGTACAATGATTGCAATCAGTCCGCGCATTATGATTGTGTTTTGATCATTGTAATATTTATATGTTTTAATAAGAAACACAGTATTCCACAAAATTTCTTACATGGTTTTAGAAAACTTGCGAATACTGATTTTGATGCACATTTATTTATTATTGTCAGGTGAGATGTCATTTAATAATATTATTTAACATCCTTACACTTAATATTCTTAATATTATTTAATATCATTATATATAATATTATTTAATATTATTACCCTGATTGACAATTTAAAAAAATTATTTCTGATTTTATATTTTATATTTCTGATCCCATTCCGATATGTAGCAAAAAATTTACAAATACTGATTTCCATGCACTTTAATTTATTATTATAAGAATTGGATATTTAATATTATTACATTTGATTGACAATTTTAAATTTTATAATTTTGATTCTAGAATCATATTTGACACAACTCCACAGAAATCTTTATGTATTTATTTTGATATAAACTGATTTATAATTGCAAAGTTTTATAATATCATGGTTGTCATTTCCAATATTCTGAATATTTAAATTTTAACGTCAGATTCGTAATCGGCCAACATCCAAAATCTATGTATACAAAGATTAATGTAATTCAGTTAATTAGAAATTATTTTTTTCTTCTATTTTTGAACGCGTTTTCCGATTTCTGCTTTACTGTGCACTCTGACAGCGGCCGTATATTTATTGCATTCTCATTTTTGAATTGCAGGGAAACCTCTTCTCTCTGAAATGCCACGAACGGAACACAGAGGTTTCCGCAGTGGTCGCGTAGATTCCTTATGTTGAGATAGAATTTTATTCACCGAGATAAGATTCCTTTGAAAAAGAGAAACGTCGCGGAAAATCGCGATAAAAAAAACCGGAATTTCTGATAAAGGAATATGCATGCTCTTGGCCGATTTTGTAAGTCGAACGTGCGTACAATTTGCGCGAATAAACGCTGGATTTTCAAAGCTATTACGGGAAAAAAAATATTCCCCGTTACACACGAATCGAGATTCGACGATCGTCGACAAGCTTCCATTTGCGTGAAAAATGATGCGAATTAATTGCTCTATCCGGAGATTTTTTTTCAATGAATATGTTGAGATAAATCGCGTCTGCAAAAAATGCCCGTAAAAAGGACAACCGCCCTCGATGCTCGAAATTTAATATTCCGATATTTCAAAATATATGATCTCGCGTATTATTTGAACCTTGCATTTATATCCTCAAGAGAGCATATAAGTATAAACTCCGGATATAAATATATAAACCGAGATAAGCTTCTTCAATATTTCACCGTAATTTCGCCACTTTCGTACGCGATGCCCTAAAATCCCGATCTCGATCGACGACAGATATTTTTGAACGGGAAATATAAATATCGCAATAATTGAGCTTTGAATAAAGATTACGAAAATTGACAAAATTTTCGAGATCGCTCTCTCGGACTCTCCCTGATGATTTCGAGATTATAAAAAAATTTGAAATTTCAAAAATTTGAATCAAGCTTAAGTGTAAGCTCTGAAAATTCTCTCCTATTCAAGGATTGTCTCGTCGAATACTCTGTATAATTTTTATGCACTAACATTCATCCGTCGGGTGACGTTAATTTTCGCATGCACGGCCCATTATATTCCGGCCATGAACACGCGTGCGTGTTACATTGTCACGCAGGGGTTGAAGGGGGTGAGAAGTTGCGCGAACGGAACAACTTTGTTCGTGTTTCTGCGGCTCGAAACGACGAAACAACAAAAAATGTTCACATGCAGCGAAACGCACATCTCCGACCACCTCTCGACGTATTTCAAGTGTTTAAATTATGCTCGCATTAGCGATGGGCTTAAGTATCTTACAAGTAGGTTCGAATTTGTTTGCATGGCTTTCGAACTCTCTATGATTACTTCGAAAAAAAACATTTATTAAATAAATAAAAAAAAAAAAAAAATTATTCGAGTCCTAGAAAGTAAAACTCGATTATTGGATTCGACTCGGATTTTTAAGTATATATTGAACTTGATCCTATTTCTAGCTCGCGTATTTTCTTGTATTCTTTCGCTTATAACGAATTTTGGAATTAATATTCGACGCGTTATTGTTATGCGCGCGATGGAGAGACGAGATGCGTGTAAGCACGTTGTTTCAGTCTTCGCATAATAGCGGTAACATCCCGTTTTCCATTTTCCCTCGCATTTGCGTAGTGAAGGAAGTCGGCGAAATTAGGAAAGTAGAGAACATTTAAGGAGAGTAAGCATGCATATTTAATAGACGTGTTGTTTCTCTTCAAGGACATTCTCTCTCTCTCTCTCTCTCTCTCTCTCTCTCTCTCTCTCTCTCTCTCTCTCTCTCTCTCTCTTTTCTTGAATTTCTTCTTTCAAAGCTTCGTACACCAGCGCGAAGTAAAATGGAGTTTGCCCCGCTATAAAAGTAACATCTTCATTTGCGGCCGCTTAAAAGAGAGACTGCCGGGAATTTAACCCTCCTAATGTTAAGACGGCAGGTAACATGAAAATGTTACAATTTGTAGAACATTTTAATACTAGTCTTAAAATAGAGCCAACACGCGTCTTTCTCTCTTTCTGTCATTAATTACATTGTAATTACAACAGTAATTACAATGTAATAGTGTCATGTAATCTCTTTTATACTTTTTGAATAAAAATAAAAAGTAAGAATAATAAAACTGAAAAATAATAATTTATTTTTTGTGGAATAATCTAAGAAAGTAGACACAATTTCTGATTTTGTTTGAATATTTCATTCAACAAGTTGTCGATACAAACTGTGTTTGCAGCGTTTATCGTCATACAAAACGCAATCGCAGATAGTTCGCATAACATCCGGTGTTGTTGACGCTTTTCTTCTTGTCAATAAAGTTTCGAAAAAAATACATAAAAAAGAAGATCGCACATTGCGATATCTCTCGATTGGATTAACAGAGTCGTTTCGCTCTTTTCGTACGCGCGCATTAGAAGTGTGTTCCTGCAAGCGGTTGTTTATTTAACGCGCAGAAAAAAAATCGTTCTCTCTCTTTCGACACTTTTTCCCGTTTCGGATAGATAGTGCGTTTCGTCAATCGACGAAAAATTTGCGGGAGGATTTTTTTTCTTTGCGCGAAGCCGTCCTGTCACGAATTTGATATTCCCGAATAAATTTTGTTCCACCCCCTTTAACTTTCCCGCTTGTTATCCGTTTCATTTTATACAATCTTATCCGCCTCTCTATTTTATTCACGAGAATCGCAGAGATTTGACGGACAATCAACGCCGCAATGGTTCGTAAAAAACGACAACGAGGGTGCTCGCGAGATATCTCGAGATCTCTCGTGATTTGACGTTTAGAAAAGTTGTCCGTAAGAATAAAATAATATAATAAACTTTCCTATGCTGAAATGTTCGCGATAGAGAGATATGAAAAATAAGTCTGAGAAGCAAGAATTGTCGAAAATTTCTGTCCTTTATATATTTAAAAATTTTTTAAATCAAGATTGATTGAATTAACAAATTTTTTTTTTAAATTTAAAATTAATTTAATTAAAAAAATGTCTCAAAATATTTATTTATAAAAAACATCGCGATCGTTTAATAATTAGATATAGCGTTTCAATGGAAGAGCGTAAACTCTACAGCAATAAGGGTGAAGATTTATACGCGGAAGCACAGGAGAGCACAACAGTACGCCTACATGAAAATCTCGATATAACATTACGATCATTTGATTAAACATCCTGTCAGCCTGGCGCGTTTCATCCACATTTTCCTCCCTCTTCTCCTCTTTCTTCGTAAAATTTCCCTCGGGGCGAGATCGCGACGCGTCTCGCGTCTCGCGTGTCACGTGACGCGTCGTAAGTCAAACTGTCGACGCGCGTGACTTCGTCCCGAGGACGCGCCGCGAATTTCGCGCTCACTTTTCGCGAACGTAAATCGCGAACCGCGCGATTTACGGGCCTCCTCTTTCTCGGAGCGCGGAAAGCAGCGTTCCCGGAGTTTAAACGCGATATTTACGGAGCCCCGCGTTTAAGCGTCTCCGTTTACCGGCTTTACGGCCGGTTTTATCGCCGACTAAAAGACGCGGGACGCCGGATCGTTTTTCTCTCTCTCTCTCTCTCTCTCTCTCTCTGTCTTCCGCGCCGTAAATCGACGTCGACGTCGGTCGCCGATTCGCGAAAATTAACGAGATCTCGAACCACCGTCCCGAATTTTCGGCACTCGCGTCAGAGACTGGCGATGGGATTAAGTATCTTAAGTATCTTAAGTAGGGTAATTTGTTTTGAACTCTTTATAAGTACCTCGAAAAACAAGAGCAGTACTTCCAAGTACATTCGAATCTTGATCAAGTATGTTCGAATCTTTTATGAATACTTATCAAAAATTATGAGAGTAGGTGAATGTGTAGCAAGTATCATAAATAGATTTTATTTATCTTAGAGTTTGAATACTACTTGCAAAAGATTCGATTCTTTATAAGTACTATTGCGAACCTCTTGCAGATACTCAATCTAAAATTCGGATATAACTGTTCTAGATTCGATTACTTCGCAAGTACAATATATGAAATATTATTTCTTATGAGCATTATTCGAATCCTAGAAAATGAAATATTATTTATTAGATTCGACTCGGATTTTTAAGTACCTACATATTGAACTTGATCCCATCCCTATCAGAGACATATGTCTGTAATCAATTTCGAATTAAATTTTATAGAAATACAGTGGAAATAGGATGCCACAAAAATTCGCGGTGCTCTCTTTCTTGAAAGAAACGAGAGAAGGAGAGAGAGAGAGAGGAGAGAGAAACTGTAAAATATGACGGGCTTGTAAAATAAATTACGAGCAAATTGCAATTTGAAATGAAAATTATGTAATCACGTGATTTACAATACTGAAATGTAAAATAAATTATGAGCAAATTGTGATTTGAAATGAAAATTATGTAATCACGTGGTTCACAATGCCAGTAGTAAGAACACATGAATTGCAAAGTCACGTAAATTTATTATGCAAATTACTTTCCCGCGAGAAGTCGCCTCTTTTTTTTTTTTTTTTTTTTTTTTATCGCGGGTCAGAATCCCGTTGCGTGTTTTCTCGGGACTTTTAATTTTTATCAAAATGTAAATTGTGCAACATCACGCCGCGACGGCCCGCTTGTTTAGCCCGAGATCCATAAGAATTGCACTCGACCGGACGACGATGTCGCAATTTTCGAGAGATCACCAGAGGACGAGAGAGAGAAAGAGAGAGAGAGAGGTTCCGAAAATGAAGTCCGCGTCCCGTATATTCCGCATGAGAGGCGGAAGTTCGACATGCGGTTTTCCTGGAAAATCACGCTGAATGCATATCCTCGTCACATTCCCTTTTTTTTTTTTTGCACTTCCTCTCCATCTCCCGTATATTTGTTCGCGAGTGTATGAAAAGGACAACGGCACAAGCTTTTTTCTTTTTTTATTCGCCGCGACTCTCGCTCGATTACAAGACACGCTCCGATTCGCCCTCGATATCGCGCATCGGTTTTCTGACACCGGACTACAGCTTGTTGCTACTTCTTCTTTTTTTTTTTTTTTTTTGGAATAATGATAGCCAAAATTCCCCCGAGAACGTGGACAATCGTTGTCACTCGGTAAATGAATCGGAATAACAATCGTCAGGATCTGATATCGATAACTTTTCTCTTTCCGCGCGGAAAGATTAATGTTCATCCCGAATATATATTTCATACGCGACGGTGTTAATTTAATATCGGTAATGGTATTTTCTTTTTTTACCAGTTTTTAGTTTAAAATCAGGCGTCTCGGGAGTTTCCGTTAGCGAAACGCTAACACGACAAATTAGATATTAATGCGACTTTTTTTTTTCATCCACAAGTCCAAGTTTAGCCAACATTTATCAGTTATGTAGGTTAAACTCGTTTCGAACGGCGAGGTAACCGCGCCGTCAGTTTAAAACGATAAAATGTAACGCGCTGGAATTTATTATCGCCGCGAGAAGCAATCGGATACTCATAGCGGTGTTACAATGTAATAATTTTGTACTTTTAACTAGGAGAGATGTATTAATCGACTCTTTTCGCGCGAGCAAAATATTTTCGCGATCGTGTGTTTTTTTTTTTTTTTTTTTTTTTTGCGTTAACGCGCAAATCGAAAAATCGAACAAAGAAAGGAGAAAACAACAGACACGGTGCACTGGTCGTTATGACGGAAAACTGTCGTTTTCCCTCCGTAAAAATTATTTTTTCGCGGAAAACGGCGCGTACTTCTTTTTTTCTTCTTTTTCCCTCAACGTCCAACGAATCGCGAACTTACGAGCGAAATTTTTTTCTCCTCGGTGCTTTCCTCCTCCCTTTTTTTAAAGACCCGCATCTGCTCCGGTTTTATGGAGCACGTTTCGCCACGTTATGAAACATGAATATCCGAGCGGGTCCGTCGAGGGATTGTTTACGTCTCCCGCGAGGGGTGAGCTCGAAAGTTTCGGGATTCCGTCCAACTCTCTCGCGGGCGCATCTGTTGAAACAGCGTCCGGTTGAATTGTCAAGAAGATAATTGATGCGGAAATCGCTATCTGTGCGATAATGGAGAGTCGGCTATATGCGGGGACGAGAATGTCGTATTACGGAGCAATATTTCGAGGGAAAGTATCGAGATGTTGCGTTCAATTATTGTCTGAACGCGCAAATAAATCACTCGCGAGACGACAAAGCGATAATTATGGACGGACAAAAGAGAGAAAGAGTACACAGAAAAAAGACAAATTCTTATTTTAAAAATATCTTTAGTTTCAACGTGGAAATCTTGAAATGAGATTATATTGCGTTAAACAAAGAAAATTTGCTTGAATAAAGCCATTTTATATAGTTCAACCAAGAAAAATATATTCTTATTATTTAAGAATAATTTTCTTGAATGGAAAAAAAAAATGTTGGATAGAAAATAAAATATTTTCAAATCGAAGATTATAATTTTCTTAGAGTAAAATTAAATAATTTCTATTTAACTATACCTTATTCTGAAAGAGAGCTAAAAAAATGTTGGATCAAAAATAACATTTTCAAATCAAAGATTATAAAATATAAAAAGAGGTACAATCAAAACAACACTTTCATCTTCTTAATACAACTTTTCATCTTCTTAATACAACTTTTTTAAAATGTTAAAAGAAGATGTTTTATTGTCAAGATAATTATATTGTATTCTTCAAGTGACAATTATAATATTGCAATAAGACTGTAATGTTGTTGAAATTTAAGATTATAAAATTCTTATAAGAAGATTATAGATTGTTGCGTATATAGGAAACAATGAACGCGTTAAGTTGAGTATATAAGTTTTGATTTGACACCTCTTTTTTTTCCGTGTATCTTGAGAGACAGAAAGGGTATCTTAAGAGTATCTATTTATATCTTAATTATTAGGAGAGACACATTAATCCCCCTTTTCACGAACGATTATGTACAGCTTTCTCTCTCGCGATCGCATGATACTCTTTCGGGATGAATATTTCAATCGCGCTCGATTCTCGAATTAATAATTCACATCGCGGCGCGCTGTACCGCCAGGCAGGTTTTACTTTTACACCGAAACACACGGCGATAAATTAATCAAAAATGAATCAGCCCACGTATATATGTACGTACGGACGCGAGGCAAGAAGCAAGAAACACACGGGACGGAAGCGGACGTGTGTAGCTCGTCGATAAACTCACTTGGCCGCGTTCTCGTTTACTGCGCAGGTTACGGCAACATTTGTCCCAGGACGAAATGGGGCAAAGTCGTGACTATAGTGTACGCGATAATAGGGATGCCGCTCTTCCTCCTCTACCTCAGCAATATCGGCGACATTCTGGCCAGAAGCTTCAAATGGACCTACGCCCGTTGCTGTCTGTGCAAGTAAGACAAAAGCTCACCTTCCCCTTCCGAAACGACGCCGACCCCCCCGTCTCGTCGCGTCGTTTCCCTCTCTCGTCTCTATTTCGATAAAACGTAAGATTTCGATCTGGAATTAATCGTCGATCGATGATTTCGCAGATGCCGGAGGAGACCGCATCACGAGTCGACGATCGACGCGTCGGAGATGCCGCCGAACGGGGATGATCCGGCTGAGAAGAGAGATCAATGGCAGGTGAGCGACGACCGGGAACGATGTATCTTCCGGAGATCATGTCGATCGAAATTTAGAACAGAGACCGAGCGAACTGAAACGAATTTTCTTTTTTTTTTTTTCTTTCCTTCGTTCCAACTTTCCTCGAGTCGATGGTCCCGACTTGATTTCAAACGGATTTCGTTTCACGGACAAAGTTCTAAGCCTCTTTACCAGCGAAGATACGTTCATTACGCCGAGAATTAAGCGATACGTCCAATTAAGTAAGGGGGGAGGAAGAGGGGGGAGAGAGACCTCGTCGACTCTAGTAGTTCTGGAATATCTCGCGTAAAGGCTGTTCAAACAGGATTTACGTCTACAGATGGTGAACACCCACGGCGGGGAGGTAGACACGTCGAGTTTGGAAGAAACTTCGCCGAGAGACGACGACGGCGGTGACGAGGGCGGCGACGAGGGCGACGAAGAAGGCGACGACGGGAGCGACAGCTACGATCCGCAGCACGTGACGGTGCCGTTAACTCTATGTCTCGCCATCATGGTGGGGTGAGTCTGATGAAAGAGAGAGAGAGAGCGAGAGAGAGAGAGAGAGCGAGAGAAAGAGAGAGAGAGGGGGAGAGAGAGAGAGGGAGCGAGAGAAAGAGAGAGAGAGGGGGAGAGAGAGAGAGGGAGAGAGAGAGAGAGAGAGAGAAGAGAGAGAGAGAGAGAGAGAGAGAGAGAGAGAGAGAGAGAGAGAGAGAGAGAGAGAGAGAGAGAGAGAGAGAGAGAGAGAGAGAGAGAGAGAGAGAGAGAGAGAGAGAGAGAGAGAGAGAGAGAGAGAGAGAGAGAGAGAGAGAGAGAGAGAGAGAGAGAGAGAGGAGAGAGAGAGAGAGAGAGAGAGAGAGAGAGAGAGAGAGAGAGAGAGAGAGAGAGAGAGAGAGAGAGAGAGAGAGAGAGAGAGAGAGAGAGAGAGAGAGAGAGAGAGAGAGAGAGAGAGAGAGAGAGAGAGAGAGAGAGAGAGAGAGAGAGAGAGAGAGAGAGAGATAGAGAGAGAGAGAGAGAGAGAGAGAGAGAGAGAGAGAGAGAGAGAGAGAGAGATAATCGGACTGCTAATTAAGAAACGGATCCGTAAATGACGCGCGAGATAAATCTTCCCTAGAAAGGATTCCCTAGTAAGAATTTATTTTGTCGATTTGAAAATAATTGAGATCGGAGAGAAAGAGATTTGCTTTAAATTGCTAAATTTTTTTTTTTTTAGCATCTAAAATAATCCCCACATTTTAAAATAAAAGAGTTAAATGTGATCTCGAAGTATATATTGTAATTTTATAATTGGAACAAAATATATATACATATATATAGAAATTGCTCCGACATAGTTGGAAGAGTTCGTCGGAGAATACCGCAGAATTGATTAAATTATAAATGTTTAATTATTATCGCGAGCAGGGGAGAATCTGCTGTAAAACTCTATCGAGTTTCTTTCTATTTATAAAGTTCTATCGAATCCAAATCTCGTAATATAAATTTGCGATTGCGATAGAAATATCCTCCGACGTCTCTTATTATATGTAGATGTGAATTTAGTTTGAAAAGTTACAAAAGTATTAAAACTTTGAGATTATCGAGAATTCCCTCCAATTCAAATCGAGATTCTATTAAGTCGAAATCCCGGCGTGAAATTTTTCCTAACACGTTCCGCGATTAAACTCTTCCCGGAAATTCGAGAAAAACCGTGGCTGACTGACTGACGTGCGCCTCTTTCGGGGCTCTTTCGTCAGGTATATCTGGGGCGGCGCGATCCTGTTTTCGGAATGGGAAGACTGGAACATGCTGGATGGTTCTTACTTCTGCTTCGTCTCTTTGTCGACCATAGGTTTCGGCGACTTCGTCCCGGGCGACAAGATCTACTCCGAGAAAGGCGGCCTCGAACTGTCTTTCGTCTTCTGTTCCATGTATCTGATGCTCGGTGAGTCTTCCATTTACACTTGGCGATTCGAAATTATTTGCGGTAGTCAAAAGAAAGCGCACACTTAGCGGTCTCCCTTCAAGGAAAATCGAATTACCTAACTAAAATAATTACCTAACTAAAATAATTACCTAACTAAAATAATTACCTGATTAAAATAATTACCTAACTAAAATAAACTCGACATCCGGCGTCGCCGGATTAAAAGCGTACAAAGTCATCCGATTTGATACGCGTGTATTCATTTCAGCCGTCGACAAATTGTGAGACGAAAAAAAAAATAGATTGATCCTTTTTTTTTTTTTTTAGAAATCCGATCGTCGCGGAATTTTCGGCGCGGCGCGAAGACAATCGATTTAAAAGGGATCAACCGCTTTTAAATCCTGCAACGCGATTGCACCCGTCGTCGCGGGGATATACACGGCATTAAGCTCGTTTTCGATCGATGCCCGATTGCACGGGCGCGATTTTTCGCAGAGAGATATTCAAGTGCTATCGAATATCGGCTCCGGTCGTTTCCACACGAGAGCGTTCTCGAATCGCGCAACAATTCGCGCAATAATATCCCTCTGTGATGCGCTTGAAATATCGCGCTGCCCAATCTAATTTCCCGGCGTGCTTCAAACAAACGTGTTTCAAATCGTCCCTCTCACTTCTTCTTCTCCTTCTTCCTTTTCCAGGAATGGCGTTGATCGCCATGTGCTTTAATCTCATGCAAGAGGAAGTGATGGCGAAGATGCGCGCTCTGATACGCATCATCAAGTACGTCTTCAGATGCGAGAGATGACGAAGCCATCGGAAGCCGACCGCGATCCTGCAACTTCGTGATAATCGGTAAGTGTGAGCATTCAATAATTCGTCGACGAGACGAATGAGACGTGTCTTCCTATAATTAAACTCTGACAATTAGTGAAATCTTTGAATAGATGGACCTCGCTAAGTTTCGTCAGAATTTCTTATTTAAAATAAATCAGATATTGATACACAAATATATTATCTCTATGAGAAAATAACAGCAAGTACTATATTATAAAATCATATTATAATATTTTCACTATAAAATTGTAAATTATATAATATTATTATAAATTTTTACTCCAATATTTATTACATTATTATAATTTTATTATAATATGCTAGAATGTAGAATTTTACAATCAATTTATATATAACGAGAAAGTAAACGAACGAACGACAATTAATTATATTCGTTAAATCTTGTACTTATATGAGAAAAACTTGCTGCGTTTATATCTCGCGTAAAATTAATTTTCTGATAAATGTTCATGAAAGAACGGGTTAAACGATACGTTTAAAATTAATTGAGATATGATTATAAAGGAAAAAAACAAAAAAATAAAAGACGAGAAAGATAAAGAAAGGGATTACTCTTTGTAATTAATACTCTATCTATTAGTACTCCCGAACGCATCGATCGCGGTAAGCAGCGGAAAGTGGAATGAAACGTCTTCCGGAGATTGAACCAACTAAATGACACGAGAAACGAACGCTGTATGCGAGACGATGTCGTTAAAAATCGCGCGTTTATCTCTCGCGAGAACGACCACTTTTGCGCCGGAGGCGCAATCCGTGCGAGCGAAGAGCAATCGTTTGCGCTACGTAGTACGTGTAGATGTAGCTTTGATATTCTCTCTGTGTATGTGTGTGTGTGTGTGTGTACGCGTGTAGATCTTTGATATTCCTGGTCCTCCTTGAAATCCCACGCGACATACCAAGAGCCGTGGAGTAAACGAGAAACAAGTACGATCAAACGATCGAGTGGAAGTGCTGTACTGTACGACAGTGACATAAAGGTCGTAAATGATAAATTCTACATCTACGGCCATTCGGCGTCGCGAGGGGAATGCAAGCATTGCACCTGCGTTCTCTCTTGAGAGAGAGAGAGAGAGAGAGAGAGAGAGAAACAAATTTTTTTCGAAATGAATAAAAATCGCTTTTACTTATTTTACTAATTCAAGTGTCAAGTGTCAATTTCGACGGTACTTGGTCTTCGGAAGAAATCGAAGCGAGCGCGGCTAGACTTTTATCGTTTCCCAAGAATTTTGCACGCCAGAAATTTCTTCCTTTATCCCGTTTATCGGATCATTTCTCGAGGGAGAATGGATATTAGACGTTACCGCGTGCTGCGCGGGGATATATCGGGACACATGCACGACAGACAATATTGGAACTGTCGCTTTCGCGTCAAATTACGCGAAAAGAAAGGAATTCGGCGGCGGAGACGCGAGCCGGACGCGGCTAAGAAAGTGCGGAAGCTAAATAAAGCGGGGGGCGCAAAAGAGGAGGGAAGATTGCACGAATCGGGATGATCGAGTATCACAAAGTCGGAAGGAATATATATCGGGAACGAAACTATATATATATATATATATATATATATATATATATATATATATATATATATATATATATATCTATCTATCTATTTATATATGTATACGCGAGGTGAAACCCGATTATACAGGGCGTTTCAGAATTACATAGATTAGGACTCACTACTAACTAATAGAACTCGCAAGAACAAACATAAAAGTCGCAACAAACATGTGCGTCCACAAATTAATTGTTTTCACACCGAAAAAATTGTATTCTCGAAATAAGAGGACTGTATACTATAAAATTCTTCTTAACAGATATTTTTAAGTGTTTCTACAACATCCTCTAAAACTAAGAAGATATTCTAATTTATTAATAACAAAACGGTTGTATGTTTTTTTATGCAGTGCAGTGTTTGTCACTGAATGGTCTTAGTTTATTAGAAGAATTGATAAAGTTAATAAATGGTTCGAAAAGGAAGACTCGAGCGACTTAAGAGAAGTGTTCACGAGTATAACGTGTAATATAACTTAATTTAAGGCTTCGCGTGCCTCATGTTCGGTCTATATGTCTATACTTTCTTTGTGGTTTTTCTTTGCACGCTGTAAAATAATGTACTTTTTTGTTAATGTAAAAATAAATCCAATTTCGTCTACATTTTTATAAATTAGAAATATCTGATACTAATCTTTAGAAGACTCCCTTCTTAAGAGGATTCTTTTGGCGCCTATTTTGGAACAGGATATTCTAAAAATAAGTGGGAAATTCTTAAAATGGGAATACAATTTTTTTCCGTGCAAGAATATTCAGTCTTCTTCATTTCTAAGCCAATAGCTATTTGTCAGCCAGTCAAGTCGTGATAATTTGAAACGCCCCGTATATCCGCGAAACCCGAAATTATTCGCGACGACTGAAAGCGTTCGCGCAAAAGTGCCTGGCACTCGTGTATGCGCGCGATTATGAATTAAAAAAAAAAATCTCAAGCATACACTACGCTTCGTCGATGATGAGGCGATTGAGTGCCATCGATATTTGAGACGTCCCGATTTCGTCCACTCGACGTCCCTCGTCGACAGCGAGAGAGAGAGAGAGAGAGGACGTCGAAAATATTCCGACCCATCACCGAATGTTAAGTACAATACGCGTCAGGTATGTAAACGGATCCGGATGTGTTAAAAAGCCGGTCGTTTAACGTGCATCGATTTTTCTTCCGCGCCCGTTTCAGTTCGCGAGTCGCGTGAAAATTTTAAAATTCTAAATTTTGAATCCCGCCAACGCGGGACGCGTTGTAGCAGAGAACACAAAACGTAACAAACAATATTAATGACTAATGCCGGTCGATTGCAGTTCCAAGTTGAAATAAAATATGAGCAGAGGAAAAGATACCCCTCAACATACTCTGTTTTTAAATTCTAGCTAAAAAGGGGGAGGGGGATTAAAAATTAAAATTTATACTTACAAGTATTGTTCGCTGCCTCTATCGGTTTTTATATCACAGCTTTGATGATATTTAAAAAAATTTTTTTTTTAACAGATGGTATTTTCTAAATATAGGCGACGATCTGAAAAAATAGTCTCAAAAAGTTACATCCATGGAAAATGAATAACACGAATAACAGAAACTGTGATAAAATTTTAGTAAAAGAGACAAAACAGTTTACAAATTTAAACAAAATAATATAATCGGGGAAAAAAATCCACCGCTATATAGGTCGTCGCGAAAAAAAAGTCACGCAGGGAGAAAAATGTTCAAACTTTAAGAACTGTGCGATGTATGCAAGCCGATTTAGCATACAAACGAGCGACGAATGCGCAAACTATCCGACGCTTTCGACGGCCACGCTAACTGAACGCATCGAATTTAAATCGACTCTGCTCAATTCTGACGTTTAATTGGAGAAAAATGGAGAATATGTCCCCTGTGTTTAGGGGACCCGGAGATGGAATTTTTTGCCCCCCTCCCCCCCCCTCCTTTTCCCCTCATCGTATCTTGAAATTACGCGATAAAAGATGGCGAGCGAGATGTTAATACGGTTCTCTGAAAATCGGATGAGAGTCCCGCGTGACGACACCAACCCTACTTTGTTCTTGTTGTTTGACGAGCGCACTCCAAAGCGCGTCGTCACCTGGAGAGTGAGATACGCGAAGACGGGAGACGGAAAGGGCGAGATAAAGAAGAACGCGCACGCCGAGGGGTGAGGAGGACATTTATCGGCGACCCGGGAGAAACCGCAACCCCCCGCGGATCCGAGAGCCCTCCACTTCGGATTGGCGAAGCCGATGCGAATTCTCGTCGTCATTAATGTAATCCAGGAACGGGAATAAAAAGTGCATCCGTGCGCGCGTAATAAAAGCGAAGAAAACATTTATAGGAAGGTATAAGGAGAGAGAAACACAGAGAACGAGAGAGAGAGAGACAGAGAGAGAGAGAGAGAGAGAGCAAGGGGGGTGAGAGAGAGGGAGAGAAAAGAGGACGAGGAGAGAGGGTGAGAGAGCAGGTCGGGTACGCATTCCCGCATGCGGTTCCTCGACCGCGCATGCGTCGCAGCCACCCCCGGCGCGATCCTGCGCCCTGTCGCCGATCACGGGGGTGCGTCCGCACGTATAAGCCGGCGAGGTACATTTCTCGCGAACTCGCTGCTCCGTCGCTCCGCGTCCTCCCGCTCCGATCGTCTCTCTCTCCTTCCGTCATTCTCTCTCTCTCTCTCTCACTCACTCACTCTCTTTCTCTCTCTTTGTCTCTCTCTCTCTCTCTCTCTCTCTGTCTCTCTCTCTCTCGTTCTCCGACCGCGATCTCGAATTGCGAGAGGAGGATCTCGTCGACGTTTCCTCGTCGCGGCTCTAACAGTCCGGCTCCACCGTCGGCTCGATATTCGCGCCAGCCACTATCCGAGTTCCGAGTTCGAGTTTCAGTGCCGAGACACGGGGTGGTTTGCTTCGCGAAAACGTGAAAGGGGGGGGGGACAGGGAGGAGGATTCGAACGAGATGTTCGCTGGACTTCGGTGTCCGTCGCTGCAGGTGGATTCCGGACCGGAGAGAGGATTCGCGAGCGACGAGGGTGCTCGTCGTCCGTAGAGAGAGTTCGCACAGTTCGATAGAGCCGAGGCCGCCCCCTTCCCCCCTGCTCTCTCTCCCCCTCGCCCTGGGGAGAACGACGTCTGGAACGATCTGATTTGGTGTTAGCGATCAGCGGAGATTCTCCCACGGAGGATCGAGGACACGATGAAGGATCTGCGGCGCGTCGCGCTCTCGCTCTCCAGCGTCTGGCGAATTTTCTACTCTCGCGACAATTTGATAACGACTTAATAAGGGTGAGAGTCGGCGTGAGAAGACCATCCCCTTCGTCGCACAACCCGTGTGACAGATGTTGCCCGCGATACTCGAGGCACGGGACAAGATGGACATCGGCTTGGAACGGAGTGAGTAATGCGACGCGAAATTGATTCGCGAAATCCCTTTGACAGCTTGAGCGTAGATCACGAGAGAGAGAGAGAGAAAGAGAGAGAGAGAGATTCGAGTCTCTCTCCGTCTCGAATGACTTGGAGATGATTTTTAATCTTGATCGTGAACGCGCGGAGAGTTTCCACGCACGATTCATTCAATTTCCGTCCGCTTAAAATTAATCGCCTCCCCCTTTCCTCGCCCCTCGCCACCCGCCATCCCCTTCCGTTGGATCGAGCGTTCATTTTTCATAACGGACAGCCTCTCAAGGACAGAGGTTCGGAAGTGATTCGGCACGCTTCGGGGATCTCCCTTCGGCGAGAGCTGATCTTATCCGGCGGAACGGATGCGGATCGTTAAATAAATCGGCGAGGGCACTCTTCTCGAGAGAGAGAGAGAGGAGGACAGATAGATAATAAAATATATCGTGCGGATTCGCGGTCCTATCTTGTTTTTTAGCAACGCGAAGCGTGCTCTATTCTTGAGACGCGATCGATCAGCGAGTTCCGATCTGCGCTGATCGCGGATCGCGAGACAAGTGATGCGAGTCGACTGTACGATCAGACGTCGGACGGATCCTTAAGTGATACGGATCGATCTAATCGCAGTCGGACGCATCGCGAGCGTTGCGAGAGCGTGTGCAAGACGCTGTCGGAGAAGCGAAAGGTGCGCTTCGACTGCGTAACGAGACGTTGCATCAGCGATGAGCAATATCGTCCAATTATGTAGGGTGTTTCATTTTAATTAACGTAATCGAATATTTCTGAAACTATGGCTGTAACGAGAAAATATTTCATACAAAAGTTAAAAGGTTTCGAGGGGGAAGAGAAAGTTGATAATCTTGAATTTTAACTAAGGTTTTCATGTTTCAAGGTTATTCGAAAAGGTCGACCTAGTTTTTTTTAAACGAAACCACCCTATTTTTTTTATATACAAATCGATATTTAGCAATATTTAGCTCAATATTTAGCGTAAAAAATTATAAGGGTAGCAAAAATGAATAGTCTACGAGATATTTTGTAATTGAACTTTAAATGTGACATAATTTTACATAAACTATAAGATATCTCGTAAAATATTAATTTTTCGATGTTCTTACGTCAATACTTTTATGCACAAAATAATGAGAGGAATCAATTGGTGTAAAGAAAACACATATGTAGTTGTTTTCACTCGTTTCAGCAATATTCGACTTTATTAATTAAAATAAAACATCCTGTATAGTCGAAAACTTGGGAGAGATCGGCGGAGAATCGAAGAGTCCGCGCACAATGTACGATGCCGATCTCTCTCCGCCTCGTGCACAATAGAATATATATTGTGTGGAGAAAAAATATCACATCATGTCCTGTGAGACTTTTGTCTTTTAAACAATTTCTTTCTAAAATCTATAGTTCTCGGAACGGAATCGCTCGATTTTTTTCGGAGCGGCGGAAGCTCCGCGCGAACAACAAGTTTCTTCCATCTTCGGCGGCGCGATACGAATTCCGTAGGAACTTGAGGAACTGTCAGGAAGCGAGGAGCGAAGGGAGATGTGAGAGGGTAGAGTGGTAAGTTGCGGATCGACGACCGAAGTTTTTCGAACGATCAGCACCGAATCGAAACCTCCGCTATCCGGCTTGTATTTTTACCGCCCCCCTCGCCCCCCTCGCCCCCTCGCCCCCCGCCCCCCTCGCCCCCCTTCCACCCCTTGTCGCGCGCGACCGTCAAAGCGGAAAGCATATTCCGCTGTTTCGTTCCAAGCGGTTTACGATATCGTCGGATTTGCTCGGGAAAACGATTGCCATAAACGCTGCGTGTCCCGAGTTTTTTTTTCTTTTTTTTTTCTTATACAACAATCCCTCTATTTCGAAGTTCGCATTCAAATAGATTTAAGAAATTTCAGCGAATAATCGAATTGTATCAAGATTTCTGATAATCATCGAAGAATGGTTAAGAAAATTTTCCTGAACGTTAGAGAGAGAGAGAAACGATATTAGTTTAATACTGCTATCAGAATCGGCGGATGCCTTTGTCCTAATCATAGCTGATAACCGCGCAGGTAAGAAGAGCGAAAAACGTGACGCTGGCATAAAGAATATCGTGTAACGTATATTAGAAACGCGCGAGAAAGCGTAATTTTTTCTTTCCTTTCACCGTACAAGCTTACGGGCTTGCGAGCAAAATAATCCCGCTGCCGGGATTATTTTGATAACTATTATCGAACTTTTTGCCGAAAACTCAGTGAAGCAACTTATAAAATTCAGTTTCATACAAATCTGGGACAAATTAATATCTAAATATGGTGTAAATGTAAGAACAAATCAATATATTTTATGGATAATTTTGCCAAGTCGAAGGTTTGTCAGGAGGACTCGTTGGCGAACGCGACGTTTTTGTTCAAAAGCGAATAATTTCGCGAAAAAATCGGAAAAATCAAATCTGTATAATCTACGCAATCGATCGACGCTGAAAAAAGTATTCGGTAATAATTACCGAAGATTTAGTAACAGCACAATTGCTAAAAGATTTAAATAAAAATAAAATAAAGAAAAATTTTGATTCAACTACAGGTTTGATTTATCCAACTAAATTTTTTCAGAACTATTACCAAATTTTTTGATAGCAAAATATAAGATATTTGATAACTATTGCCAAATATCGTATTTTAAGACAGTTCGTTCTAGATTCAAACGATACCTTTTTATCCGTAAAATTATCCATAAAATATTGATTTGTTCTTATATTTATACCATATTTAGATATTAATTTGTCCCAGATTTATATGAAATTGCATTAAGTTGCTTCACTGAGTTTTCGGTAAAAAGTTCGATAATGGTTACTAAATATATTGTTGATCGAACTAAATGCTTTAATGATAGTTGTCGATAATCTAAAGTTGAATTGAATAATTTAGTAATATTTATCAAATATTTAAAGACAGCTATTAATACTTATATAATAATTGTCACTAAACTATTTAATTGATTCAATTATGAACAAAATTCGTTTATAGTCGAATCAATTAAATATTTAGCGATTATTGTCAAATGCGGCAATAATTATCAAATATTCAATTGAAATCCACAATTTAACGCATCTGGTATAACTGTTATCGAACAGTTTTTTTTTTTCAATTTATATAGAAATCCCCGACGTGTCCCTGACAATTTTGCGGTAGCGAATCTCTGCGTGAAACATCGCGTCTATACGTTTGTTAATAATGCAATTTTATCCCGACAGCATAACATATCCACGATCAGAGATTCTCTCGTTTCGATACGAGGGGAGCGAGATTAATTCTTCTGTCAATTAACGGGTACTCGTACATTGATGAAAGGGTGAAAAATTATGCATTGACAGAAGGGTTATTCCTCGCTCTTCGGATCAGAAGAGTTTCATCGCCGGTGAAAGAACGCGCGATACGCGATTCTCGCTTTCGCGAATTAGAAAAGGGATCTGATTATGCTTATTTCGCGCCGAGAAAAGTTGCGAGATTGATGGCGGCACTCGGCGAAATTTGCATTTTACATCCCTCGCCCCTTTCCCCCTCTTTCACCCCCCGCGCCGCGAGAAATATCGCGCCCCCTCGAAAGTAAGTAAAGCTTCGCGCGATTCAATTACGAAGCAAGATCGAATTTGAGGACGTTTGTCTTTTCCGGCCCCGAAAGGCGATTCCGACTCTCCTTGCAACATTCAACGTCCATCTCGGGGATTGCGACCGGGAGCTTTACGAAGGATCGTTAAATTTTTAACATTCTCGTCGAAACGGCGAACGATAGGTACATTTATCAAGGAGGCAGAGAAACGTGAGCGCGCGCGCGAAAAATCGCGTCTCGCAAAAAAAAAAAAAAAAAAAAAAAAAAAATCGCGTTTCGAGTTTCAATCTCCGCTCTTCGTCCCTTGACGCGCGAATTTGTTTCTGTCGGTTCATCCCGCAAATAGTTTTCACTTTTAAGCGCCCGGGCAAATTATTACCCTCGATCGATCGACAATAAATCAGGGTTCCTTTGCGTTTCCTCTCCCTTCCCTTTTCTCGAATGTCACCCTCTTTAAAAAGCCCTCTTTAAAAAGATGAGTAAATTTGGTCCTTTTTCGCACGCGAGATTCTTGCTCTCACCACCTGTGTGCATAAATTTTCCATTTTGACTCTATCTTTTTTAATCGTTTTACATTTCCTTCGTTTACATTTCCATCTCTCCTTCTCGTATATTTTTATGCAATAAAATATGATTCTTAAATTCAAATTTTTTGTAATATTGTTAAATTCTGAAATTGTACGCGATTAGATATGATAATTTTAGATATTATTTAACTTAAAAATATTATTAAAGTTTAAATTTAAATTTTAAATTATGATTAAAAATTTTATTTTATATATTTAATTTCAAATTATAAAATGTGCGATTCTTTTATAAATATACGATAATTTTCATATCTATAATTTTTCTCTTTCGCTTGGACAATACGATAATGCTGCGAAAATATAGTTTAGAGGAAAACGTTTGCATCGCGCATTTTAATTTTTTGCAATATTATTAAATTCTGAAATGTGCAATTAGATATAATAATTTTAAATATTATTTAACTTAAAAATATTATAAAAGTTTAAATTCTAATTTCGAATTATGATTAAAAATTTTATATTTTATATATTTAATTTTAAATTATTATAAAATGTGCGAGTCTTTTATAAATATACGATAATTTTTCTATCCATAATCTTTTTCCTCTGCTTGGACAATACGATGATGCTGCAAAAATATAGTTTAGAGGAAAACGCGTTTGCATGTAATGTAACGCGCTTATCGACTCGCGCCCATAAAATCCGAGGTAAAAGCGTAGGCGTCGCCGCCGACTGGATAATTCATAATGTCGAAGCCGCGTATAGTTGTCACTTCGCCGTACAGAATACCCCACGGGTATTCCCTTGCAAGACTCCTCTTTTATATATACCCTGTCTCTTGGCTACTCTTCCCTCCTTTGTTCCTACCTTTGTCTCGTTTTCTCCTTGGGCGGAACTTTATACCGGGAAACCGCATAAGAAGTCTTTTAACGCGATTGGTTCCATTCGCACAATGGAAAATTTTCAGGCATTCTTTTTAGTTTTTCATGGATGAAAAAATATAGGAGCAGATAGTAGAGCTTATTATAGTGCCGTGTTACTTTTTGTAAAAAAAAAAAAAAATACGTCTGACACGGGAAGGATCGATACTGTTTTTCACCTCGCGGCATATTATCTTTGATGTGAAAAATATTATGAGAAAAATTGTTCGGAAAAGTGAATATATACCAATTGATCGAATTTTACTAATAATGGGAAAAAAGAAACACCGCGATATAACGGTATTTTCTATCCTCCACGAGTTCCTCGGCGAAGTTCGACGGCGCCTTTTAATTTTTTGCGGATCTCTCTCTCTCTCTTTCTCTCTCGAGCGCTCTTCCGGTTCCAGATACAACGATACTTCCTGCGAGCGAGCGGATCCGGAAAATTGCAGGAAATAAAAACGAATTACCGTTTCTTGGCCCGCGTAACGCGATATCATCGCCCCGTATTTCCGTAAAACGGGGAGACAGTTTTAATTTTCCCCGGTCAAGAGTTCGTGATGTGGGATTTTTTTTCCTGCAAAGATTTAGGAATATAGCTACTCGCCGCTAAAGGATAATCGATACTCTGGCGAGTGTCCCTAAATTCCTAAAGGAGATCTTTCCCTTCGTGTAGACGAGAGATGACTGGTCCTATATCCTCGTGGCTCCTTTAATCCTCGTCCATCCGGAAGGAGAAGGAAGATTAGGGGATAATTTACACACGTAGCCCTTTCCGCTTCTTCTCCGAGCGAGATCGTTATTAGCGATGTTCCTCGTGTCTTGCGAAGCTAATTTATGATCTCGGTGTCTACGGTCGAAAGTTCTTCTCGTGCTCTTTTTACGATCAAAGTGGAGGGGAATAATCATTATATCATCGGCTAACGATCGCGAATAATGGAAGTCGAGTTCGCGGATAAAAAGGGAGAGAGAGAGAGAGAGAGAGAGAGAGAGAGAGAGAGAGAGAGAGAGAGAGGGACGCTTCTAAAACTTAAGCTTTTCACTTTCCTTTAACGTTCCCGGCCCTTAACACTCGGGCGCGATGTCGTTTCTCATGTGGAACGCGTTCGACCGGAAAGAGCTGCCGGATAAGCCGATAAAGCACGCGAAGCCGGAAAAGTAACTTCAAATAGCACAATGCGCAGCACCTCGGAGATACTTGGACGCATTTATCCGTCGAGAGAGTACGTATTTCGTCGCTTATTCGTTCCGATTGCGGTATCGGGTACCCCTATCTAAGGGGTATCTCTGTGTTACTTCGAATAATTGTGATTTTTTAATATTCCTCGTGAATGGAACGTGATATTATCTCGCGAACGAGAGCGGGGAAAATTATAACCCGTTAATCCTCTCATTCACTCGCTGCAACTAACACTAGGCTGCATATTACGAGAACTTGAAAAAAAAAGGATTACGCGAACGCCCGGCTTGCGAGGGAGAGAGAAAAAGAGAGAAAATTTACTGATTGTATATATGCATACTTATTTTCTCATCCAATGTATACGCAGTAATAATTAAGAACTTACATGAAATAAGAGAATCTTAAAGTAATCAAATACAAGAGCGAGCCTTATCAATTATACCGTTCGAGGATGAGAAACTTGTGCGAAATTCCGCGATAGAGAGCAGAGAAAGCTCTCTTCCGAGAACAGCGAATCTCTCGTTATTATTAATGGATTACGATTGGCAAAGATAAATACAAGGGCAAAACACAGCTATCTCGATACCAACAGAATGATATACATATCCGTATAAAATATCTGTTAAGAGGTATTTTATAATATACAGTTCTCTTATTTCGAGAATACAATTTTTTCAGTGTAATAAGATGATGCGCGACTTTATTTAGGAGCGGCTGACTATTCTCCTGTTGTTAATAAGTCTCAGAATCGGATCTCGTTCTCATACGTCTCTTAGAAGATTGATTGCCGCACGAATGAACAAGTGGATAAAGTGAGAATACGCAGAGAATCGGTGCTGGATAGCCGACAAGTTGAAGGCTATTTATATAATTCCCTCTTAAAGAAAAAAAAAAAATGCTCGGGATTCACTCGACAAAATACGAGCTGTTTTTTTGTAAACTCGTGCTCTTTTTGCGGTCAAGGAAGGTCAAGGCAACTGAAAACGGGAGAGATTTAAAAGGGAAAGATGAAAGATCCAAGGAGCAGTCGAGAGTCACCCTTCCTATCCTCCGCGGGGATGCGCCCTCGTAAAGGAGAGGCCACCCTACTTCCGTTCGCAAATGAGGCACGAGGCTAGGTGAGATAAGGGCGAAAGATCCGGCGGGCGAATAAAGGGCGATCAAAGGCGATAGAAATTCCGCTCGACGACCGATAAGCTCTAATTGAATGTACCCTCTTGATTCTTCTTGCGCGAAACGGAAACTTCAAACGACGGCGGTGAGACTTCAAAAATTCATAGGCGATAACGAGAAGCTGCAGGTCGAAATTGCGACTTACGCAGTGCGTGAATTAATAAGCATCTCGGGAAAAAAAAAAAAAAAAAAACTTTGAGAGAGAGAGAAAAATTGAGAGAGAAGAAGGGAAAATATTTGCAAATGAATCCCGCTTCGCACAAGTTCGACGAAGACTTCTCTTCGTTCTTAATATAAAAACAGAATAATAAATTTGACAGGCGAAGGATTTTACAAGAGGCCCGTATTACGTATATATCGCGAGGATTCCTCTCGTTAACTCGAATAAAAATACATCATTTAGCCACGAAAATAGATCGGCGAGGTCTATCTGTCAGAGGTTTACGATATGAAAAAACAAACTCCAAAATTCTCGCGAACACTCTAACGCACTCGTTCCCTTTGATCGTTTTCCTCCCGCGCGCGTGTAATATTGTCAAAAGCGCACGTGACGCGATAAACTTGAGGTGAAGCCGGCCTGGATATCATCGGGGCTCCGTGGAAAAAGCGAAAGTTGGAGAGAGAGAGAGCGCGAAAATAAATCGATTCCAGACCGCGTTCGTTCGATCGCTCGCCCACGCATCGCGTAAATTTCATCCTCTCTTCCCCTTTCTTCATCCCCCTCCGTCTACCCTCGATCGGTACCCCGTTAGTTACAGGGCTGTCGAGGGTACAAACAACAACGGCCCCGTTCGACAGAATATGATACATCGCCGGTATATACGCGTTTTAATTAACTTCATCAAACGCGTGAAACGCCCCTCTCTTTCACCCTCTCTCTCTCTCTCTCTCTCTCTCTTTCGCGGACGAACGTCACGAACAGTGATCCCGTTAATTCTGTGCGCGCGAGCGCGAGTCGGTTAAGTAAACTTTTCGATTGAAAGCCGCGTCCCCCGCGCGGAATTAATTGCAAAAACGCGGACGGGTCGCGCGAACGATTTTTCCGTCGCTCTCACGTTCCGACGATGTGTTTTGCACGTCGCTCGACGGCGGAAGCCTCAGGGAAGAGAAAAAAAAAAAAAAGAAAGAAAGAGGGAAACTCATCCGCGGATGTATATCGGGCACGTTCTACAGAAAGAGAGAGAGAGAGAGGGAGAGAGACGCGAACAAAGGGAGGTGAGGAGCGCGCGTTACAAACGCGCTGCTATTATCGCACCGTCGCGTCGCGTCGCCGCCTGCTATTTCGGTGTCTCGCTTCGCGCGCGAATTAGAATAGAAACTTAATTAGTACGCGACGCGATGCGACTGTGAGGCTCCGCGGAATCTCTCTCTCTCTCTCTCGGAGTATCTCCGCCCTTTGTGCGCGCGAACGAATAATAGATCTGTTACGCTCCCGCGAAGGCAAAGCGCCCCTGGCACGAGGCTTCTAAATCTTGGCAATCTTGGATTGGCTCCGTGCTTTTCCGTATCGCAGTCGTCTGTTCGCCGGCCAAAATAGCCATCGACGTTCTAATAGGGGCGGACACTAAGAATCCCGGGGTACGAGACCGAGTATATTTTTCTATAAAAATCACCGAGACGCGGATGTGTTTCGTTTGTACGATCCTCTCTCTCTCTCTCTCTTGTCGGGGGATATTATTTTTCTGCGTTTCCGTTTCAGAAAAATGAGCGTCCGCGTCATTTTCTGAAGATAAGGCTGATACGTTATACAGCTGACACTTGTCAGTTCATGCTTGACGTAAACGAGAATACGGCAGGTTATTTAACCCTTCTGTCAATGAACGAGTATCTGGGTAAGCAATTTTAAATGTTAAAAATTTGTTGGAACTTTTCTCCGCCCCAAACAAAATACAAAGGGCTTTCGGTAACCTTCTAAAATATAAAGGGAAAGAATGTTCGATGCTCAGCAGCTAAAGGTGAAATATTATGCATTGACAGAAGAGTTAAGAATGACAGGAGAGAGAGAGTCGAGTTTTCAGGAAAATCTCATACAACTGAAAAAATTCTCGATATACTTTGTCATTCTTTTTTAAATTATGTCCTTATTATGTTATTTCGCAATTCTCATTTTTGCTGATGCTACGTCAAGTATAACAGCTGACACTTGTCATACTCGCAATTCTTATTTTTGCTAAAGCTACGTCAAGTATGACAGCTGATCCTTGTCATACTTGATGTAAACGAATACGGCAGATTATTTAAGAATGATCCGCAGAAGAGAGAGAGAGAAAGTTGAGTTTTCAGGAAAATCCCACATACATCTGAAAAAATTCTTGCTATACTTTACCATCCTTTTTAATTATGTTATTTCGTTATTATGTTATTTCGCAATTTTTATTTCTGCCGAAGCTACGTCATCCGACGGTTGTCTGGCGATTGTTGCGCGAGATAGAATAACGGGAAGGAATTTCTATTTCTGAAGGATCAGAGGAAAAATACGCGGTGAGACGTCGCGGACAAGCGAGAAACCGTCCACAAATCGTCCCTTGTCCTTCGCCGGACAGGGAGAGAATTCTCTCCCTGCTCGGGAAAGGAAAGCGAATTCGCTCGGGCACTCAGACGCCGCAAACGCAGTTAGATTCTTACCGTGTTACGTCAGAGGGGGGGTGGAAGGGAGGGGCTCGAAATAACGACTGAAAGATGAAGCGAGGCTGGCGCGAGAGCCGGACAGCGTAACGAAATTTGCGTTTAATCCCATCCGAAAAGGGGACTTTGAGGGAATTTCAGTTGACATCTTTCTCCCTCTTCTTCCTCCGTTCGCATCTCCGAGAGAGAGAGAGAGAGAGGACAGACGTCTATCCTCTCGATTTAGAAAACGTCGTGATAACAAATTACCATAATTCATCAGTTATCATTTATTTATTAATATTTAAGCGCACTGTGTGAAACTGTTATCATTATTTATTATGTTACATTTTTAGCATATTTCTGTATAGTTTTTTCTTTCTTTTATCTCGTATTTTTATTTTATTTTAGTTATTAAAAAAATTCTTGTTTTACTTATATCTCTTCTCTTGTTGTTCTCTTAACGTTGAATTTCAACTTTGACAACAAAATAGATATCTGCGTTCATCTATAATCCTGTCCGAAAGGGAGATGATGGGAAAAATTTGAGTTGATATCGTCGTTTTTTTTCCCCCCTTCACGCGTATTTCTCGCTCGATGCTCTCTATTATTCACCGCGAATCGCGACGCTGGGTCAGCAAGATAAATCAGATTCTCGATGACAAGAAAAATCTCAGAAGAGGCGGGGAATCAACGAGATTATGACTTTAACTGCCCTTTGCCGATGAATGGGGGGATTAAACGGACGGGGAGGGGGGCTCGTTCCGTTTTGCGGAAACTTAGATTTATCGTTCTGTCTTCCATTCTTCGATAAGTCGTAACAAATAATAGTTTCTATCAAAAACAATTTCCACCCCCTCTCTTCTCTCCTCAGAAAAGCGAGTTTAAATTCATCTCGACAGAATCTGTCACGAGAATTAAGTTTCGAAAATTTCCGAGACACCGAGTATATATATTGTATTTTCATTTCCTACATTTATATATGTATATTGAAATACTTTCTATCTCTATCTCTATCTTACATAAATTCATGTAAAATTGTGTAAAATCATAATAAAAATTTCACTCTATAATCGCGATATCGAAATAATTCTGACAGAACACTGATCAATATACACTTAATTACGCAGTCAGGTTCGTCGTCCTTCTCCATCAATTCTGCCATAACGATTCGCCCTAATTACATCATTAACCGCTTCACTTGACGCAACGGCTACCGTTTCCCGATCGATCGTTTCAGGCTGGATCGTCTCCGG
Organism: Lasius platythorax; assembly: GCA_963971435.1. Classification (NCBI taxonomy): domain Eukaryota; kingdom Metazoa; phylum Arthropoda; class Insecta; order Hymenoptera; family Formicidae; genus Lasius; species Lasius platythorax. The sequence goes on from OZ020540.1 coordinate 14,489,490, forward strand.
CCTGACGATTGAATGGGGAAAAATCAGTCTCTTGTATATGTGCTTTGTTCGGTGTTCAATTAACGCCTCGACCGACACCTTTAATTATTTGTTTCTCATCTGTATTAACGGACGATTTAATTATAAGTCGCACGTGTATGTGCGCTAATTAATGTTAATTTTTGCTGGAAATTCAATTATATGCAAAATTATCCGATCATTTTCACGATCGGGTGATACTTATCGGAAAACTGAGAGAGAGAGAGAGAGATATATATATATATAAAAAAAGAGGATCCTTCCATTTTGAGGATTAATTGACAGAATGTGGAAAAGTCGCGGTTAAGCCTGGCCAGTTCGAACGAGTCTCGCATCCCTCTCGCTGCAACCATCATCTACTGGGTAGCCCTCGGTGGAGGTGACCGAAGAGAAGTTCAGTTCAGCATCCCTCTCTCTCTCTCTCTCTGTCTCTCTCCTCGTCACCGATCCCCGCACCGACCTCGACGCCTCCGGTTGCTGCTCGACTATCGATTGCGAACCACCAGGAGGGAGAACCACGAGGAGGCACCCTCCTCCCGGCACTTCTCTCTCTCTCTCTCTCTATCTCTATCTCTTGCTTGCTTGCGCTAACTCGTTACGCGGTGCTACCGCGTTTCCTACCAACTAGCATGCCTGTATACAGCGCGCCTGTCTATAGGGTGGCTTATGTACCACTACGCGCATAAATTCCAATTAAGCGTGGTCCGCCACCGACGAGGTGGAATTCCTTCCTACGTCGTCGCGTCGATGGATATCCGCTTGATGCTCGATCCTCGTCCGGATCTCCCCTCGGAAACTGTTTTGTCGATGGTGCTTTCAAAACGCGCTCCTTCGACGATCCGCTTCTAATGGGTCCACCGATCTCGGTGGACTCGCCGAGAGAGGGTGAAAAGTTAGCGCGGTTAACAATATCGAGTTTTCTTTTTTTTTTTTTTTATTTATTCGAATATTAACCTTTATTTTTAATTTCAACAAGTAGAACTTTAATCCTTCTGTCAATGAACTGGTATCCATGCATTGATGAGAAGGTGAAAAATTATGCATTGACAGAAGGGTTAATGTATAAATGTTCCTGTCACGTGATCCTACGGCTAATCCTCGAGACTTTAATCGAATACAAACTCGAATTAGTTTTGATAGAACCCTTTTATACTCGTTTCATGTAAATTCTGCGTTATCGAAATTTTAATTTAGAGTCTGAAAGAGAGAGATCAACAAAGCGGCATGCATGTGTGTGTGTGTGAGTGTGTGTGAGAAATAATGAAATTCTATCGTATTTTTGCTGGGAAAAAAAGTTGAATCCGATTTTATCGAAGAACCGTCGCAGCTGCTTGCAAAAATACAATAATGCGAGGAGAGGAAGAAGAGGTGGGAAGGCACATTGTGTAATTCTATTACGTAGCAAATTCCGTTGCAATCCATTAGTGCGACTTAATATTATTTTTCATCGCGATCATAACCGACCGCACCTACGTTAGTAGTAGTAGTAGTAATAGCAGTAGTAGTAGTGGTAGTTACGCTAACCACAGCGATTGGTTAATCGAGCTTCGGATCGGATACTAGAGTCTCTAGTGAACGAGACGCGCTCACAGGCAAGAGCCGCGTGATTACACGATACGCTATCGTTCCCCTAACTACGGTTATAGCGAACGACTATATATATTGCGCGCTATAAGCTCCCCGCACACAAATTCCAATTAAACGCCCGGAATTCCTTTCGCATGCCAATCGATTACTACGACAATGTAACTGCGGAATTGTGTGATGCGTCGTACACTACGTATACCTCTTCCCTCTCGGGAGCCGTCATCAGAAGTATCTCATGTGTCTGACAGTAGCTCCCGAAAGCTCTTGTGAAGCGATGACGCTTGTAAGTGCATAGCTCGCGTCTTCGTGGAATTGTGAATAACGCGACGCGCAGAGATGCAAATAATCCTCCGAGGGATATAAATCTTTGCGATTGTATATAAGCTCTGAAGAAAATATATGATAGCATATAATAAAATTAAAAAGAATATAGATAGGCGATCGGAGAAGGTTCCTAAAAACGCGAGCGTTTTTTTGACTAGAATTTTCCAGAAAAGATGCAAGCCTAAGAGATCGCAGGATATATTATCTACCTGAAAGAAAATATATATATATAAAATAAACCTTAAAAAATTATAAATCTTTACGATATAGACTTGTTAAAAATCATCAAGATATATTACCTACCTGAAAAAAAATATATATAATAAACCATAAAAAATTATACAGTCTTTACGATATTGAATTTAGAAGCGAGAGATATTTGATAATAATAAAAATTTTAAGAAAATGAAATATCTCTTATGAGAAAGAATCGATTGCGTCGGAATAAGAATCGATGTAATATTAATAAAATATTTGATAATTCTTTTATACTCTCTCTTAAATTGAATCACTGAAAATGTCACTAATTAAAACAGTGACACAAGACTCCACAATAAATCAGTGAGTATTTTACTTTTATTTTCAGTGAAAACACTCACACTTTGCTCCTCCAGCTGATTATGACAGGAAGATTTTACTGAAAAATTAATAATAATTATACATATATTTGCAAGCTGTAGCTCTTAAAGCATTTTCAATTTATTTTAGATTGTTATTTCTTTGGGAGAAGAACCTCTACACAGATACATCTGGAATAAAATATGTATAACTAGTATTAAAATTCAGAATTATATACATATTCTTTTTTACTCTTAAAATATGATAAACAAAAACTCAGATATTTCTACAACAACATATATTCCAATAAATTTATCTCATACATTATATCAATATTATAACATGACGCATTTTAAAATATCTGATTGAAATTCTGATTGAAACATCCACTATCACTAACTGATTTCAGTGAGGTTTCACCGCGCGATTTGCAGTGCTATGCTTATAATTGCAACTACATCATCAGTAACTACTTGCTGATTCCATTTAAGAGTGTAAAGATATTAAATGCGTAAATTATACGAGATAATCGCAATTTTAAGAATCAGAGATTTTAGAAAGATTCGACAGCCGATATCCTCGTCGGGCGGAAATAAAGAAATGAGAAGCTCCCGCACACACGTATCGATATTGGAAAATTATTTATCCCATCTATCCCGCGTGTGACGGGCACGCCTTGACTTTTGACAGGCCCTTTGAATCGCTGCCTCGCCACGTAGACAGCCTTAATTCATCTCACCCGTGGCTGAGTTATCGCTATACGTCAACGTCATGCGAGGCTTTATGCGTAATATATAATATATACAGACGGGGCTCTCTCTCTCTCTCTCTCTCTCTTCCATCCGCGTATTTTGACACGCAAATTTGAAATGTGTTAAAGAATTACTTTTATTCGACGATTATATTTTCAAGCCCGCGGGATCCACAAATGATGCTTGCGCGCGCAGAAAATGCTTTGAAAACTACATCTTGCAAATATATGTACATATAATTATTATTAATTTTTCAGTAAAGTTTTCCTGTCGTAATTAGTAGGATGTAAAAAGAAGGAGCAAAGTGTGAGTATTTTCACTGAAGATGAAAGTAAAATACTCACTGATTTTCGGCGAAGTCTTGTGTCACTGTTTTAATTAGTGACATTTTTAGTGATTCAGTTTAAGAGAGCATATTATCAAATATTTTATTAATATTATATCGATTCTTATTCCGACACAGTCGATTTCTTCTCATAGGAGATATTTCATTTTCTTAAATTTTTATTATTATTAAATATCTCTCGCTTTTAAATTCAATATCGTAAAGCTTTATAATTTTTTAAGGTTTATTATATATATTTTTTTTCAGATAGGTAATATATCTTGATGATTTTTAACAAGTCTATATCGTGAAGATTTATCATTTTTTAATTTATGTATCTTATTTAACCCTTCTGTCTCAATACATAATTCTTCATCTTTTCATTAATGTATGAATATCCGGATATCAACTGCGTGTTTTCGACGCATTCTATTGCGACAATTTCTTTATAGCAGTTGCTGGGCATCGAACATTCTTTCCCTTTATATTTTAGGAGGTTTTCCGATACAAAATTCTCCGCCCTTTTAATTTTCTTTCGTGCGGAGAAAAGTTCCGACACATTTTTAACATTTAAAGTTGCTTCGGGTATCCGGGTACCCGTTAATTAACAGAAGGATTAAAATTAGACATACGAAGGGCGAGTGCCAATTAAAAATATTAAAAGTTCATCCAATTCAACGATTATGTATCTTCGAGCTCGTAAACACGTGACAAAAAAATGGAGAAAGATGGGGTAATTTGTAACTTTAAACAAGAGCGAGTGCCGGAGATATTAAGCGGCGAATTTGAGCTCCGACGATTTCTCTCAGCTCCTTCATTATAAAATGAAAATGAGACAAAAATAGTATTCTATTCTCGCATTTGGATAATTGGATCACTCCTCCTGTGGTTTAATTCGCAGAGAGAAATTGGACATCCTCGCGAGGTCCACACACACACACACACACACACACGACCGGACCTTTATTTTCTCTCCTGGTGTTATTTCGTGCCCTAAATTAAGGACCATTTTTGGATTAACATCCGAGGGAGAATGTAGCACGATCGCGAACCCGAATTAATCTCTTAATTAATGCACAAGTTAATCCCACGCATGTTTGCGAGCGGGGAGAAAAATTCGCATCTCTATTTTCACGCTCGGCCGATCGCGACGCATGCGCGATTTATGCGATATCCGCTCATCCGTGAATTTCAATTTAAACGAACGACCTCTCAGCCTATCGACTAATACCTTCGATAGACGATACCTGATGTAACGAGCGAGTATACATTATGCGCAAAAGGCGCGATCTCGGATCTCTCAAAATCCCCGACCTTCTGCCAATGAACGGGTATCCAAAGCAACTTGAATGTTAAAAATGTGTCGGAACTTTTCTCCACCCCAAACAAAATACAAAGGGCCCTTGTATCCTCCGAAAATCTCCTAAAATATAACGGGAAATAATGTTCGATGACCAACAGCTGCTGTAAAAAAATTGTCCCAGTGCAATGTGTCAAAAACACGCAATTGGTACTCACACATTGAAAGAAAGGTGAAAAATTATGCATTGACAGAAAGTTAATTCTATCATAATTCGCCCCGCGCTTTCTTCTATCTTCGGATTCGATCGATCGATTCGCGCAGCAGATTTTTCCCTCTACGAAGATACGAGAACATTCGTATTCTTGATTCTCGATGCTCGTACCTTTTTTTCATATCCAGGTCACTTGACGTTATTGTCGTTTGTAAAAAAAAGAAAATAATAATAATATCGCCCTCTTTCGATATAAAAAAGACCGCGGCTGAAAATGATCTGGGGGAAAAAAAAAAGGTCGAAACATTCCGTTGCGCGTATTATCGATAAAGTTTTAACCTGGATTCGACGTTTCCCCGTTTGTTACCGGTTCAGTCCTTCGATTTTGATTTTAATCAACGTACCAACGTAATTTATCGTATATTCGATACTGAAAAATTTTGTTGAGAGATAAAATTTACTTGATGATCGAGCGAAGAATGAGAATTTCGTTATCCGTTCGCTGGAAATTGAAAAACTACTGTGCTTTTATCAGGTAGAAACTATTTTAGATTCCATAGCCATGAAATACACGTGTATTTTGCGTGAAAGCGTATTCGCTTTCGGCTCGACAGTGTGTGTACATCATACAGCATCCAGTTATCTGCAACAGCGTGTTCCTATGAACTTTTTTTTTTTTTTTTTTTTTTTAAACACGCTTCCGGCGTTTTCGCAGCAATCACGAACACTCGCGAACGCGTCGCGTTAAGCGATGTTCCCTGCGGAAAACGTTAAAAGCCCGAACGCAAGCATTCTCTCAGGTTACGCTCGCGAGATGAAGATAATAAATAGCAAAAATCCTTCGACAAGAAAAGTCTCTTCGTCTTTTCGCGCAAATGGACGACGTCGTGTCGCGTTTTCGATTCGATCGGCGAGAGAAACGTGTTCATCAGATGTCACCTCCGAGGAGGATTCATCAAGCTTATGCGTTCTGAACTGTTTGTTGAGACAGAAATATATTAACGCGATTTGTGTCGTATCTCTCAGACGAGCCTCAGTTATACCTTTGATCGGAACGAATACGAGCTATTGATCAACGATCATCAGCATCCGTCATTCTTTTCGCGATTAATTTCGGCGTTTACTTTGAGAGAAGAAACGGATTTGAAGTTCGTCGAGGAATCTACGACCCCGATGACCTCCCGCTCCCCGTCAGATGTGTCTGCGAGAGAGACACTTCGCACGTCGAGCAGCTGCGAGAAGTGCTCGTGTTTAGTGATTGTTGAGGCATTTGCGATACCTAACGTAGTCGTATATACGTAATGTATGTACGTGGGCGGGTACGAACGTATCTCTCTCCGACGTTGTTGTTCAGAAACGTGACTTGTACTGTGTACGTGTATGCAGGGTGGGAAAGGGGGGAAGGGGAGGGGGATGGCGAAAGGAGCCGACTATATTGTGGCGCGACGACCCACATTCCGTCGAATTTAATTTCATGCCTTATCTCCGGTAGCCTCGACGGTACAATGCCTCAACTGGGGCGGTCGCGGATCTCTTTCTCGCACGTGGAACCATCGCATACGCACACACACACATACATACACACAGACACGGGCTGTTAACGGTGTCATACGCACACCATACACTTCGCTCTTTACCTCGCACGTTCTATTTATACACGTGGTGCGTCTCTACTGTTCTCCCTCAGACAGAAGATCTCTTGTTCTATCTCTCGTTCTTGTAATTGCCTGTCTTTCCTCTCTCTCTCTCTCTCTCTCACCCTCTCTTTCCTTTTCGCGCATTGAAAATAGATGCGATGTGATAATTTTTACTGCGCGCGCGATAAAAGCGAGCAGAGATTAATTAAAGCATTTTTTTTGTATTTTCTTATCCTTCTTTTGGTATTCGTAAAAGATGTCGCCTCCGTGTTTCCCAGCTTTTTAATGATTTAACATGGATTTAATTACGCCTTATTTCGTTTTCTAATATATATACATACATATATATATATATACTAGGTTGATTCGTAAATTTAACAACCTGAATTTTTATATTCAAAATTATATTTACAATAAATTTTAATTTGTTAGATATTCTCCACTATTAAGTACAACTTGTTCCCATTTAGACGGTAATTTGTTAATTTCTTTCTCGAAGAATTTTGGAGGTTTTGGTGCAAACAAATTTTTTTACATATTCATCGATCTCAGCATCATTATGAACATTTTTTTCATTTAATGAATTTTGGAGTGACCTAAACAGATGGAAATCTGATGAAGCACGAGCCGAAGAATAAGGAGGATGAGGTAGAACTGACCACTGAAAGCTCCAGAATTTTTTCCCGGATTATTTTAACCGTATGTGATTGAGCGTTGTCATGTAGCAAAATCACATTTTTGCGATTGATGAGGGTCGTCCTTTTTTTCGCAATTTTTCTTGTACTCACTGTAGCTGCTACACGTTATACATCTGCTGTGATTGTTTCGTTTTAGTTTAAAAATTAATGGTTTCTCAGAAGAAGTGATTCAGTAATTATCTATGGCGGAACTTATTTATGAATCAATCCTCCCCCAAAAAAATATATATGAGCAATCCACGTCAAATCGGACAAAAATCAATCTTTTTTGATTTTGTATTTTTTATATCGAACGAAACTTTTTTCACGTGAAATATATATAAAATAAGGAGATACGTATTTTTGTATTTGTCCAAAATATTTTTTTTGCAGAAGTTATATACAACAAAATTTTCGTGAAAAATGAAGAGAAGTTGTCAATTTTAAAAATTAATATCTCTGGTTATATTTGTCGTAGAGAAATTTTCAAAAATGCATTTTAAAACTAAGGAAACAACTTTTTTTATAAAAATAGTTTAAGTTACAAGAAATTGCCAATTACAATTGTTATAAATAATTGAAATGTTTAATAATTTTTTTCACCAAAAAGTACACTTTTTAAAATTTATGACATAATGCTATTTCATTCTCCATTTTATTCTGAAAATGTGCATATTTTTTATTTTATGGAGAATCGATAGATTCTATTTTTTATATATTTTTAATGAATGAGGCGCCGCGCCGTGCTCGCGTCACTGTCTCGACCAAGTAGTATGCTACGTGCTATGGCGCGCCGATTTCTTCGGAAATTTGTTGTAGGAAGAATGTACAGTATGAATAACATAATTTATAATGTTGATCACAAATTATGTTGAATGTAATCAACATTATAAATTATATCATTTATACTATACATTTTTCCTACAACAAATTTCCGAAGAAATCGGCGCGCCATAGCGCGTAGTATACTACTTGATCGAGCCAGTGACGCGAGCGCAGCGCCTCATTCATTAAAAATACCTATATAAAAAATAGAATCTATCGATTCTCCATAAAATAAAAAAATATGTACACTTTCAGAATGAAATGGAGAATAAAATAGCATTATTTCAAAAATTTTTAAAAGTGTACTTTTTGGTGAAAAAAATTATTAAACATGTCAATTATTTATAACAATTATAATTAGCAATTTCTTGTAACTTAAACTATTTTTATAAAAAAGATTGCTTCCTTAGCTTTAAAATGCATTTTTGAAAATTTCTCTACGACAAATATAACCAGAGATATTAATTTTTAAAGTTGACAACTTCTTCTTTTTTCACGAAAATTTTGTTGTTTGTAACTTCTGCAAATAAAATATTTCGGACAAATACAAAAATACGTATCTCCTTATTTTATATATATTTTACGTGAAAAAAGATTGATTCAAAAATTACGAAGTCATTTCTTGTCCGATTTGACGTGGAATTTCCCACATTTATACATATATATTTATATATATCAGATAATTCATCAACCGTGTCTTAATATCTCGTTCCGCATTGCGAAGACGAGACACTCTTCAGACAGAGCAAGCGGTTCATCTTCCTCCCTCTCGAGAGAGAATTTCTCTTTCCGTACTATTTTATGAAGCTCTAACACGTATACCCGAAAGCTCTTCACATCAATCTACATACGCACTCTCTCCGTCTCTCTTGACCCTTATTTCCCTCTCTCTCTCTCTCTCTCTCTCGTCTGCCTATCGTGCCACCCGGGATACTGAATCCACCGTCTCTGTTTCCGTCTTCTCCTCTTCGCGTTGCGCGAGAGTGCGCCTATTATGCACAGGATGTGCATCTGATGTACGCGTTTCTCGAGCAACGAGCGAGAGCATAAACGGAATATAGTATACCGAGGGTCGATCGGCTATTTCTGCTTCTCAGCGACTCTCGTCGCGCTGACGATTGCTTTTATCAGACGTAACGAGGACTGACTGACGGAACGGGGTGGCTTCCACTATCGACGGAATAAAAGCCGTCGATTTGCGAACGACGAGCTACCAGGGGAGACGACGAAACTCGTATATTCTTTAGTTAATCTCGAGCAAACTTATGTCGAGTGGAATTTCCGTTGAATTTTATCTTAAAACTCAGAGTTACGGTGATTTATCGAAGATCAATGAGAATCGCGAGAAAAGGGATGATGACGCTCGTTTCTCTCTCTCTCTCTCTCCTTTTCCGAGAAAAAAAATATGGTTTTAAAGTCAAAGAGAATCTATTCCCGAGGCGGATTTCCACGTACCATGATACACCACCCTATTTGAGTGTGTGTGTTCACGTCGCAAATAGTAACTGATGTTTGCGAACGCGTTAGAAATAACAAATCCATCGTATATCCGCCGTATGAATGTTTAGACGACGTTAGTGTATATATGGGCGAGAGTGTTGATTGTGATGCGTAGAGTTACGTAACCCTTCGTGCACGAGCATCGTGAAAAGCATTTCCTACGTAGATAGGAAGGCCATTAAACCCGTAACGAGCCAATTACTCGGAAGGAGCTATTTGTCTTTGTACGTCTAATCGTATCGCCGATGCATCTAATCCTTATCTCGGTTACCTATCATGCGGAGGTCGAGAACCCCGTCGTCTCGGATTGAGATCAGAGCGATCCAGAAGAGGATGACGTAAAACGTAACAATAATATCGCCGCGTGTGTCTTAATAATTATTAATAATTTCTTATTAATAATTATTATCATTTAATTTAGTGCAAGAAATAAATTAAATGTACAACGAAAATAGTTTCTGTTCCAAGAAAATTATTAATAATTATTTAATAATATAATTAATATAATTATAATAAAAATTATAATAAAAATTAATAAAAATGATTATTAATAATTCTTCTTATTTAATTTATTGCGAGAAATAAATTAAATGCGCGCTCGCAGACCGAGTGCGCTCTAGCGACTGATCCAAATCCGATTTGAATCCCGATTAAATGCACATTTAAAGACATATGCATCTCGTGACGTAGATCGGGCAGCCCTGCAGCGGATGGATGGCGCGACGACGGTAGGACGACGTTAGAACGTTACCGCTTGCGGCTGCAGCTGCGGCGGCGTCATCGGTCGCTGCACCTGCAGCTGCGGCGGCGGCAGCGACGAGGACGGCGAGGAGGAGGACGACGACGACGACGACGGCGACGGCGAGTCATCGCGATCATAATCAGCGATGCAGAACGCCGGCGACAGTTATTATCAGAGGGCGCCGAGATGCTGTCCGGGCAGAAGCAACAGCAGCAACAATAACAACAACAACAACAACGCGGTGCGCGGGGCGGAGCTGCTCTGCTGCTGCTGCAGCTGCAGCACCGCCACCTCGACGAGGACCCCGGGGCTCCTGGCGAGCCTCGGCGTGTGCGTGCTCGTTCTCGGCTACACTCTGCTCGGCGCGTTCGCCTTCATGGCCCTCGAGGGAGGCTTCAAATCGGTGAGCGACGACCCGTTGATTAATTGTAAGTCGCGCGGCGTGATTCTAATTAGGGCGAAGAGGCCAATGAATGAACTGGTTTAGAGACGTCGCGTTTTTTTAATACAAGAGTAATAGATTTTTATTTTGAGCGCGAATTATTCAAACTTCGATCAGGTTATTAGGTTTTTTTTTTGTACAATTTATTTAAGATATGAAAGATTGAAATTGATCTGGAAAATTTTGTATGAGATAAAATTGTCAAAATGGCCAACGAATGAACATTTTTTCTAATAGATGACAATGAACAGATGACAGCTTCGCAATTAGAGATAATTTGTGTTTCCACAAATAACATTATTTATTTAAAATGTGTTGAAAATCCGTGTTTTAATATTAAAGTGTCATTTTTTGCCAAGACAGCGTGCAATGACGATTTATAAACTATTTTTTCACGAACTACGAATGCTTCGACTGAAAATAGTTTACCATTTCTGAATATCAAATGGAATTACGAATCAATTTTTTTTATACGATTGTATCGAAAATTTCTTAATATTTAGAAAATATTTGGTGATGTTTATTCATTGGTACGTGCTCAATTATTGATCTTACAATTAGTCGAAGATATAGACGACAGAAAATCTTTCGCTAGCCAGGATTTTAATCGTCGACGCAATCGCGATTCATCCATCTCGAATGTATCCGAATTTTTGTTTTTGCTCGATAGATTTAATATTCCGAAATTAGAACGTAGCTGAAGAAGAAATAAAGTGTAATCATTAATTAAGGATAATTATACATGCGGGAATGCAAAATTTTCGTGTTTAACAGGCGCGCTAATCGATAACGAAGCACTTCATGCTTAATGCCATTTGAAGAAAAATTTGATTAACCGGAATTGAAACAGCTAATTATTGTTGATGCAATCATCTCTCAAGTATTCCGATTCGCTAATCACGCGCGTTGCGGATAATAACGATAACATGGTTACAAAAAAGGACTCAAAAAAGGAATAATCTTTTCTTGCTTTCAATTTTTTGACGATGAATCTACGACTTTCAAGAGGAATTTGTTGTGTGAAGAATAAAATTAATAAAATTCTCGTAACCAAAATATTGAATTTATTAAACTGTAAGAGAAGCTTAAGATTAATTATTTACTATTGGAGCTTATATTGTGGATACCTGCCATATTATATTCATAAATTTTAATAGCGAATTCGTATTCAGTGACCTGATAAACTCTGCATACAAATTTTTGCAATTTTTAATTTTGGCATCTGTTATATCGAAAAGCACTAAATTTGAAGAAACAATTGAAGAATGTTCGGTAAATATTCGGTTTAATTTTTGCTTTTTAATTTCGGCAACTTGTTGCAATAGACGGCAATATTTAATCGTGAAAATATCTTATTAATTCTTAGAACAAAATATTGTTAAAATAACTGAAATTTCTAACAATATACTTAATTCGAATAAAATAATTTTCTTTCAACCTGTCACATGCTGTAATAAATTACATTAAACTCAGGTCTCTCTTTTATACTTGCTTTATTAAAAATTTTTCAATATTGCATCGCGATGGAGCATCAGAATTGTATTTAGCATTGAAAAAAAAAAACTACTGAAAATACTCATCCTCTTTCCGGAGGATCTGAGAGAAAAAATTATTTCTACCAAATTGCGATAATCAGAGATCCGCGTTATCCGCCTTCACCGATTTCAGGATTCACCCACCGAGATCGCGCCCTCGAAACCCGACGGTGGTTCCTACGTGCTGCCGAATCTGGAAAACGATTCCGCCGCCATGGAATTGAGGGCGCGCACGGTCGAGAAGCTCTGGAGCATAACCGAGGATCTCAACGTTCTCTACAAGGAGAACTGGACCCGCTTAGCGGCCCGGGAGGTCCTCGAGTTTCAGGAGAACCTGGCCCGCGGGCTCAGACGCACCTCGTACGAGCAGGTGCCGCCCTTATCACCTCGAACACGGGAACATCACGCCGACAGACGCCTGCACGGTCGACGATGGACCTTCAGCGGTAGCCTGCTGTACTCCCTCACGCTGATCACGACCATAGGTTTCGTCCAAATTCAATTCTTCCATCACTGATACACTGATTTTCATTTCGAGGATCTAATTTCCGGTTCCGGTTTTCCAGGATACGGTAGCGTTGCGCCGCGCACAGTCTGGGGCAGATTGATCACCATAGTCTACGCCCTGGCGGGGATCCCGCTGATGCTGGTCTACCTTAGCACGGTGGGCGACGTGCTCGCCCGTAGCTTCCGCCGTCTTTACGGACGCATGTGTCGGCGGCCGCGAAACTGCACGAGGAAGCGACAACCGCCGCCGCCGCCGCCGCCGGTCGGCGGGATAATGGCCAAGGCTTATCGCTACGACAATCACGTGGAGACCAAAAGCGGCGGAAACTACTACTCGGCGAGCAGGGAGAGCTCCTGCGACGATCTCGGTATCCGCGGCGCCGGCAGCGCGATTCTCCTCGACTGTGGCAGCGAGGGCCTCTTACACGCCACCACCAGCTCCACGGCCGCGCTTCAGGTAATCGTGGATAATTATCAGAAGAAGTAAGAGAGAGAGAGAGAGAGAGAGAGAGAGAGAGAGAGAGAGAGAGAGAGAGAGAGAGAGAGAGAGAGAGAGAGAGAGAGAGAGAGAGAGAGAGAGAGAGAGAGAGAGATTTCTTTAACCCTTCTGTCAATGAACGGGCACCCAAAGCGACTTTAAATGTCACAAATGTATCGAAACTTTTCTCCGAAACAAAATACAAAGGACCTTTGTATTTCGGAAACCTCCTAAAATATAACGGGAAAGTATGTTCGATGCCCAGAAGCTGTTATAAGGAAATTGTCGCAGTAATGTGTCGAAAACACGCGGTGAAATGTCGAAAACACGCGAAATTTGAAAAGAAAGTACTGCAATAAAGTATTATATTATTACGAATTTATCGGATTTAAAATAAAATTATATATATTCTTGTTTTATTTATTTATAATATATGTATATTATAAATATATATTTATAAAATGTTATATATTTATAACTGAGGTGATTATACATACATATTTATAAAATGTTATATATAGTGGTTATAAATATGTAGTGGTTATAAATATATATTTATAAAAGGTTATATATTTATAAAAATAATTCAAAAATTATATATATGTATAATATATTTTGTTTTTTAATTAAGATTTTCAATGCGAAGCATTTACTCATATTTCTAGAATTAACACTTCAAAGTGAAACATCAGGTTGTACGAGATTCGTTGACTTACCTTAATCTTCTTAATTGTACGAGAGAAACAATAAAAATTTGAAAACAAAACTTTTAAAAAATTGCAAAACCATATAGATTATGTAATATTATAAAAAAAAATATCGCTATTTAAATTCACTAAATTGTGTAATTCATTAAAAAGAAAACCACGGAAAAAAAAACTTTCAAACTTCAAGAACTCGATACAGGCCGTTTTAGCATATAAATGAACAACGAAGGCACGAGCTGTGGGCTTCTAATGAGTAAACTAACTAAGCGGATCAAGAGTTTACATCAGTCTCTAATGAAGCGCAGAACTTAATTGCTGAGAAACTCATAAATTTGTCGACTTATAGAAGATCTATGTTGCTTTTGATATCTTTCTCATTTTTCTCGGGAAAAATCCTGTCTAAAAATTCCCAAAAAAGACAATCTCTCTCTCTCTCTCTCTCTCTCTCTCTCTCTACGTCATATCATAACTTTTTATCATAAAAATCTCGTTCTCTCCAGCGGATTGGTTCCGCCTGTTACATTAAATCGCTCGTTCAATTGATACACTAAAAACCTATTGCGTTGAATCGTCATCAGGATATTTCAACGGGCAACGGGAAGCGGCACTTTCACCCGTGCTCGCTGTCCTTATCGTCGACCTCGTCGCCGGCGTACATGCTGGAGGCGAGCCCGGTCAGGATACCGATCAGCCTGTGCCTGGCTATAATGCTGGTGTACATATGCGGCGGCGCTGTCATGTTCAATCGTCTGGAGGGTTGGAGTCTGCTGGAGGGCGGCTACTTCTGCTTCACCAGCCTCGGCACGATCGGCTTCGGCGACCTGATGCCGGTGGGACGCAACGCCGCCACGGCTACCCTGGAGGAGCTCAGCCTGTGCGCCTGCTCGCTCTACATCCTCGCCGGGATGGGCCTGATCGCCATGTGCTTCAACCTCGTCCAGGAGGAGGTGGTACGCGTGGTCAGGGTCTTCGGTAGAACCTGCGGCATGTCGTCGGGCGTGATGGTCGGACCTATCGGTGGTACAGGTATCCCTGATGAAGGCATTCGGTGGGGAATCGGTAGCGAGAGTCTCCCGCGAGAGAAAACAAAAAAAGAAAAAGAGGGCACATCGTGAAAAATCGCTGATCCTTTTTGTCGCGCGTCGATTACGTCGGTTATGAAAAAAAAAAACAAAAAAACAAAACGACACACATTGTCCTCTAACAATTAATCAATTCGATGTACTTGTTGATTTGTACCGAACGATCGGGCATGTCAGGATAGTTGAGCATGTTGGGCAGGTTATTAGGTTATTAGCGTGTAGATGCGTAACGTATTTTGAACGTATCGTAAGAAGTATTATACCGTCGTTATACCGATGTCAAATGTCTCCGCGCGGTCGAGAAGAAACGAGAGAGCTTCCTTCCGCACAAGAGAGCACACGATCGGAATAGAATAATGAAATTCGGCACTCGAGGCGATTGGCCGTCACGAGACACGCGTCACGTGTTCCTCTTCCTTCTCTTTGCAGCAGGCCCCGCTCCCGGTCTCAAGACCGACCTCGACGACGGAGGCGGCACCAGCGACTCGCGACTGTCCGAGCAAGAGGAGGAGGCGATCGCCATGTCGATGGTGCCAGCCGGCTCCTGACAGCATCAGGCCAGGAGCCCCGGCGACGGCAAGCTCCTGGCCCATCCGTCTAACACTGCCATGAAGCTGTCGCCCGGCCATCACACGCTGCCCCGGAAGAAGACGTTGCCGCTGGACGTCGCGGGCAGAGCGACGACGACGAGCAACGTCGTCACGTCCTCGGGCGCCAACGTTCAGCAACAGCAGTTCCAACGGGGCCAGCCGTTAAGAAGAAGCTGCCTGTCGCCGACGCAGCATCATCATCATCATCAACAGCAGCAGCTGCAGCAGCAGCAGCAGCAACAGCAGCAACAGCAGCCGCCGCACCATCACCAGCAACATTGTCAGCAGGAGAGCTCGTTGCACTTCGAGTACTTTGTGCCGCGCAGCGTCAGCGAGTTCAATCTCGCGGCCGCCGTGACGGACATGGCGGTGCCACCTCCGCCACCCGCGTCGGTGCTCAGGCCATCCTCGGCGATGACGCCGCCAGTCGCCCCCGGGATGCCGGTCGTCGCCACCAGCCAGACGAGGCTGCTGGACGCCGGTGGTTGCAACACCGCCACGAGGAGCCGCGAGAAGATGGTCACGTTCGAGGACGAGGGGCTCGGGGTCACCTCGACTCCCACCAGGAAGAACCTACCCGCCCTGGATAACGTCTTCATGTGACGTGTGCCGCGGCTCGCACGGATGATGAAGCGGTTGCTGCTGAAGGCGAGAGCCTCGCCGGAACTTTCCCCGCCGCGCGTTTTTTCGCACCCTCAGATCTGAAGGCGTCAGTCGGTGATCGTCGACACGTCAATTGACGTCGTCGCCAATCACGGGGGAGGGATCTAAGAGTTATGGGATCCGAAAGTGTAATTTTTCTTTTTTTTTCTTTTTTTTTTTCAAGGGACAAAATAAACGGACCCGCTAAACGTGGGATTCGATTGATATTTAGAACCGAGAAGAGCTGTTAGAGCTCTCATTATTCGGGAAAATAATCGAGACGGCTTTTTTGGAAACGCAGATATTCTCCAAACGCACGAGTAAAGAATAGATCAGTTGACACCAAGAGACTGAAACTACGCAATACTATATCCGATCGTATCGCGGATCGACGCGATCAAATTGTGTCGGGCTAATTAATGAGTCTACGAATGAGCGCCAAATGGAAAGAGAAATTGTTTACGATTACGCGACTTTTGATTAAAGCGGATATATATAGTGATAGGGGAAAAAACATCGATGAAAACTCGTATGATAATTGCATTTCTGCGTAATGCGCATGGAAACTGACGTAGGAATATTCGAAATACCATAAAAAAAAAAAAAAAATGGAAAAGTGTGTAGATGCTGTTAACAGGGCAAACTCCGAACAGGGTGCAATAATCGGGAAATATTTTGTACACAGACGGAATTTCTGTCAAAAGCAGATGCGAAAATTTCTCGGCACTAAAGACCTTTTTCTTATCACCGGAGAATAGTGCCTAAATGACAATGACATCCTAGATAGCGCAAACACTCTGAAGAGGAGTCTAAAAGAAACCTTCTAATCCCTCAATTATTCTTTAGATATCTTTTTTTTTCTCTTTTTTTTTGGAGACACTTGCGTTATCTTGGAATTATTTTTACGTCTAACAAATTTTTTACGAAGCGCGTCATAATTTCCATTAAAAGTTTCCCATTGCCATTCGTGACGTCACGCACAGAAACTGCACAAAAGCGATGAATAGGAGACCGATGTCAAAAGATAAACGCTAAAAAAAAAAGAGAGGTGAAAAAATTAGATCTTTACGCAATCGACACTGAAGAATTTTTCGCGTTAGCGAAAATTCTCTTCCTCCCCCTCTCAACTCTCCCGTTCTCGGAATGTCGACTGTATATTTCTTATTATCGCGATTAATAAGCCGTAATTAACGTTATTATACCACTTGCGCACAGCGTAGGGGATATCTGTCGAGTATCCGAATTTTATGTCCGATAAGTCCGATTGTGTATTCCGAATGTTACATGAATAGTTTGTATATATATTCGAAAAGTATATATTGAACATTTTAACTTATACGACTACCCTATTATATATCGAATAAATAAACAAAGTTATATATATATATATATTATATATTTGAGTTGCTATACCGCGTACTTCCGTTAATTTCCTACAATTTGTAATTTAGAGCATTCGAGCTATTCAGTTTTATATCGCGTTATCGTTATTCTATTTAGTAACAAAGTTGAAATGAATTTTTCTTTATCCAACAATCGAGCCTCAATTATTTTCGAAGAAAATAATAATCTTTAGTGTGTAAAGTATATGTACAGATAAAATTTGACACTGGCAATAACGCTGAAAAAGGCGGGATTATAAGATTGGCGTGTTGATATAATGCCTAATTTGAAGAAAATAAGAATAATAATATAAAACAATGTCTCATAAAAATTTGAAAGATGAAAAGTTGAAAGAACTGACAATGAAGCAAAAATGAGCATACGTATGCTTGAAAAGAAGAGTGCACTTGAAAATGACGAAAATATCAAAATTCTTTTCATTTAAGAAAAAGATAAATTATTTCTCTTGAATATTTTAATTTCTAAAATATTTTTTTTAATAATTAATTTTTTTAAATATGTAACAATGTTTTAAAATCTTTAAAACGCTTTCCTATAAAATCATGTTTTTTGATCTTATGCATCTTTTCTCGAAAACCATTGGTTCGATTATTATCTTTTTTTTATCCTGTTTAGAAATATGTAAGTAAACTATATGATTAGTCGTTTCGTTTAAAAAGATTGTAGTTTTATCAAAAGTTACAAACAATCAAAGTCGTTAAAAAGATTAACTTTATTCAAATTATAATGAAAATTTAGAAAGAGTTTACTTAGCAAAAAGCATATCGAAGAAGCATCAATCGAAATATATTGGAAAGAAAGTGAAAAAAAATTTATTTGAATATATTAACTCAGTATTGTGACAGACGAATATAAATACAAATAATTTTGCCACATGATTTCGCAACTTCTTTCCCTTAATAATATTTAATATGAGTAAAAAAGATTAACATAACACAGATAACGAGAGAAAATAGAATAGAATTAAGTGTAATTTCCAGCAAATATGGAGAGCCTCGGCAGTCTCTCTAAATGAGAAGAAATGTGAAGAGGAACAAATGAAAAGAGGTAAGGAATTGAAGTTTACAGTTGTATTTTACAGCAGAATATGAAAAGGATTTTTGGAATTTTGAAAATATCGAAGCGAGATCTTGCTATTATCGTTTCGCATCGAAAACGCATGCCGTGCGATGGAAGATAAATCTTGCTTCGCGCAAAATGTTGCAATCCTATGTGAAATCGTATATAATTATTGTCTACAACAAACAATGTATTAAGATCAGGAGGTGCGTCTGTTAATATACATACACACCAATATGTCAATAACAAGTATATATTTAGATAAAATGAGAAATCAACACGTTAAGATTAAACGCAAAATAATCAGTTGGTTATAATTTAGGTATAGTTTTATTATTTTAGAAATAAAATGATATTTTACTGATTTTGGTTCTTAGACAATGTAATTATAAATGTAATTAAAATGCACACAATAATTTACTTTGCGATCAATCGTTCTACTGTACTTTTTAATCGCATTTTTGTATTATAAAGTAAAGTAGAAGAAATATCATAAAATTCGAATAATAAAATAAATTAAAAGAGACATTAAATTATATTAATAATCTGCATGTATAATTACTCATTCACTAATAATAATCGCGAGAAACGACATTCATCCAAAAATGCAAAAAACTTCGATCTCAATTTCTGGTTCGAAATATTCAAATCAAAATATTCAGCGATGTCAGACGAAGAAATTTTTCCTAATCTAATCACAGACTGTGCACACGTGTCTTCCTCGACAAACTTGTGCTTAAATGCAATGTAGGGAATTTTATTATATTATATATTGTATTTGTAAATTTATTGCATTTAATATATTGTAATTATTGTATTAGTAATTATGAAAATTTTTCTATAATATGTATATACATATATGTACGTATATAAGTACGTTTAAATTTTAAATATTCTATATTTTCTGAATATTCTAATATATTATGTTGGCCATATAACTGCTAAACAATGATCACAATTTTCCTCATCGTAACTTTTGTTAAACCTTCTACCTCAATATTTTATCAATATTCAATTGTTAGCAGGCCTAGAGAATACATTTTATAACAGTATCGATAAATTAAGTTTTTAAAACTACGAAACTAGATGAAATTTTATCAATCAATATTCCAAATCGCATCGGCCTTTCTTTAATGTTCCAAGCAGAAAAAAAAATGAAGAAACGCGAGACGTGAGACGGATGCGAGACGCATATTCGAATGCAATTATTTGCAAAAAAAAAATATTTCTCATTAACATAGATAGAAAGTTTTCTTATTCTACGATTGTTCAATCGATAGTTTTAACCATACAGAAGAATCTTTATAACTAATTTAAATTTGTATGCAATAAATAAATAGAACGCATTGTTAAATAATGTTAAAATTTTAACTAATCAAAAATAAATATAAGATTCATGCAGGTAACGCCAAGAACTTCTTGATTATATAATATTAATGTCTAATTAAAACTATTTAAACTTCTTCAATTCGTATAGTGTACAAAAAATATAAATGTTATGTGTGTGTGTGTGTGTGACACATTAGCTGAAGAAAATTTTTTACTTTGCATAAATCCTAAGTTGTTTGCAACAGACTTAAGATCGATAAACTCATATTACATTTAATTGGTATAATTATTTTTTATGGCTAACCGAAAATTAATATTACGATATTATTTTTATAGTTTTAATAACAAAAACAAGAATTAATGATTTGTAAAGTTCCTAATAAGTGTATTTTTCTAAATAGTATCGTAGATCACAGTTCATTGCAGAAAACATTCGTCAATAAAAATACAAATAGCGAAGTAAAAAGTAGTACATAAATACGTGCCAATTTTAACGCAAAAAATTACTCACACAAAATTAGACTTATTAAATTAAGCTTACAAATTATCTATTACAAATTATTACTTACAAATAATTTTATTTGTCTAAATAGTATCATTATTGCATAAAACAATCGTAAATAAAAATATAAAGAGCGATATAAAGTTGTACATAAATACGAATTTAATGCAAGAAATTACTCACAAAAAATTATAGTTATTAAATTATGCTCAATAAATTTCAAAAACTTCGCAATCGGAATATGTACAAATTGATATATTTATAATGTATATTAATCAACATAGTTTGCAAAATTACAATACGCATACTAGTACGAACCATACATTTTTAGATACTGTTAATATTGCTAAATATATAGTACGATATAAGTATACAATATTTCAATTAAATAAATTAAAAAATAATATTTACATTTGTTTACTGTGTTAGAAATGAAAATTATTTTATTATTGTTTTATTCAAATTTTTATATTTCGAGAAAAACAAAACTGTGTAATTATAATATTAAAAAATAACTGTGTAATAAAAAATGGAAATAAATTACTACGTTTTTCGCAGCAATTTACTTTAATTTTCCTGATTCATTAAAATTACACAAATTATTTGTGATGTATTGCAATCACACACTCTCATTAATCTCGAAACTTACAAAGTTCGGAAAAAAACGCACATAAATATTTCCTCCATGATCTTAATTTCTTAATTTATTAATGATCATCATTCATATTAAAAATTTTATTTAATTATAGTTTTTTCACAAATTATGTTATAGATTCTGTTACGATTGACATATATAGTACGATAATAGCATTTAATATTTTAAATACACGTATTCTGATAATTAAATAAAATCAAAAATCTTTATGTAAAAATGTTGAAATTACAATCGACTTTTAAGTAACAAAATCTCTCATCAGTTACTTATTTATGTGTAATATTACATTTTATATCATAGCAACTGGCTGATAATAACTTGTAAATTATTAATAAAAAGTTTTATGATAAATATGTTATAAAACACTGTAATGTATATAAATTATTTAATAAAATGCTCAGTAATTAATTAATTACTTATAACAATTATGTAGTTTATAATTTTTTTTATATACAATGTTAAATCTAGATTTGTAAAAAAAATTTAATTATTTGTTAAAAAAATAAATATTATTTATATTATTGTTTTTTCCAAATTTTTACATTTTGATAAAAGCAAAACTATATGATTATAGAATTAAAAAATAAATTGTAATATAAATAAAATAAATTACTACATTTTGGCAGTAATTTATCTTTATTTCTTTATATTAAAATTACACAAAATGTTTGATTTATTAAAATCACATATTCTTGCTGATCTCGAAATTAACAAATTTTGGAAAAAGCCTTAGAAAATAAATTAATTTACATAAAATTGAACTAATTAACTAATTAACTAATTAATTAGTATTAAAATTGTAATAGATAATTTCTATTTTTTGAATTTTTTTAAATTGTTTTAAATAATTTTAATAGAATGACAATTAAACCTTTCAAACATTTTTATTAAGAAAAAGAATATTAAATGAAAAAAAATTTGTAACAGTATATCTGTTCTGAATAATTAATTTGTTGATATCAGTTAATTGCTATATAATAAGATAATATTTACACATAAGAAACTATAAGTCAAAATTAGTTGAGCAGTAAAAATCAGTATCACGCTGTGATATTAAGAAATAATAGCAAAGAATATACAATTTGTATGCATTTAATTACAGTTACAAACTTGCAAGTTCAAATTATGCGTTATTATTGGTCAACTTTGTTGAATTATAACACAAATTTGATTACTTATAACAAAATTATTATAACTGTGTACTAACTTAATTATTGCAACATTTTCATAAAAAGATTTTTAATTATAATTAATTTCTAAAACAAATTGTTAATGTATTATTTCGAATAATTTAGACTACAGAAAGAAAGGCACGTGCGCATATAATCACTTTCTTGATGGTGTTAATTTCTTAATCTGTTTATGATCATCATTTATTTGAAAACTTAAATGGAATAAAATAATTTTAGAAGTAAATAAATAATATCATTTTAAATATGTCATATATAGAAATGCCTATGATGCGTTTGAAAATAAATCTTCTTAATTTAAACTTTAAATTCTAGTATAAATTATTTATAAACTTCTTTGTATATATATGTATATATGTATATAATATATATGTATATATATGTATGTATGTATGTATGTATGTGTGTGTATATATATATATGTATATATACATATAACATTCTCAAATGTATTAATATTATTTTTAATCTCTATAGTATATAATATAAAACAGTAACAATAGTTTCGTTTTTAAATTATCATATTATTAAATTTATAGCTATCAATGGCATTCAATTTTTTAAGAGCTGCTTAATAATTATAATTAGTTATAATTATGTATGTTTGCAGCTATTTCTATGTTCGTGATTACATTACACAATTATTAAAATATCTTCTATCTTAAAAACTAATCGTGTATAGCAGCGTAGGCATTGTCAAGGTGACTTGAAATTGAAAATTGGGCTTAATATTAATGTTTTGTCTTCATCGTCGTAAAAATCAACTTATTTATGATATTCATTTTTACGATGATGAAGACAAAACATTAATATTAATTTTACACGTATTCGTTTTCTGGCGGCTGCAAGATTAAAGATATTATTAATATAATAATAACTAGCATACCTAGTTATAATTAATAAAGATAAAAGAGCAATAAGTTTAGAAGCTATAAATTTATTGTAGACTTATTATAAGAATGAAAAAAGTCATATAAACATAAATGCAGAACCGCTTTCTTTTCATATTATAAGCACTCTTTGTTAACGACTTTAGCAAGAAAACTTTACTGAAAAAAATTAATTTCTTAGGACTGTCAATTTTTTTTTGCTAATCTCTTTTTGCTTAAATTTATCCGTTTAAAACTTTTAGATTTTTATTTATAAGGATTTCTTACAGAATTTTTGCTTATGCTCTTATTAACTACTGAAAAGACATGGATAATTCAATAAAAATTATTATTTGCTACACTTTTTTTTAAACGAAGTGTTGCTAACAACTTTAAACAAACGTATTTATAACTTAAAAGAGAAACATTTTTGGATTCATGTATATACAAATTATTTTTATTTCTACGATAAATACAATATGTTTCTAAAGTTTGGTCGTTTAGTTCTGAAACATTTAGTGTGTTTATAGCGGACTCGTGTGTGTATGCTTATATTATGCTTATTTTTAGTATCTCAGAGCAAATGTATTAATTGTTAATTTAACCGAATTAAAACAGACTCTGTCTACAATTTACTGTCCATATTTACTTACTCCTGGTAATGCCATCTCATCCAAATCAATTGTGTCGTCTCGTTGATGGACTTGTTGATTGTTCCTAGGAACAGCTGCCTCGGCAAGAGGCGCGCACAAGATGTTTTTGGTCCTATCGAACAACCAATTTAAGTATAAACAGTAATATTAATAAACGTATAAACAGTATAAAAGTATAAACAGTAATATTGAATATAAAATTACCTCCATAAAAAGCGACACAAATAATAAAATGTCACGATGAACAGAGTCATTGTCATCATCGTAGAAAGAGCTACAACCACTTTACCAAGTATCATATCATAATCAGTGTAGATCTTTTTTGTAACTTTTTGACAGAATTCTTCCAGATCATTCTTCGGTCTTCCATCTACTATATAGTTTATTATAAAGTTTATTAACAATTTTTGATATGTTTTTCCAGTTGGTATGAATATTATAAAAGCTAAAAAATAATCCCTATTAATAATTCATTAATAGACTACTAAAAAATAATAAATTAAATGGATAATAACAACAATTATTATCAATTAATTTATTTATTTTAATATATATTATAGTATTAGTATATGAATCATCATCTTACCTGATATCCATGAAATGGAGAGAACAATAGCTACAAATACATATAACATTTTCTTTAAAATTCGCATTAATCTAGTAAAATGCATTGCGAATATTTAGCGATTTCCTATCCAAATTTCAATCAGTTTCGAGATCGTAGGTTATTTTATCCAACTTTTTCTATTCGGCTTTCGCTATCAATTGCCTGCAAAGAAAATATCTTTTATTTTTATATTTATATCGATATCTTGTTGTATTTGTCTGATACAACAGATTTTAAGCAAAACAAAGAAGAAAGAGAGATAAATTCAACGATGAATCGTCAGATTGAGAAATACATTTATGATAGCGTGAAAATAATAAGAAAAATAGTCGGATATATAAGAATAGTAAAAACGAAATGTGATCAAGAACATTAAAAAGAAAAGTACAATACTATTTGGATCTAATTAATAATGTGCATCATTGTTATTTCTCTAACAAATTTTTGGTTAGAGCATAGATAACTATCACAATTAAGATTAATAACGCATTTATGAAACTGATATTATTTGAAAATTAATAATAATATAGACTCTCCTTCTAAATGTGTGTAAAATTAAGCGAAGGATAAAATGTGTTTATATTTGTTATCGATGTTTTATAAGGTCACAATCAAAATTCCTCTCAATGTTTTTCTATTTGCTCTCGATAAAGCTGGGAATATCCTTTGTACTTCTCGCAAATAAACCAATATTTTAAATATAAAATAAATAACGCCCAATAATTTTACAAACGATTATTACGATAAATATTCATAATTAATAAGACACAAATTTAGACAATAATTATATATTCTGTAAAGTCAATCAATTTTATCATCTGATCGATTTGATATATTTATTTCCGACAATATCTAACGCAATATCGTAATAAAAAGATCAGATTAAATTACAATTGGAGTAACAAAATATCACATACTCCAAATAATAAGTGACAATTAAATGACGAATGTCCGTGTCGGCGAGTCTTCAGAATTTCAAGCACGAATTCGACGATACATATAATCGCAATAATTACTTATTTGTGATTTCATTGTACCGAAACATATAGAGCAAATATTAAAATAATTGCAAAGACGAGACACTGAAAGAAAACTCGGCATGTAAAGCGATATACTGAAATGCTAATAATTAATTTTATAATATTAAATTGTCGATTTTACCAGTTGGTGATCGAAGTCGTTCCTGCGTTCACTATTCATACACGATACGAACACTGTATGTACATACACGAAGGACGAACTATGACTGTGGAAAGTTTGGAAGAGATATTTGTAGAGTGTCAAAGTAGGGAGATGCTTGTAGTGGTCTGATTTGTTCATTCGCCTGAGTTTTACTGGTTGTCAGGGTTGTACTAATATGTTTATCTTTAATTGTTCTAAAATTAGCATATACATATATCTTCTATATCTTTTTCGGTAGAAATTTCGGCATTATGTTGAAATCTTTTATCTTTCCGCCAAATGTAGATTTTCTTCTAATAAATTGTTTCGGTTGCAATTCATTCCAGCATTATAGATTGATATTCATTTAAGGAAAAAAAGAAAAGAATTTTTTATGGTCGGAAAAAGTAACGAAATTATTAAACTAAGATAATAATTTCTGTTTACACTCTTTTCAATTTTAAATCTCAAGCTATATATAAGTTTAGCTAAATACCTTAAAAAAAAAATAAAACTAAAAAGTTGATAGATTGCACTTAGAGCCAGAAATTTTTTAATTAAACGTATAATATTAATCTAACCAACGGTATGGAAGAATCATCCAATTTGTATATATATAAAATATAAATATCATTCGATATAAAAATAAAACAAATTTTTCACAAGAAAGAAAATAGAATATTTTTAATTGAAGCGGTAGCTTTTAATTTTTGAAACTACAATAGGCGAATGACTGTAATGCGATCTCAGTATTTAAGAGTGATTCAATTAATCGATTATTTTGCAAATAAATACATATTTGTAATATTAATTAAATATTAATGATTTTTAACATTCTTAAATAAGTTTTTATATTTTTAGATTTTTCTTCATTTTCTAGAAATTTGAATATTTTTTCAATAATTTTAACTTTCGTTTCGCAATACAAGCGTCGAATGATGTTGATTGAATTTTATTTCGTGCTGAAAGTTGCAAACCTATATAGAATCTCTCTTTTGTACACATATTTGATTTTTAATATTTTCATGAAAATTTTAGAAACTATACAAGACCGCCGATTAAAACATAATACGGTATATACAAATGACAATTAATGCTTCATATATCAAAACCAAAGTCACCGAAGATATGTTTAATAATGTAGAAATTTATCTTATATTAATAATTACTTTACATTCTGTACAGTACGATCTATAAATTAAATTTTTAATTTATAAGATAGATGGTATTTTTTCATCAACTATAAATGGTATTTTTTCATTAACTTTGCAAATTGCGGCGATGGATGTAAATAATAAGCTTTGTTTTCTTAATATTAATGCATAATTAATGCCATTTAGGACTAATTCAGTTTACTTATATAAGAAATGTAAACGTCTCATTTAATATAAAGTTTAATAAAATTTTTCCACTTTACCAAAATTCTAAGTTACATGCAACAGAGTAAAATCCGATATATTTATATTACATTTAAATGATTAATGAATTATTCTTCATGCCGATTCTTTTAATCGATAATTATTTCTGTGATATTATTTCCAGTGCCAGGCATTTTGATAGCAAAAATGTAGGTTAATAATTTGTCAATATTCTAAAATTTGTATTTTCTTTAAGTCTAATCGTACAATTTATTACACAAAAGAACACTCATCAATAAAAATACAAATAAAAATATAGTGCATAAATAAATGTCGGTTTTAAACAAGAATTTATATTTATAAAAAATTATGTTTACTTAATATAATAAATCTGGTTATCAAAATATGTATAAATTGATATATATTTATATAATATTATTTATTTATATAATGTATATTAACAAATGCATTATGTACTAAATTACAAAAAGCATATTTGTATGAACTAAACATTTTTTGATATTGTTAATATTGCTAAATATAGTATAATTAAAGCATACAATATTATAATTATTCTTATTCTGGTATAACTTAATAGAATAAAAAGTCTTTATATAAAACTGTCGAAATGACAATCATTTTTTAAGGTATCTTATCAGTTATTTATTTATGTGTAGTATTAGAATTTATATTATAGCACAACATACTGACGATTGTTGATTATTAATAAAAAGTTTTATGATATAAATATGTTATAAAAGACTATATTATATACATAAATTATTAAATTTAATAAAGAGTTGGGTAATTCATTAATGAAAATTTCCATTTTTTACTATTCAATCGATATATTTAATCATTTAAAGAATCTTTGTAAAAAATAAACAAGAAAATATATAAAATATACATAATGAATTTAAATTTGTATGCAATAAATAAATAATACACATTATTAAATAATGTTAAAATATTAACTGTTCTAAAATAAATTTAAGATTCATGCAGGTAACGTCAAGAACTTCTGTAATTATGTAATATTAATATCCAATCAACGCTATTTAGAACCTTTCAATTCTTGTAGTATATAAAAAATGTATGTGTGTGTGTGTGTGTGTGTGTGTGTGTGTGTGTGTGTGTGTGTGTGTGAGTGCGTGTGTGAAACATTAGCTTAAAATAATTTTTCACTTTGCATAAATTCTACATTGAATGTAACAGATTTAAGATCGATAAATTTATATTACATCTAATTGGTATAATTATTTTTCATGGCTAACCGAAAATTAATATTACGATAATATTTTCATAGGCGTTTTAATAACAAAAACTAGATTTAATGATTTGTCAAGTTTTTAATAATTGTATTTTTCTAAATAGTATCGTACAGTTTATTGCAGTAAACATTGGTCAATAAAAATACAAAAAGCGAAGTATAAAGTTATACATAAATACATCCCGATTTTAACGCAAGAAATTACTCACAAAAAATTAGACTTACTAAATTAAGCTTACAAATTTTCTATTACAAATTATTACTTACAAATAATTTTATTTGTCTAAATAGTATCATTATTGCAGAAAACATTCGTAAATATAAATACAAAGAGCGATATAAAGTTGTACATAAATAGGAATTTAACGCAAGAAATTACTCACAAGAAATTATAGTTATTTAATTTACATTTGTTTATTGTGTTAGAAATGAAAATTATTTTATTATTGTTTTACTCAAATTTTTATATTTCGAGAAAAACAAAACTGTGTAATTATAATATTAAAAAATAACTGTGTAATAAAAAATAGAAATAAATTACTACGTTTTTCGCAACAATTTACTTTAATTTTCCTGATTCATTAAAATTACACAAATTATTTGTGATGTATTGATATCACACACTTTCATTAATCTCGAAACTAACAAAGTTCGGAAAAAAACGCACATAAATATTTCCTCCATGACCTTAACTTCTTAATCCATTAACGATCATCATTTATCTTAAAAATTTTATTTATTTATAATTTTCTCACAATCTATATTATAGATACTGTTACGATTGACATATATAGTACGATAATAGCATATAAATTCTAATTACACGTATTCTGATAATTAAATAGTGTCAAAAATCTTTATGTAAAAATGTTGAAATTACAATCGTCTTTTAAGTAACAAAGCCTCTTATCAGTTATTTATTTATGTGTAATATTATATTTTATATCATAGCAACTGTCTGATAATAACTTGTAAATCATTAATAAAATGTTTTATGATAAATATGATATAAAAAACTGTAATGTATATAAATTATTTAATAAAATGCTCAGTAATTAATTAATTACTTATAACAATTATGTAGTTTATAATATTTTTTATATACAATGATAAATCTAGATTTGTAAAAAAAATTTAATTATTTGTTAAGAAAATAAATATTATTTATATTATTGTTTTTTCCAAATTTTTACATTTTGACAAGAGCAAAACTATATGATTATAGAATTGAAAAATAAATGTGTAATATAAATAAAATAAATTACTACATTTTGGCAGTAATTTATCTTTATTTCTTTAATATATTAAAATTACACAAAATGTTTGATTTATTAAAATCATATATTCTTGCTGATCTCGAAATTAACAAATTTTGGAAAAAAACTTAGAAAATAAATTAGTTTACATAAAATTAAAATAATTAATTAATTAATTACTTTTTAAATTGAAATAGATAATTTTTAATTTTTAAATTATTTTAAATTGTTTTAAATAATTTTAATAAAATGACAATTAAACCTTTCAAATATAATTATTAAAAAAAAGAATATTTAATAAAAAAAAATTTGTAACAGTAAATCTGTTCTGAGTAATCAATTTGTTCATATCAGTTAATTGCTATATAACAAGATAATATTTACACATAAGAAACTATAAGTTAAAATTAGTTGAGCAGTAAAAATCAGTATCACGCTGTGATATTAAGAAGTAATAGCAAAGAATATACAATTTGTATGCATTTAAGTACAGTTACAATCTTGCAAGTTCAAATTATGCGTTATTATTGGTCAACTTTGTTGAGATATAACACAAATTTGATTACTCTAACAAAATTATTATAACTGTGTACTTACTCAATTATTGCAACATTTTCATAAAAAGATTTTTAATTACAATTAATTTCTAAAGGAAATTGTTAATGTATTATTTCGAATAATTTAGACTTCAGAAAGAAAGGCACGTGCGCATATAATCACTTTCTTGATGGTGTTAATTTCTTAATCTATTAATGATCATCATTTATTTGATAACTTAAATGAAACAAAATAATTTTAGAAATAAATAAATAATATCATTTTAAATATGTCATATATAGAAATGCCTATGATGCGTTCAAAAATAAATCTTCTTAATTTAAACTATAAATTCTAGTTTAAATTATTTATAAACTTCTTTGTATGTATATGTATGTATATATATATATATATATATATATATATATATATATATATATATACATATATGTAATGTAATCACGAAAAAAGAAACCACTGCAAACATACATATAATTAATTTTAATTAATAAGCAGCTCTTAAAAAATTGAATGCCATTGATAGCTATAAATTTAAAAATATGTTAAATTAAAAACGAAACTATGTTTATTGTTTTATTTTATATATTATAGAGATTAATAATAATAGGAATACATTTGAAAATGTTATATGTGTATATATATATACACATATAACATTTTCAAATGTATTCATATTATTTTTAATCTCTATAATATATAAAATAAAACAATAAACATAGTTTCGTTTTTAATTTAACATATTTTTAAATTTATAGCTATCAATGGCATTCAATTTTTTAAGAGCTGCTTATTAATTAAAATTAATTATATGTATGTTTGCAGTGGTTTCTTTTTTCGTGATTACATTACACAATTATTAAAATATCATCTATCTTAAAAATTAATCGTGTGTAGCAGCGTATGCATTGTCAAGGCGACTTAAATTAATAATCGGGCTTAATAACGTACTTACGAGACCTTACCAATATCACTGATAAGTGATCTTTGCGACGATGAAGACATAACATTAATATTTATTTTACACGTATTCGGTTTCTGGCGGCTGCAAGATTAAATATATTATTAATATAATAATAACTAGCATACCTAGTTATAATTAATAAAGATAAAAGAGCAATAAGTTTAGAAGCTATAAGTTTATTGTACTTATTATAAGAATAAAAGGAGTCATATGAACATACGTGTAGAACCGCTTTTTTTCATATTTTAAACACTTTTTGTTAACGATTGTAGCAAGAACACTTCATTGAAAAAAATTAAATTTTTAGGACTGTCAATTTCGTTTTGCTAATCTCTTTTTGTTTAAATTTATCGATTTAATACCTTTAAATTTTTATTTATAAGGATTTCTTACAGAATTTTTGCTTATGCTCTTATTAACTACTGAAAAGACATGGATAATTAAAAAAAAATAATTATTTGCTACATTTTTTTTTAAACGAAGTGTTGCCAAGAACTCTAAACAAACGTATTTATAAGTTAAAAGAGAAACATTTTTGGATTCATGTTTACACAAATTATTTTCATTTCTACGATGAGTACGATATGTTTCTAAAGTTTGGCCGTTTATTTCTGAAACATTTAGTGTGTTTATAGCGGACTCGTGTGTGTATGATTATATTATCCTTATTTTTAGTATCTCAGAGCAAATGTATTAATTATTAATTATACCGAATTAAAACAGACTCTGTCTACAATTTATTGTCCATATTTACTTACTCCTGGTAATGCCATCTTATCCAAATCAATTGTGTCGTCTCGTTGATGGACTTGTTGATTGTTCCTAGGATCAGCTGCCTCGGCAGGAAGCCCGCACAAGATGTTTTTGGTCCTATCGAACAACCGATTTAAGTATAAACAGTAATATTGATAAACGTATAAACAGTATAAAAATATAAACAGTAATATTGAATATAAAATTACCTCCATAAGAAGCGACACAAATAATCAAATGTCACGATGAACAGAAACATTGTCATCGTCGTAGAAAGAACTACAACCACATTAACAAGTATCTTATCATAATCAGTGCAGGTGCAGATCTTTTTTGTAACTTTTTGACAGAATTCTTTTAGATCATTCTTCGGTCTTTCAACTACTATATAGTTTAATATAAAGCTTATTAACAATAATTGATATGTTTCTCCAGTTGGTATGAATATTATAAAAGCTAAAAAATAATCATTATTAATAATTAATTAATTGACTACTAAAAAAAATAAATTAAATGGATAATAACAACAATTATTATCAATTAATTTTTTTATTTTAATATATATTATAGTATTAGTATATGAATCATCATCTTACCTGATATCCATGAGATGGAAAGAACAATAGCTTCAAATACATGTAACATTTTCTTTAAAATTCGCATTAATCTAGTAAAATGCATTGCGAATATTTAGCGATTTCCTATCCAAATTTCAATCAGTTTCGAGATCGTAGGTTATTTTATCCAACTTTTTCTATTCGGCTTTCGCTATCAATCGCCTGCAAAGAAAATATCTTTTATCTTTATATTTATATCGATATCTTGTTGTATTTATCTGATACAACAGATTTTAAGCAAAACAAAGAAGAAAGAGGGATAAATTCAACGATGAATCGTCAGATTGAGAAATATATTTATGATAGCGTGAAAATAATAAGAAAAATAGTCAGATATATCAGAATAGTAAAAACGAAATATGATCAAGAACATTAAAGGGAAAAGGGCAATACTATTTGGTTCTAATTAATAATGTGTATCATTGTCATTTCTCTAATAAATTTTCGATTAGAGCATAGATAACTATCACAATTAAGAGTAATAACGCATTTATGAAACTGATATTATTTGAAAATTAATAATAATATAGACTCTCCTTCTAAATGTGTGTGAAATTGAGCGAAGGATAAAATGTGTTTATATTTGTTATCGATGTTTTATAAGGTCACAATCAAAATTCCTTTCAATGTTTTTTTATTTGCTCTCGATAAAGCTGGGAATATTCTTTTGTACTTCTCGCCAATAAACCAATATTTAAAATATAAAATTAACGCCCAATAATTTTACAAACGATTATTACGATAAATATTCTTAATTAATAAAACACAAATTAAGACAATAATTATGTATTCTGTAAAATTAATCAATTCTATCATCTGATAGATTCAATATATTTATGTCCGACAATATCTAACGTAATATCGTAATAAGAAGATCAGATTAAATTTCAATTGGAGTAACAAAATATCACATACTCCAAATAATAAGTGACAATTAAATAACGCATGTCTGTGTCGGCGAGTATTCAGAATATCAAGCACGTATTCAACGATACAAAAAATCGTAATAATAACATATTTGAGATTTCATTATACCGAAACATATAGAGCAAATATTAAAATAATTGAAAAGACAAGACACTAAAACAAAACTCGGCATGTAAAGCGATATACTAAAATGCTAATAATTGATTTATAATATTAATTTGTCGATTTTACCAGTTGGTGATAGAATTCGTTCCTGCGTTCACTATTCATACACGATACGAACACTGTATGTACATACACGAAGGACGAACTATGACTGTGGAAAGTTTGGAAGAGATATTTGTAGAGTTTCAAAGTAGGGAGATGCTTGTAGTGGTCTGATTGGTTCATTCGCTTGAGTTTTACTGGTTGTCAGGGTCGTACGAATATGTTTAATTTTAGTTGTTCAAAAATTAGCATATACATATATCTTCTATATCTTTTTCGGTAGAAATTTCGGCATTATGTTACAATCTTTTATCTCTCCGCCAAATGTAGATTTTCTTCTAATAAATTGTTTCGGTTGCAATTCATTCTAGCATTATAGATTGATATTCATGTAAGGAAAAATAGAAAAGAATTATTTATTGTCGGAAAAAGTAACGAAATTATTAAACTAAGATAATAATTTCTGTTTACACTCTTTTCAATTTTAAATCTCAAGCTATATATAAGTTTAGCTAAATACCTTAAAAAAAAATAAAACTAAAAAGTTGATAGATTGCACTTAGAGCCAGAAATTTTGTAATTAAACGTATAATATTAATCTAACCAACGCTATGGAGGAATCTTCCAATTTGTATATATATAAAATATAAATATCATTCGATATAAGAATAAAATAGATTTTTCACAAGCAAGAGGATAGAATATTTTTAATTGAAGCGGTAGTTTTTAATTTTTTAAACTACAATAGGCGAATGACTGTAATGTGACCTCAGTATTTAAAAGTGATTTAATTAATCGATTATTTTGAAAATAAATACATATTTGTAATATTAATTATATATTAATGATTTTTTAACATTTTTTAATAAGTTTTTATAAGTTTTTATAAATTTTATTCTTCACCGCATAGAAATTTGAATCTTATTTAAATAATTTTAAATCTCGTTTCCCACTAAAAGCTTCGAATGATGTTGATTGAATTTTATTTCGTGCTGAAAGTTGCAAACTTATATAGAACCTTTCTTTTGTACACATATTTGATTTTTAATATTTTTATGAAAATTTTAGAAACTATACGAGACCGCCGATTAAAACATAATACGGTATAAACAAATGACAATTAATGCTTCATATATCAAAACCAAAGTCACCGAAGATATGTTTAATAATGTAAAAATTTACCTTATATTAATAATTACTTTACATTCTGTACAGTACGATCTATAAATTAAATTTTTAATTTATAAGATAGATGGTATTTTTTCATCAACTATAAATGGTATTTTTTCATCAACTTTGCAAATTGCGGCGACGGATGTAAATAATAAGCTTTGTTTTCTTAATATTAATGCATAATTAATGCTATTTAGGACTAATTCAGTTTACTTATATAAGAAATGTAAACGTCTCATTTAATATAAAGTTTAATAAAATTTTTCCACTTTACCAAAATTCTAAGTTACATGCAACAGAGTAAAAATCGATATATTTATATTACATTTAAATGATTAATGAATTATTCTTCATGTCGATTCTTTTAATCGATAATTATTTCTGTGATATTATTTCCAGTGCCAGGCATTTTGATAGCAAAAATGTAGGTTAATAATATGTCAATATTCTAAAATTTGTATTTTCTTTAAGTCTAATCGTACAATTTATTACACAAAAGAACACTCATCAATAAAAATACAAATAAAAATATAGTGCATTAATAAATGTCGGTTTTAAACAAGAATTAATATTTATAAAAAATTATGTTTACTTAATGTAATAAATCTGGTTATCAAAATATGTATAAATTGATATATATTTATATAATATTATTTATTTATATAATGTATATTAACAAATGCATTATGTACTAAATTACAAAAAGCATATTTGTATGAACTATACATTTTTTGATATTGTCAATATTGCTAAATATAGTATAATTAAAGCATACAATATTTTAATTATTGTTATTCTGGTATAATTTAATAGAATAAAAAGTCTTTATATAAAACTGTCGAAATGACAATCATTTTTTAAGGTATCTTATCAGTTATTTATTTATGTGTAGTATTACAATTTATATTATAGCACAACATGCTGACGATTGTTGATTATTAATAAAAAGTTTTATGATATAAATATGTTATAAAAGACTATATTATATACATAAATTATTAAATTTAATAAAGAGTTGGGTAATTCATTAATAAAAATTTTCTTTTTTTACTATTCAATCGATATATTTAATCATTCAAAGAATCTTTGTAAAAAATAAACAAGAAAATATATAAAATACACATAATGAATTTAAATTTGTATGCAATAAATAAATAATACACATTGTTAAATAATGTTAAAATATTAACTGTTCTAAAATAAATTTAAGATTCATGCAGGTAACGTCAAGAACTTCTGTGATTATGTAATATTAATATCCAATCAACGCTATTTAGAACCCTTCAATTCTTGTAGTATATAAAAAATGTGTGTGTGAGTGTGTGTGTGAAACATTAGCTTAAAATAATTTTTCACTTTGCATAAATTCTACATTGAATGTAACAGATTTAAGATCGATAAATTTATATTACATCTAATTGGTATAATTATTTTTCATGGCTAACCGAAAATTAATATTACGATAATATTTTCATAGGCGTTTTAATAACAAAAACTAGATTTAATGATTTGTCAAGTTTTTAATAATTGTATGTTTCTAAATAGTATCGTACAGTTTATTGCAGTAAACATTGGTCAATAAAAATACAAAAAGCGAAGTATAAAGTTATACATAAATACGTGCCGATTTTAACGCAAGAAATTACTCACAAAAAATTTTTTAATCCATTAATGATCATCATTTATCTTAAAAATTTTATATATTTATAATTTTCTCACAATCTATATTATAGATACTGTTACGATTGACATATATAGTGCAATAATAGCATATAAATTCTAATTACACGTATTCTGATAATTAAATAGAGTCAAAAATCTTTATGTAAAAATGTTGAAATTACAATCGTCTTTTAAGTAACAAAGCCTCTTATCAGTTATTTATTTATGTGTAATATTACATTTTATATCATAGCAACTGTCTGATAATAACTTGTAAATTATTAATAAAAAGTTTTATGATAAATATGATATAAAAAACTGTAATGTATATAAATTATTTAATAAAATGCTCAGTAATTAATTAATTACTTATAACAATTATGTAGTTTATAATATTTTTTATATACAATGATAAATCTAGATTTGTAAAAAAAATTTAATTATTTGTTAAGAAAATAAATATTATTTATATTATCGTTTTTTCCAAATTTTTACATTTTGACAAGAGCAAAACTATATGATTATAGCATTGAAAAATAAATGTGTAATATAAATAAAATAAATTACTACATTTTGGCAGTAATTTATCTTTATTTCTTTAATATATTAAAATTACACAAAATGTTTGATTTATTAAAACCATATATTCTTGCTGATCTCGAAATTAACAAATTTTGGAAAATGCCTTAGAAAATAAATTAGTTTACATGAAATTAGAATAATTAATTAATTATTTAGTTTTTAAATTGGAATAAATAATTTTTATTTTTGCATTATTTTAAATAGTTTTAAATAATTTTAATAGAATGATAATTAAACATTTCAAAAATTTTTATTAAGAAAAGAAATATTAAAAAAAAAAATTGTAACAGTAAATCTGTTCTGAGTAATCAATTTGTTCATATCAGTTAATTGCTATTATAAGATAATATTATAAGATATTTGATATGATTATTATAAGATAATATTTACACATAAGAAACTATAAGTCAAAATTAGTTGAGCAGTAAAATTCAGTATCACGCTGTGATATTAAGAAATAATAGCAAAGAATATACAATTTGTATGCATTTAAGTACAGTAACAAACTTGCAAGTTTAAATTATGCCTTATTATTGATCAACTTTGTTGAATTATAATACAAATTTCATTACTTATAACAAAATTATTATAACTGTGTACTTTATAACATAATTTTTGCAACATTTTCATAAAAAGATTTTTGATTACAATTAATTTTTAATGGAAATTGTTAATGTATTATTTCGAATAACTTAGACTTTAGAAAGAAAGGCACGTGCGCATATAATCACTTTTTTCATGCTGTTAATTTCTCAATTTATTAATGATCATCATTTATTTTAAAATTTAAATGGAAAAAAATAATTTTAGAAATAAATAAATAATATCATTTTAAATATGTCATATATAGAAATGCCTATGATACGTTTGAAAATAAATCTTCTTAATTTAAACTTTAAATTCTAGTTTAAATTATTTATAAACTTCTTTGTATGTATATGTGTATATATATATATATATATATATATATATATATATATATATATGTATATATATTTATGTGTATACATATTTATATATATATATATATATATATATATATATATATAACATTCTCAAATCTATTAATATTTTTTTAAAAATCTTTATAGTATATAAAATAAAACAATAAAAATAATTTTGTTTTTAAATTAACATTTTTTTAAATTCATAACTATCAATTGCATTCAATTTTTTAATAGCTGCTTATGAATTAAAATTAATTATATGTATGTTTGCATGGTTTCTCTCTTCGTGATTACATTACACAATTATTAAAATATATTTTATCTTAAAAACTAATCGTGTATAGCAGCGTATGCATTGTCAAGGCGACTTAAAATTGAAAATCGGGCTTAATAACGTACTTACGAGACCTTGTCAATATCATAAATAAGTTGATTTTTACGAGAATGTGTAAAACATCATTGTTAACTTTCCAAATTAAACTTCTTCTTCTGACGACTGTAAGATTAGAGATATTGTTAATATTATAAATAAAATAATAACAACACGTACAAAATTAATTAAGATAAAAAGGAATAACTTTAGAAGCATATTGTTCTCATTATAAGAATGAAAAAAGTCATATGAACATAGATACAGAAACGCTTTCTTTTCACATTATAAATACTTTTTGTTTACGACAAACTGTAGCAAAAACACTTCGTTAAAGAAAAATTATAGGATCTATTTCCGTTTGTTAAACTATTTAAATCTATCGAATTAAAGCCTCTAGATTTTTATTAGAATATCTTACATTTTTTGCTTATGCTCTTATTAACTACTGTAAAGATTTTTCAAAATCATATTATTGCTTCGTATCACAAGATTCGAAATACTTCGGAAATTTTTGAGCATTATTGATAGTCCATGCAACATTGATGCGAGATATGTATAAATGCGAAAAGAAAATTATTTGGAGCACCTTCTTTTTAACGAAGTATTTTTGCTAAAAACTTTGAACAAACGTATTTATAACTCAAAAAATAGCATTTTTGGATTCACGTTTATACAAATCTTTTTCATTTCGACGATAAGTAGAATATGCTTCTAAAGTTTGGCCATTTATTTCCGAAACTCTTTGTGTGTTTATAGCGGACTCATTTCTATGCTTATATTATGCTTATTTTTAGTATGTCTTAGAACAAATGAACTTGTACTGAGTTCAAATAGACTCTGTGTATAATTGATTGTCCATTTTACTTACGTATTGTTCCAATTGCAATTCAAGCGGATCTAAGACAATTCTGTTGTCTAGAAAACGGACTTGTCGATTGCCTCTAGGGATAATCGGTGGCTGGACACGAGGCGCGGGAAAACGGACTTGTACATTGAACCAAGGGCCAAATTGCCTGTCAGGAGCCGGGTGGAAAAAGTTTAACAACCGGTTTATTAAGTTATGGATAGTAGTAAGTGGGTAGAGGAAAAATCTTAACATCCGGTTTATTATATTATGGATAGTAATATGTAAGTAGCGGACAAATCTTAACAAATGGATTATTAAGTTATGGATAGTAATAAGTAAGTAGCGGAAAATCCTTAACCACCGGTTTATTAAGTTATGGATAATAGTAAGTAAGTAGCGGATAAATCTTAACAACCAGTTTATTAAGTTATGGATAGTAGTAAGTAAGTAGCGGGTAAATCTTGAAAACAACCGGTTTATTAAGTTACGGATAGTAGTAGGTAAGTAGCGGATAAATCTTAACAACTGGATTATTAAGTTATGGATAGTAATAAGTAAGTAGCGGAAAAACCTTAACAACCGGTTTATTAAGTTATGGATAATAGTAAGTAAGTAGCGGATAAATCTTAACAACCAGTTTATTATATTATGGATAGTAATATGTAAGTAGCGGAAAAACCTTAACAACCGGTTTATTAAGTTATGGATAATAGTAAGTAAGTAGCGGATAAATCTTAACAACCAGTTTATTAAGTTATGGATAGTAGTAAGTAAGTAGCGGATAAATCTTAACAACCAGTTTATTAAGTTATGGATAGTAGTAAGTAAGTAGCGGATAAATCTTAACAACCAGTTTATTAAGTTATGGATAGTAGTAAGTAAGTAGCGGAAAAGTCTTCTGATTGCCTGACAACATTTTGTACTGTAATTATCAAAAGTCATAAAAAAATATTAAAAAATGTTTTCAACTTTCTATATTGCAGTAAGTAAAATTATTAAATTATTAGGTAAATAAAGAAGTAAATTATGAACGTGTGAAATAATACATATAGTACATATACATATATATATAATACATATAGTACATATACATACGTACGTGCATAAGTGTGTACGTGCATATGTGCGATTTGTGTATGTATGTGTGTGTGTGTGTATAGATACATACATAGAAACTATTTTAATTTTCGTAATTCTTTATTATAAATGGCAATTTTATTTGAATCATTAATAGTAGATTTATGACACTTGTTTTTTAATCGTCAAATTTTTTTGTTTTCATAATTATTAGCATTATATTAATTGCTTTTTTAGTAATAAAATTAATATTAATATTAAATACA
The DNA here is from genome assembly GCA_963971435.1 of Lasius platythorax. Taxonomy (NCBI): domain Eukaryota; kingdom Metazoa; phylum Arthropoda; class Insecta; order Hymenoptera; family Formicidae; genus Lasius; species Lasius platythorax. Next base: position 14,530,195 of record OZ020540.1, read on the forward strand.
ATAAAAATTTTTTACTTTGTCCTATTTTGAGTTTTTTCTAAGTAAAGTCTTAGTTGATTATAAATTGTTTCTATATTATATATATATATGTATAAATTTAGTTTAAAAGGATGGACATTAATATAGAAAAATATATCAGTTTACCAGATAAAATAGTTTAAATAGATAATAGCCAAGAATGCTATACTCCCTATTATGAAAAAAAATGCTGTTTGATTATCGTTGTTTATGCTCTCATTGATGCGTAGTTCATATTCTTTCCTCACACCTTCCATATAACCTCTCACTTTAGAGTTCTGAATGTCACTTTCTGTATTGAATTTAGTAGGGATCTCACTAAATGGTCTTGTTTCCATAAAGACTAAAAAATAATTCTTATTAATAATCCAATATATAAATTGATAAATTATTATCAAGTAATTTATCTATTAGTAGTAAGAATACACACAATTATATGCAGACGCATCATTAGTAAAACAGATTTATATGTAATAAGATATATTATTATATTTCGACAAACTCAGAAAATACTTATTTTGCACATTATTTCTTTTACTTTAATATAATATATCATTTTTCTTTATATTTACTTTTTGATGAATATTAAAAAGAAAACAGAGAAATGAAAAAAACAGGAAAACAATTAATAATTTCCATCATTTAAGATTTAAATTAAAAATATTAATATTAACTAAATAAATCTAATATACAGTATTATTATATAAATTATTCTCTTACCTGATATGTATGTGAAAAAAACAATAATAGTTACGGACAAATATAAGGACCAGAAGACTCGCCTAAAGATTCGCATTATATTATTAAAATTCATCGTGGATTATTAAAATGGCACGTGTTTAGTAATTTCCTACTTATTGTTAAGCTTCAATAAAATTCAGGATAGTAGTTTCTTTATCCAACCTTTTTTATTTGGCTTTTGTTAACAATATTTCGATGCTGTATTAATTGCCTGTGAAGAAATGTATTTGTTTTATATTCATATATGTTTTATACTGATATATGTACTTGTTTGTTAACATAAATTTTAAGCAAAATTGAGAAGACATATTTTACAACGATGAATCGTTAGATTGAGAAATACAATTATGATAGCATAAAAATAATAAGAAAAATAACAAGAATAGTAAAAACAAACTGATCAAGAACATTAATGAGAAATGGACAATACAATTTAATTCTAATTAATAATGTGTACCATTGTCATTTCTGTAATGAATTTTCGGTTAAAGCATAAGTAACTTTCACAATTAAAAGTAATAATGTATTTATGAAATATAATATTTGAAAATTAATAATAATATAAGCTCCCCTTCTAAATGTATGTGAAATTGAGCAAAGGACAAAATGTGTTTATATTTGTTAACGACGTTTTATAAGATCACAACCAAAATTTCTTTCAATGTTTTTCTATTTGCTCTCGATAAAGCTGGGAATATTATTTTGTATTTCTCGCCAATAAACCAATATTTAAAAGATAAAATTAACGCCCAATAATTTTACATACGATTATTACAATAAAAATTTGTGTCTTAATTAATAAGACACAAATTAAGACAATAATTATGTATTCTGTAAAGTTAATCAATTCTGTTATCTGATCGATTTGATATATTTATGTCCGACAATATCTAACGTAATATCGTAATAAGAAAATCAGATTAAATTAAAATTGGAGTAACAAAATATCACATACTTCAAATAATAAGTGACAATTAAATGACAAATGTCCGTGTCGGCGAGTCTTCAGAATTTCAAGCACGAATTCGACGATACAAAAAATCGTAATAATAACATATTTGAGATTTCATTATACCGAAACATATAGAGCAAATATTAAAATAATTTAAAAGACGAGACACTGAAGGAAAACTCGGCATGTAAAGCCTGATATACTAAAGGATGATATACTAAAATGTTAATAATTGATTTTATAATATTAAATTGTCGATTTTACCAGATGGTGATAGAAATCGTTCCTGCGTTCACAATTTATACACGATACGAACACTGTATGTACATACACGAAGGACGAAGTCTGACTGTTGAAAGTTTAATAGAGATATTTGTAGAGTGTTAAAATAGAGAGTTGCTTGTAGTGGTCTGATTGGTTCATTCGCTTGAGTTTTACTGGCTGTCAGGGTCGTACGAATATGTTTAACTTTAATTGTTCAAGAATCAACATATACATATATCTTTTATATCTTTTTCGATAGAAATTTTGGCATTATGTTAAAATTTTCTATCTTTCCGTCACTTGTAGATTTATCTGTAATAAATGGTTTCGGTTGCAATTCATTTAAGCATTATAAATTGAGATTCATGTATGGAACAAAAAAACACATAAGAATTTTTTATGGTCGAAGAAAGTAACGAAATTATTTAACAAAGATAATTTCTGTTTACACTCCTTTCAATTTTAAATCTCAAAGTAATATAAGTTTTGCTAAAGAACATTAATAAAGAAGTAAATAAAACTAAAAAGTTGATAGATTTATGCAGTTAGAGCCAGAAATTTTGTAATTAAACGTATAATATTAATGTCTAACCAACGCTACGTAGGAACCTTCCAATTTGTATATATATGCAATGCACAAATGTCATACGATGTAAAAATAAAACAAATTTTCCACAAACAAGGAAATAGAATATTTTCAATTGAATTGGTAGTTTTTAATTTTTTAAACAATAGGAGAATGACTGTAATGTGACATGAGTATTTAAAAGTGATGTAATTAATTGATTATTTTTTAAATAAATACATATTTGAAATATTTATTATATATTAATAATTTTTAAATATTTTTAAATAAGTTTTTATATTTTTTATATTTTTTATATTTTTAGACTATTCTTTGTTGCCTAAAAGTTTGAATATTTTTTTAATAATTTTAAATCTCGTTTTTCGCACTAAAATCGTCGAGTGATGTTGAGTGAATTTTATTTCGTGCTGAAAGTTGCAAACCTATATAGAACCTCTCTTTTGTACACATATTTAATTTCTGATATTTTCATGAAAATTTCAGAAAACATACGAGACCGCCGACTAAAACATAATACGGCATAAACAAATGACAATTAATGCTTCCATATTTCAAAATTAAAGTCATCGAAGATGTGTTCAATAATGTAAATAATTTTCTTATAGTAATAATTACCTTACATTCTATACAATACGATCTATAAATTATTTTAATTTATAAGAGGAAATGTTTTCTCTATCAACATTGCAAATTGCGACGGATGTAAATAATAAGCTTTTTTTTTCTTAATATTAATGTCTAATTAATGCTATTTAGAACTCCATCATATCACATATATAAGAAATGTAAACGTCATTCAATATACAGTTTAAAAAAATTTTTTCACTTTACCTAAATTCTTAATTGCATGCAACAAAATAAAAACCGATATATTTATATTACATTTAAATGATAAACGAATTATTCTTTATGTCGATTCTTCTAATCGATAATAATTTCTGTAATATTATTTTCAGTGACAGGCATTTTGATTGGAAAAACGCGGGTTAATAATTTGTCAATATTCTAAAATTTGTATTTTCTTTAAGTCTAATCGTACAATTTATTACACAAAAAAACACTCATCAATAAAAATACAAATAAAAATATAGTGCATAAATAAATGTCGGTTTTAAACAAGAGTTTATATTTATAAAAATTATGTTTACTTAATATAATAAATCTGGTTATCAAAATATGTATAAATTGATATATATTTATATAATATTATTTATTTATATAATGTATATTAACAAATGCATTATGTACTAAATTACAAAAAGCATATTTGTATGAACTATACATTTTTTGATATTGTCAATATTGCTAAATATAGTATAATTAAAGCATACAATATTTTAATTGTTCTGGTATAATTTAATAGAATAAAAAGTCTTTATATATAACTGTCGAAATGACAATCATTTTTTAAGGTATCTTATCAGTTATTTTTTTATGTGTAGTATTACAATTTATATTATAGCACAACATGCTGACGGTTGTTGATTGTTAATAAAAAGTTTTATGATATAAATATGTTATAAAAGACTATATTATATACATAAATTATTAAATTTAATAAAGAGTTGGGTAATTCATTAATGAAAATTTTCTTTGTTTACTATTCAATCGATATATTTAATCATTCAAAGAATTTTTGTAAAAAATAAACAAGAAAATATATAAAATACACATAATGAATTTAAATTTGTATGCAATAAATAAATAATACACATTGTTAAATAATGTTAAAATATTAACTGTTCTAAAATAAATTTAAGATTCATGCAGGTAACGTCAAGAATTTCTGTGATTATGTAATATTAATATCCAATCAACGCTATTTAGAACCCTTCAATTCTTGTAGTATATAAAAAATGTGTGTGCGAGTGTGTGTGTGAAACATTAGCTTAAAATAATTTTTCACTTTGCTTAAATTCTACATTGAATGTAACAGATTTAAGATCGATAAATTTATATTACATCTAATTGGTAAAATTATTTTTCATGGCTAACCGAATATTAATATTACGATAATATTTTCATAGGCGTTTTAATAACAAAAACTAGATTTAATGATTTGTCAAGTTTTTAATAATTGTATTTTTCTAAATAGTATCGTGCAGTTTATTGCAGTAAACATTCGTCAATAAAAATACAAAAAGCGAAGTATAAAGTTATACATAAATACGTGCCGATTTTAACGCAAGAAATGACTCATAAAAAATTAGACTTACTAAATTAAGCTTACAAATTTTCTATTACAAATTATTATTTACAAATAATTTTATTTGTCTAAATAGTATCATTATTACAGAAAACATTCGTAAATATAAATACAAAGAGCGATATAAAGTTGTATATAAATACGAATTTAACGCAAGAAATTACTCACAAAAAATTATATTTATTTAATTATGCTCAATAAATTTCAAAAACCTTGCAATCGGAATATGTATAAATTGATATATTTATAATGTACATTAATCAATATAGTTTGCAAAATTACAATAAGCATACTTGTACGAATCATACATTTTTAGATACTGTTAATATTGCTAAATATATAGTACGATATAAGTATACAATATTTCAATTAAATAAATTAAAAAATAATATTTACATTTGTTTATTGTGTTAGAGAGATGAAAATTATTTTATATTATTGTTTTATTCAAATTTTTATATTACGAGAAAAACAAAACTGTGTAATTATAATATTAGAAAATAACTGTGTAATAAAAAATAGAAATAAATTACTACGTTTTTCGCAGCAATTTACTTTAATTTTCCTGATTCATTAAAATTACACAAATTATTTGTGATGTATTGCAATCACACACTCTCATTAATCTCGAAACTTACAAAGATCGAAAAGAAACGCACATAAATATTACCTCCATGATCTATATTTTTTAATCTATTTACAATCATCATTCATCTTAAAAATTTTATTTAATTATAGTTTTCTCACAAAATATATTATTGATACTGTTAAAATTGGTATATAGTATGATATAATAGCATATAATATTTTAATTATTTGTATCCTGGTAATGAAATATAATCAAAAATCTTTATGTAAAAATGTTGAAATTACAATCGTCTTTTAAGTTACAAAGTCTCTTATCAGTTATTTATTTATGTGTAATATTACATTTTATACCATAGCAACTGACTGATAATAACTTGTTTTTTCCAAATTTTTACATTTTGACAAGAGCAAAACTATATGATTGTAGCATTGAAAAATAAATGTGTAATAAATAAATAAAATAAATTACCACATTTCGGCAGTAATTTATCTTTATTTTTTTAAATATATTAAAATTACACATAATGTTTGATTTATTAAAATCACATATTCTTGCTGATCTCGAAATTAACAAATTTTGGAAAAAGCCTTAAAAAATAAATTAGTTTACATGAAATTAAAATAATTATCTAATTAACTAATTAATTAGTTTTTAAATTGAAATAGATAATTTTTATTTCTGCGTTATTTTAATTTGTTTTAAATGATTTTAATAGAATGACAATTAAACCTTTCAGAAATTTTTATTAAGAAAAAAAATATTAAAAAAAAATTGTAACAGTAAATCTGTTTTGAGTAATCAATTTGTTCATATCAGTTAATTGCTATATTATAAGATAATATTTACACATAAGAAACTATAAGTCAAAATTAGTTAAGCAGTAAAAATCAGTATCACGCTGTGATATTAAGAAATAATAGCAAAGAATATACAATTTGTATGCATTTAAGTACAGTTACAAACTTGCAAGTTCAAATTATGCGTTATTATTGATCAACTTTGTTGAATTATAACACAAATTTGATTACTTATAACAAAATTATTATAACTGTGTACTATATAACATAATTTTTGCAACATTTTCATAAAAAGATTTTTGATTACAATTAATTTTTAATGGAAATTGTTAATGTATTATTTCGAATAACTTAGACTTTAGAAAGAAAGGCACGTGCGCATATAATCACTATTTTCATGCTGTTAATTTCTCAATTTATTAATGACCATCATTTATTTTAAAATTTAAATGGAACAAAATAATTTTAGAAATAAATAAATAATATCATTTTAAATATGTCATATATAGAAATGCCTATGATGCGATCAAAAATAAATTTTCTTAATTTAAACTCTAAATTCTAGTTTAAATTATTTTTAAACTTCTTTATATGTATATGTATATATATATATATATATATATGTGTATACATATATATATATATACATATAACATTCTCAAATCTATTAATATTTTTTTAAAATCTCTATAGTATATTAAATAAAACAATAAAAATAGTTTCGTTTTTAAATAAACATTTTTTTTAAATTCATAGCTATCAATGGCATTCAATTTTTTAATAGCTGCTTATAAATTAAAAATAATTATATGTATGTTTGCATGGTTTCTCTCTTCGTGATTACATTACACAATTATTAAGATATATTTTATCTTAAAAACTAATCGTGTATAGCAGCGTATGCATTGTCAAGGCGATTTAAAATTGAAAATCGGGCTTAATAACGTACTTACGAGATTTTATCAATATCATAAATAAGTTGATTTTTACGAGAATGTGTAAAACATCATTGTTAACTTTCCAAATTAAACTTCTTCTTCTGACGACTGCAAGATTAGAGATATTGTTAATATTATAAATAAAATAATAACAACACGTACAAAATTAATTAAGGTAAAAAAGGAATAACTTTAGAAGCATATTGTTCTCATTATAAGAATGAAAAAAGTCATATGAACATAGATACAGAAACGCTTTCTTTTCACATAATAAATACTTTTTGTTTACGACAAACTTTAGCAAAAACACTTCGTTAAAGAAAAATTATAGGATCTATTTCCGTTTGCTAATCTATTTAAATCTATCGAATTAAAACCTCTAGATTTTTATTAGAATATCTTACATTTTTGCTTATGCTCTTATTAAATACTGTAAAGATTTTTCAAAATCATATTATTGCTCCGTATAACAAGATTCGAAATACTGCGGAAATTTTTGAGCATCATTAATAGTCCATGCAACATTGATGCGAGATATGTATAAATGCGAGAAGAAAATTATTTGGAGCACCTTCTTTTTAACGAAGTGTTTTTGCCAAAAACTCTGAACAAACGTATTTATAACTCAAAAAATAGCATTTCTGGATTCACGTTTATACAAATCTTTTTCATTTCGACGACAAGTAGAATATGTTTCTAAAGTTTGGCCATTTATTTCTAAAACTCTTTGTGTGTTTATAGCGTACTCATTTCTATGCTTATATTATGCTTATTTTTAGTATGTCTTAGAACAAATGAACTTGTACTGAGTTCAAATAGACTCTGTGTATAATTGATTGTTCATTTTACTTACGTATTGTCCCAATTGCAATTCAAGCGGATCCAAAACAATTCTGTTGTCTCGAAAACGGACTTGTCGATTGCCTCTAGGGATAATCGGTGGCTGGACACGAGGCGCGGGAAAACGGATTTGTTCATTGAACCAAGGGCCAAATTGCCTGTCAGGAGCCGGGTGGAAGAAGTTTAACAACCGGTTTATTGAGTTACGGATAGTAATAAGTAAGTTGCGGACAAATTTTAACAACCGGTTTATTAATTGTAAGTCATGGATAGTAGTAAGTAAGTAGCGGAAAAATCTTAACAACCGGTTTATTAAGTTATGGATAGTAATATGTAAGCAGCGGACAAATCTTAACAACCGGTTTATTAATTGTAAGTCATGGATAGTAGTAAGTGAGTAGCGGAAAAATCTTAACAACCGGTTTATTAAGTTATGGATAGTAATATGTAAGTAGCGGACAAATCTTGACAACCGGTTTGTTAATTGTAAGTCTTCGATAGTAGTAAGTATGTAGCGGAAAAATCTTAACAACCGGTGTATTAAGTTATGGATAGTAATATGTAAGTAGCGGACAAATCTTAACAACCGGTTTGTTATTTGTAAGTCATCGATAGTATTAAGTAAGTAGCGGATAAATCTTGAAAACAACCGGTTTATTAAGTTACGGATAGTAGTAAGTAAGTAGCGGATAAAGCTTAACAACCGGTTTATTAAGTTATGGATAATAGTAAGTAAGTAACGGATAAATCTTAACAACCAGTTTATTAAGTTATGGATAGTAGTAAGTAAGTAGCGGATAAATCTTAACAACCAGTTTATTAAGTTATGGATAGTAGTAAGTAAGTAGCGGAAAAGTCTTCTGATTGCCGGACAACAATTTGTACTGTAATTATCAAAAGTCATAAAGAAATATTAAAAAATGTTTTCAACTTTCTATATTGCCGTAAGTTAAATTATCAAATTATTATATAAATAAAAAAGTAAATTATGAACGTGTGATATAATACATATAGTACATATATATATATAATACATATAGTACATATACATACGTACGTGCATAAGTGTGTACGTGCATATGTGCGATTTGTGTGTGTGTGTGTGTGTGTGTGTATAGATACATACATAGAAACTATTTTAATTTTCGTAATTCTTTATTATAAATGGCAATTTTATTTGAATTATTAATAGTAGATTTATGACACTTGTTTTTTAATCGTAAAATTTTTATGTTTTTATAATTATTAGCATTATATTAATTGTTTTCTTAGTAATAAAATTAGTATTAATATTAAATACAATAAAAATTTTTTACTTTGTCCTATTTTGAGTTTTTTCTAAGTAAAGTCTTAGTTGAATATAAATTGTTTCTATATTATATATATATTATATATATATATATACACATATATATGTGTATATATATATATATGTATAAATTTAGTTTAAAAGGATGGACATTAATATAGAAAAATATATCAGTTTACCAGATAAAATAGTTTAAATAGATAATAGCCAAGAGTGCTATACCCCCAATTATGAAAAAGAATACTGTTTGAATATCGTTGTTTATTCTCTTGTCGAAGCGTAGTGCATATTTTTTCCTCACACCTTCCATATAACCTCTCGGTTTAGAGTTCTGAATGTCACTTTCTGTATTGAATTTAGTAGGGGTCTCACTAAATGGTACTGTTACCATAAAGACTAAAAAATAATTCTTATTAATAATCCAATATATAAATTGATAAATTATTATCAATTAATTTATCTATTAGTAGTAAGAATACACACAATTATATGCAAACGCATCATTAGTAAAACAGATTTATATGTAATAAGATATATTATTATATTTCGACAAACTCAGAAAATACTTATTTTGCACATTCTTTTACTTTAATATAATATATCATTTTTCTTTATATTTACTTTTTGATGAATATTAAAAAGAAAACAGAGAAATGAAAAAAAACAGGAAAACAATTAATAATTTCCATCATTTAAGATTTAAATTAGAAATATTAATATTAATTAAATAAATCTAATATACAGTATTATTATATAAATTATTCTCTTACCTGATATGCATGTGAAAAAAACAATAATAGTTACGAACGAATATAAGGAACAGAAGACTCGCCTAAAGATTCGCATTATATTATTAAAATTCATCGTGGATTATTAAAATGGCACGTGTTTAGTAATTTCCTACTTATTGTTAAGCTTCAATAAAATTCAGGATAGTAGTTTCTTTATCCAACCTTTTCTATTAGGCTTTTGTTAACAATATTTCGATGCTGTATTAATTGTCTGTGAAAAAATGTATTTGTTTTATATTCATATATGTTTTATACTGATATACGTACTTGTTTGTTAACATAAATTTTAAGCAAAATTGAGAAGACATATTTTACAACGATGAATCATTAGATTGAGAAATACAATTATGATAGCATGAAAATAATAAGAAAAATAACAAGAATAGTAAAAACAACTGATCAAGAACATTAATGAGGAATGGACAATACAATTTAATTCTAATTAATAATGTGTACCATTGTCATTTCTGTAATAAATTTTCGGTTAAAGCATAAGTAACTTTCACAATTAAATGTAATAATGTATTTATGAAAATTATAATATTTGAAAATTAATAATAATATAAGCTCCCCTTCTAAATGTATGTGAAATTGAGCAAAGGACAAAATGTTTTTATATTTGTTAACGATGTTTTATAAGGTCGCAACCGAAATTCCTTTCAATGTTTTTCTATTCGCTCTCGATACATCGAATAAAGCTGGCAGATTATTCTTCTGTATTTCTCGCTAATAAACCAATATTTAAAAAATAAAATTAACTCCAGTAATTTTACAAACAATTATTACAACGAAAAATCTTAATTAACAAGACACAAATTTAGACAATAATTATGTATTCTGTAACGTTAATTAAATCTATTATCTAATCAATCTTGATACATATGTTCAACAATATCTAACGTCGTATCGAAATAAAGAGATCAGATTAAACATAAAATTGGAGTAACAAAATATCACATACTCCAAATAATATGTGACAATTAAATGACAAATGTCCGTGTCGGCGAGTTTTCAGAATTTCAAGCACAAATTCGACGATACATAAAATCGCAATAATTACTTATTTGTGATTTCATTGTACCGAAACATATAGAGCAAATATTAAAATAATTGTAACGAGACACTGAAGAAAAACTCGGCACGTAAAGCGATATACTGAAATGCTAATAATTAATATTATAATATTAAATTGTCGATTTTACCAGTTGGTGATCGAAGTCGTTCCTGCGTTCACAATTTATACACGATACAAACACTGTATGTACATACACGAAGGACGAAGTCTGACTGTTGAAAGTTTAATAGAGATATTTGTAGAGTGTTAAAATAGAGAGATGCTTGTAGTGGTCTGATTGGTTCATTCGCTTGAGTTTTACTGGCTGTCAGGGTCGTACGAATATGTTTAACTTTAATTGTTCAAGAATCAACATATACATATATCTTTTATATCTTTTTCGATAGAAATTTCGGCATTATGTTAAAATCTTCTATCTTTCCGTCACTTGTAGATTTATCTGTAATAAATGGTTTCGGTTGCAATTCATTTAAGCATTATAAATTGAGATTCATGTATGGAACAAAAAAACACAAGAATTTTTTATGGTCGAAGAAAGTAACGAAATTATTTAACAAAGATAATTTCTGTTTACACTCCTTTCAATTTTAAATTTCAATGTAATATAAGTTTTGCTAAAGAACATTAATAAAGAAGTAAATAAAATTAAAAAGTTGATAGATTTATGCAGTTAGAGCCAGATATTTTGTAATTAAACGTATAATATTAATGTCTAATCAACGCTACGTAGGAACCTTCCAATTTGTATATATATGCAATGCACAAATGTCATACGATATAAAAATAAAACAAATTTTCCACAAACAAGGAAATAGAATATTTTCAATTGAATCGGTAGTTTTTAATTTTTTAAACAATAGGAGAATGACTGTAATGTGACATGAGTATTTAAAAGTGATGTAATTAATTGATTATTTTTTAAATAAATACATATTTGAAATATTTATTATATATTAATAATTTTTAAACATTTTTAAATGTTTTTATATTTTTTATATTTTTTATATTTTTAGACTATTCTTTGTTGCATAAAAGTTTAAATCTTTTTTTCAATAATTTTAAATCTCGTTTTTCGCACGTCGAGTGATGTTGAGTGAATTTTATTTCGTGCTGAAAGTTGCAAACCTATATAGAACCTCTCTTTTGTACACATATTGAATTTCTGATATTTTCATGAAAATTTCAGAAAACATACGAGACCGCCGACTAAAACATAATACGGCATAAACAAATGACAATTAATGCTTCCATATTTCAAAATTAAAGTCATCAAAGATGTGTTCAATAATGTAAATAATTTTCTTATAGTAATAATTACCTTACATTCTATACAATACGATCTATAAATTATTTTAATTTATAAGAGGAAATGTTTTCTCTATCAACATTGCAAATTGCGACGGATGTAAATAATAAGCTTTTTTTTTCTTAATATTAATGTCTAATTAATGCTATTTAGAACTCCATCATATCACATATATAAGAAATGTAAGCGTCATTCAATATACAGTTTAAAAAAATTTTTCCACTTTACCTAAATTCTTAATTGCATGCAACAAAATAAAAACCGATATAATTATATTACATTTAAATGATAAACGAATTATTCTTTATGTCGATTCTTCTAATCGATAATAATTTCTGTAATATTATTTTCAGTGACAGGCATTTTGATTGGAAAAACGCGGGTTAATAAATAATTTGACAAGATGCTGAAATTTTTCTTTGTATTTTCTCAAGTATTTTATATTCTTTGTATTTTTTCTAGTATAATCGTACAATTTATTACACAAAAAATTTATTACACAAAAACAATCATCGATAAAAATATAAATATAAATGTAGTGCATAAACAGATGTCGGTTTTGACGCAAGAATTTATATTTATAAAAAATTATGATTACTAAATATAATAAACCTTGCAAAATATGTATAAATTGATATATTTATATAATGTATATTAACAATTGCAAAATGTACTAAATTATAAAAAGCATATTTGTTTAAACTATGCATACATATTTTGATATTGTCAATATTGCTAATTATATAGTAATAAAAGCATACATTATTTTAATTATTTTTATTCCGGTGTAATTCAATCGAATAAGAAATCTTTATATAGAAATGTCGAAATTACAATCATTTTTTGCTTTCTCATAGAGGAAGATCTGTTTTCGTGAAAAAATTTTTTTTCATTTTTTTATGTCAATGTGTTCAGAATGTTCTAAAACGTCGAAAAATCACATTTTAAAAAAATGTCCGTACGTATGTGTGTATGTGTGTATGTGCACCAAAAAGGGCGTGGTCGCTTTAACTTCTGTAAATTTTGAGATATTGGGCTAAATTTTTTTACGTGAATAGAGTATCATTAAAGGTTGATTGGTATTGAATTTGGCTAGAATCGGTGAAGGGGTTTATTTTTTACAAAATTTTAAATTTTTCCAAAAAAGAGCGTGGTTGTACTAACTTCCGCAAACTTTGAGTTATAGGGTTAAATATTTTTACATGAATAGGGTATCAATAAAGGATGGTTGGTATTGAATTTGGTTTGAATCGGTGAAGGGATTCATTTTTTATAAAATTTTGAATTTTTTGAGAAATGTCTGTGTACGCTCTAACTTTTTAAAATTTTAAGATATCGGGCTAAATATTTTTATATGAATAGAATATTATTAAAGGATGGTTGAATTTTTGATTATTGAAGGTATTGAATTTAGTGAGATTTGTGAAAATTGTGCAAATTAGAAATTTGCGTCATATAAAAAAAATGTTTTATATGAATAGAGTAAATATAAATTTTCAAATTTTTAAAAAATATTTTGATTTACTCTAGGTGGGATTTGTCAAGATTAAAAACATTGGAGCATAATATGATTTCTAAATTTTTTGTGATGGTTATATAAAAATAAAAATTGTGCAAATTAGAAATTTGCGCATTGCTTCCTCACCATTTTAATTCGCTCATAAAGCTTCGTCTATGAGGAAGCCAACAATCTATTATATACTAATAATTTTAATTTAATTTAAAAACTAGCTTCCTTTAAGAAGGAACTTTGAGAGCGAATTAAAATGGTGAGGAAGCAATGTGCAAATTGTTAAGACCTTTTATCAGTTATTTATTTAGTTGTAATATTACATTTTATATCATAGCAACTGGCTGAGAATAACTTGTGGATTATTAATAAAAAGTTTTATGATATAAGTATGATATGAAAGACTGTTATGTATATAAATTATTTAATGAAATGTTTTAAGTAATTAATTAATTACTTATAACAATTATGTAGTTTATAATATTTTTTATATTTAATATTAAATTTAGATTTGAAAAATAAAATTTAATTCTTTGTTAAAAAAATAAATATAATTTTATTATTGTTTTTTTCAAATTTTTACATTTTGACAAGAGAAAAACTTTTGTTTTGTAAAATAAATATGTAATAAATAAAGACAATAAATTATTACATTTTGGTAGTAATTTATCTTTATTTTTTAAATATTTTATAATTATACAAAATTTTTGATTTATCAAAATCACATACTCTTGCCGATCTCGAAATCAGCAAATTTTGAAAAAAGTACTAAAAAATAAATTAATTTACATGAAATTTTAAACTAATCTACTAATTAATTAGTTTTTTGAATTAAAAAACACAAATAATTTTTGAATCATTTTGTATAGTTTTAAATGATTTTAATAGAATGGCAATTAAACAATCCAATAATTTTTATTATAAGAAAAAGAATATTAAATAATTTGTAACAGGAAATCCGTTCTGAGTTATTAATCTGTTTATATTAATTGCTATAATAATTACGATAATATTTACACATAAGAAACTATAAGTCAAAATAAGTTGAGCAGTAAATATCAATATCACTCTATGATTTTAAGAAATAAGAGCAGAGGATATACAATTTGTATGCATTTAACAATAAGTACAATTATAAACTTGCAAGTTCAAAGTATGCGTTATTATTGGTTAACTTTAATGAATTTTAACACAAATTTGATTACTTATAACAAAATTATATTATTATAACTGTGTACTATACATTATTATTGCAACATTTTCATAAAAATATCTTTGATTACAATTAATTTCTAAAGGAAATTGTTAATGTATTATATCGAATAATTTGAACTTTAGAAAGAAAGGCTCGTGCGCATGTAATGACTTCCTTGATGCTGTTAATTTCTTAATCCATTAATGATCATTATTTATTTTAAAATTTAAATGGAATAAAATAATTTTACAAATAAATAAATAATATAATTTTAAATACATATGTCATATATAGAAATGCCTATGATGCTTTTGCAAATCAATCTTCTTATTGTTAGTTTAAATTCTGGTTTAAATTATTTATAAATTTTTACTTATAAACATCTCCTAGATTGACAGGGTCACCAACGCTGAGGTACTGGAGAGAGCACTTGCACAACGTGAACTACTAACTATCATCAAATGCAGAAAAATCGGCTATCTCGGGCACATTTTGAGAGGAGTGAAATACCGTCTCTTCCACCTGATTCTGAAGGGAAGAATGGAGAGCCGTCGAGGAATAGAGAGGAAGCAGCTGTCCTGGCTAAGAAACATATAAGGATACGGACTGGTATCCGAGGGGCAAAGGAGCTCTTCCGCATGGCGGAGGATAGAGAGGCCATCGCCAAGGTGATCGCCAACGTCCGAAGGACCAGATAAGGCACATGAAAAAGAAGATAAACTTATTTGCATGTATATGTGTATATATATATATATATATATATATATATATATATATATATATATATATACACATAGAACGTTCTCACAATTCTATTAATATTTTTTTTTAAACCTCTATAATATATAAAATAAAACAATTATAATAGATAATTATAATAATTATTATTATAATTATAATAATTATTATAATTATTATTATAATTATATAAATTAACATTCTTTAAAAATAGCTGTCTCAATGGCTTTCAATTTTTTAAGAACTGCTTGTGAATTAAAATTAATTATATGTGTGTGTTTTTGTGTTTGCAGTGATTTCTCTCTTTGTGATTACATTATACAATTATTAAAATATAATCTAGCTTAACAATTAATCGTGTATAGCAGCGTAGGCATTGTCAAGACGACTTGAAATTGAGAATCGGGCTTAATAACGTACTTACGAAATCGATACTTATCAATATATATGGACTTTAGAAAGAAAGGCACGTGCGTATATAATCACTTCCTTCATACTGTTAATTTCTTAATCCATTAATGATCATCATTTATTTTAAAATTTAAATGGAATAAAATAATTTTACAAATAAATAAATAATATCATTTTAAATTTGTCATATATAGAAATGCCTATGATGCGTTTGGAAATAAATATTCTTAATTTAAAGTTTAAATTCTAGATTAAATTATTTACAAACTTCCTTGTATGTATATGTGTGTGTGTGTGTGTGTGTGTGTATATATATACATACATAAAACGTTCTCACAAATCTATTAATATTTTTTTAAAAACTCTATAATATATAAAATAAAACAATTAAAATAGTTTCGCTTTTAAATTAACATTTTTTTTTAATTTATGGCTATCAATGGCTTTCAATTTTTTAAGAACTTATAAATTAAAATTAATTATATGTGTGTTTGCAGTGGTTTCTCTCTTCGTGATTAGCAGCGTATGCATTGTCAAGGCGACTTAAAATTGAAAATCGGGCTTAATAACGTACTTACGAGACCTTGTCAATATCACAAATAAGTTGATTTTTACGACAATGTGTAAAACATCAATGTTAACTTTCCAAATTAAACTTCTTCTTCTGACGACTGCAAGATTAGAGATATTGTTAATATTATAAATAAAATAATAACAACACGTACAAAATTAATTAAGATAAAAAAGGAATAACTTTAGAAGCATATTGTTCTCATTATAAAAATGAAAGAAGTCATATGAACATAGATACAGAAACGCTTTCTTTTCACATTATAAATACTTTTTGTTTACGACAAACTTTAGCAAAGACACTTCGTTAAAGAAAAATTATAGGATCTATTTCCGTTTGCTAATCTATTTAAATCTATCGAATTAAAACCTCTAGATTTTTATTAGAATATCTTACATTTTTGCTTATGCTCTTATTAACTACTGTAAAGATTTTTCAAAATCATATTATTGCTTCGTATCACAAGATTCGAAATACTTTGGAAATTTTTCAACATCATTGATAGTCTATGCGACATTGATGCGAGATATGTATAATTGCGAAAAGAAAATTATTTGGAGCACCTTCTTTTTAACGAAGTGTTCTTGCCAAAAACTCTAAACAAACGTATTTATAATTTAAAAAGGAAGCATTTCAGGACTCACGTTTATACAAATCTTTCTTATTTCGACGATAAATAGAATATGTTTCTAAAGTTTGGCCATTTATTTCTGAAACATTTTGTGTGTTTATAGCGGACTCATTTCTATGCTTATATTATGTTTATTTTTAGTATGTCTTAGAACAAATGAACTTGTACTAAGTTCAAATAGACTCTGTGTAATCGCTGGTTGGACACGAGGCGCGCGAAAATGGACTTGTTCATTGAACCAAGGGACAAATTGCCTGACAGGAGCGGATAAATTTTAATAACAAACGGTTTATTAAGTTATGGATAGTACTAAGTAAGTAGCGGATTAATCTTAACAATCGTGTTCGGTTATCGAACGATCTTTGTTCGATGATACCTTATAAATTGCTTATGTACATATTTTTCGATCTTGCACGGAATTCGGCCCGGAATTTGGTCTCTTCGCTCGAGCGAGTAAATACCCGCTTATTGGTTGCCGCTCCTCGCGTGAGCGCGCTTTTTCTGAACGAGAACGCGGGTCCGGTATGAACGTGGTGTTCCCTTCTCGGCCAGTCGAATCGGGAGCCTGGAACGCGAAAGGTGTGCGTCCGAATTTATACCGTGACTCGCGGAATCCGGGCTCTCTTATTGCGATCGAGTGAACGACCAAAGTGACGAGCGAGTGACGAGTGATACAAATAAATTTTGAGACTAACTATTTATATAATTTAACACGCGTTGCGCGTTTCGCGGTGGTGTGTGAGTGCTTCGCCGAAGAGTGCGACGGCCTGTTTAACCAGCCAGCCGCAACTCCAACTGAGTGATTCGGCGCTCTGTGAGATGGCAACAAATCTGATATTTAAAATATGGATAATAATAAGTAAGTAACGAAAATATTTGAAAATCAATAATAATACAAGCTCTCCCCTTCTAAATATGTGGGAAATTGAGCGAAGGATAAAATGTGTTTATATTTGTTATCGATGTTTTATAAGGTCACAACCGAAATAACTTTTAATGTTTTTCAATTTGCTCTCGATAAAGCTAAGATTATTCTTCAGTATTTTTCGCCAATAAACCAATATTGAAAAAATAGAATTAACGCCAGTAATTTTACAAACATTTATTACAATAAAAATTCATAATTAATAAGACACAAATTAGAACAATAATTATGTATTCTGTAACGTTAATCGATTCTATTATCTGATAAATCTTGATACATATGTTCAACAACATCTAATGCAGTATCGTAATAAAGAGATCAGATTAAACATAAAAAATTGGAGTAACAAAATATCACATACTCCAAATAATATGTGATAATTAAATGACGAGTGTCCGTGTCGATGAGTCTTCAGAATTTCAAGCACAAGTCTTCAGAATTTCAAGCAAGATTTCAGAATTCGACGATACAAAAAATCGTAATAATAACATATTTGAGATTCCATTATACCAAAACATATAGAGCAAATATTAAAATAATTGAAAAGACGAGACACTGAAGAAAATCTCGGTACGTAAAGCGATATACTGAAATGCTAACAATTAATTTTATAATATTAATTTGTCGATTTTACCAGTTGGTAAATCGACAAATTAATCGAAGTCGTTGTTCCTGTGTTCGCTATTCATACACGATACGTACACTGTATGTATGTACATACATGAAGGACAAAGTATGACTGTGGAAAGTTTGGACGAGATATTTGTAGAGTGACAAAGTAAACGAAATACTTGTTGTGGTCTGATCGGTTCTTTCGTCTAATTCTTATTGGTTATCAAAATCGCACAAAATTGTTTAAATTCAATTGTTCAAGAATCAGCATATAAATCATTTATATCTTTTTAATGTGACATGAATAATTAAAAGTGACTTAATTAATTGATTATTTTTCAAATAAATACATATTTAAAATATTTATTATATATTAATTATTTTTTAACATTTTTAAATAAGTTTTTATATTTTTAGACTATTCTTTGTTGCATAGAAGTTTGAATCTTTTTTCAATAATTTTAAATCTCGTTTTTCGCACTAAAATCGTCGAGTGATGTTGAGTGAATTTTATTTCGTGCTGAAAGTTGCAAACCTATATAGAATCTCTCTTTTGTGCACACATATTTAATTTTTAATCTTTTCATGAAAATTTTAGAAACTATACGAGACCGCCGATTAAAACATAATACGGCATAAACAAATGACAATTAATGCTTCCATATTTCAAAATCAAAGTTATCGAAGATGTGTTTAATAATATAAATAATTTTACCTGATATAAATAATTACTTTACATTCTATACAATACGATCTATAAATTATTTCACTTTATAAGAGGAAATGTTTTTTTTATCAACATTGCAAATTCCGACAGATATAAATAAGTTTCCTTTTCCTTAATATTAATGTCTAATTAATGCTATTTAAGACTCCTTCAGTTTACTTATATAAGAAATGTAAACGTCTCATTTAATACAGTTTAAAAAAATTTTTCCACTTTACCTAAATTCTAAATTACATGCAACAAAATAAAAGTCGATATATTTATATTACATTTAAATGATAAATGAATCATTCTTTATGTCGATTCTTCTAATCGATAATAATTTCTGTGATATTATTTCCAGTGACAGGCATTTTAATTGGGAAAACGCGGGTTAATAATTTGACAAGTTGCTAAAATTTTTCTTTGTATTTTTTCAAGTATTATAGATTCTTTGTACTTTTTCGTGTATAATCGTACAATTTATTACACAAAAAACAATCATCAATAAAAATACAAATATAAATGTAGTACATAAACAAATGTCGATTTTGACGAAAGAATTTATATTTATAAAAAATTATGTTTACTAAATATAATAAACCTTGCAACCAAAATATGTATAAATTGATATATTTATATAATGTACATTAACGAATGCAAAATGTACTTGATTACAAAAAGCATATTTGTATAAATTATACACATTTTGATATTGTCAATATTTCTAAATATATAGTAATAAAGGCATACATTATTTTAATTATTTGTATTCCGGTGTAATTCAATAGAATTAAAAATCTTTATATAAAAATGTCGAAATTACAATCATTTTTTAAGGTCTCTTATCAGTTATTTATTTATGTGTAATGTTACATCTTATAACATAACAACTGGCTGACAATAACTTGTGGATTATTAATAAAATGTTTCTTGATATAAATATGATATGAAAGACTGATTTGTATATAAAGAATTTAATGAAAGGTTCTAAGTAATTATTTAATTACTTTATATGTATATAAATATTTTAATAACTGTTATGTATATAAATTATTTAATAAAATGTTATAAGAAATTAATTGATCACTTATAACAGTTGGGTAGTTTATAATGTTTTTTATATATAATGTTAAATTTAAATTTGAAAAATAAAATTTAATTTTTTGATAAGAGAATAAATATTATTTTATTATTGTTTTTTCCAAATTTTTACATTTTGACAAAAACAAAACTATGTGATTATAGCACTGAAAAATAAATATGTAATAAATAAATAGAATAAATTGCTATATTTTGGTAGTAATTTATCTTTACTTTTTTAATATATTAAAGTTACACAAAATGTTTGATTTATTAAAATCACATATTCTTGCTGATCTTAAAATTAACAAATTTTGGAAAAAAGTCTCAAAAAATAAATTAATTTACATGAAATTAAACTAATTAACTTATTATTAAATTGTTTTAAATGATTTTAATAGAATGACAATTAAGCTTTCAAATATTTTTATTAAGAATAATAATATTAAATAATATGTAACAGTAAATCTGTTCTGAGTTATCAAATTGTTTAGGTCAGTTAATTGTTATAATATACGATAATATTTACATAAAAATCTATGAGTCAAAATTAGTTCAGCAGTAAAAACTTTATATCACAATATTAAGAAATAATAGCAAAGAATATACAATTTGTATGCATTTAAGTACAGTTACAAACTTGCAAGTTCAAATTATGCGTTATTATTAGTCAATTTTGTTGAATTATAACACAAATTTGATTACTTATAACAAAATTATTATAACTGTGTACTATATGTATAACATAATTTTTGCAACATTTTCATAAAATGATTTTTGATTACAATTAATTTTTAATGGAAATTGTTAATGTATTATTTCGAATAACTTAGACTTTAGAAAGAAAGGCACGTGCGCATATAATCATTTTTTTCATGCTGTTAATTTCTCAATTTATTAATGATCATCATTTATTTTAAAATTTAATTGGAATAAAATAATTTTACAAATAAATAAATAATATCATTTTAAATATGTCATATATAGAAATGCCTATGATGCGTTTGGAAATAAATATTTTTAATTTAAAGTTTAAATTCTAGTTTAAATTATTTATAAACTTCCTTGTATGTATATGTGTGTGTATATATATATATATATATATATACATAGAACGTTCTCACAAATCTATAAATCTATTAATATTTTTTAAAAATCTCTATAATATATAAAATAAAACAATTAAAATAGTTTCGCTTTTAAATTAAAATTTTTTTAAATTTATGGCTATCAATGGCTTTCAATTTTTTAAGAACTGTTTATGAATTAAAATTGATTATATGTGTGTTTGCAGTGGTTTCTCTCTTCGTGATTAGCAGTGTATGCATTGTCAAGGCGATTTGAAATTGAAAATCGGGCTTAATAACGTACTTACGAGACCGTGTCAATATGACAAATAAGTTGATTTTTACGACAATGTGTAAAACATCAATGTTAACTTTCCTAATTAACTTCTTCTTCTGACGACTGCAAAATTCGAGATATTGTTTATATTATAAATATAGTAATTAGACGTGCATATAATAAATAAAGATAAAAAAAATAAATTTAGAGGCATATTGTACTCATTATAAGAATGAAAGAAGTATGAACATTGGTACAGAAACGCTTTCTTCTATATTATAAACATTTTTTGTTTACGACAGATTTTAGCAAGAACATTTCGTTAAAGAAAAATTATACAATCAATTTTCTTTTGCTAATTTATTTAAATCTTTGGATTTAAAACTTCTGAATTTTTATTTATAAGAATGTCTTTCACAATTTATGCTTATGCTCCTATTAACTACTACAAAGATACTTCAAAATCATATTTTTGCTTCGTATCACAAGATTTGAAATACTTCGGAAATTTTTGAACATCATTGATTGTCCATGCGACATTGATGCGAGATATGTATAATTGCGAAAAAACATTATTTGGAGCACCTTCTTTTTAACGAAGTGTTCTTGCCAAAAACTCTGAACAAACATATTTATAATTTAAAAAGGAAGTATTTCAGGATTCACGTTAATAAAAATCTTTTTCATTTTGACGATAAGTAGAATATGCTTCTAACGTTTGGCCATTTATCTCTGAAACACTTTGTGTGTTTATAGCGGATTTATTTGTATGGTTATATTATGCTTATTTTTAGTATATCTCAGAACAAATAAACTTGTACTGACTTTAAATAGACTCTGTGTATAATTGATTGTTTATTTTACTTAGGTATTGCAATGCATGTGGATCCAAAACAATTCTGTTGTCTCGGAAACGTCCATTGTTCCAAGCGATTAATTGCCTGACAGAAGGCAGGTGAAAGAAGTTTAACAACCAATTTAGTAAGTTATTATCATTAGTTACTATCATATCTAGTAAGTTACGGATACGTGTAAGTAAGTTGCTGACAAATCTTCTGGTATAATCTAATCTGTTAAAATAAAAAATCGTAAAAATTATGAAAAATTGTTTTTAACAATGAGAATGCTTATAACAAATTACATGTATACAACTTTCAATATTACAGTTAGTAATTATTACAATGATAAATATGAAATTCAATATATTATATTCACACATGGCACATATGCACGCATGCGCGTACACACGTACATATGTGTAATGTACATACATATATACTACTACATGTATATATATCACACGTTTATAATTTACTTCTTT
Source organism: Lasius platythorax (assembly GCA_963971435.1). NCBI lineage: Eukaryota > Metazoa > Arthropoda > Insecta > Hymenoptera > Formicidae > Lasius > Lasius platythorax. The sequence goes on from OZ020540.1 coordinate 14,553,654, forward strand.
ATTTACCTAATAATTTGTTTATTTTAATTTTTGTAATTTTTCATTAGAAATGAAGATTTTATCTGAATAAATTAATATATTTCTGGTTATATTTGTCGTAGAGATATTTTCGAAAATACATTTTAAAGCTAAGGAGACAACCTTTTTTATAAAAATAATTTAAGTTATAAGAAATTTTTAATTCCAATTGTTATAAATAATTGAAATCTTCAATAAATTTTTTCAACATAAAATACACTTTTTAAAATTTTTGAAATAATACTATTTCATTCTTCACATCATTCTGAAAGTGTACATATCTTTATATTATGAACAATCGATAGATTCTATTTTTTATATCTTATATTAATAAATGAGACGTCGCGCTCGACCAAGTAGCGTAGCGCGTCACTGTGTGGCTCGGCTTCTCATTTATTAAAAATATATAAAAAATAAAGTCCATCAATTCTCTGTAAAATAAGAAATATGTGTACGTTTAGAATGAAGTGGAGAATAAAATAGCATTTTTTCAAAAGTTTTAAAAAGTGTACTTCTTGATGAAATAAGTTATTGAACATTTCAATTATTTATAACAAATGAAATTAGCAATTTTTGTAACTTAAACTATTTTTATAAAAATGGTTGTCTCCTTAGCTTTAAAATGCATTTCTTAAAATATCTCTACGACAAATATAACCAGAGACATTAATTTTTAAAATTGATAACTTCTTCATTTTTCACGAAAATTTTGTTTATATTACAAAAATGTTGTTTATATCTTCCGCAAAAAAATATTTCGGACAAATAAGAAAATACCGATCTCCTTATTTTCTGCATATTTCACGTGAGAAAAGTTTCGTCCAATTTAATAAATACGAGGTCAAAAAAGGTCGATTTATATCCGATTTGACGTGGAATTGCCCATATACATAAATTTAGTATTAAAGTAAATTTAGTATAGACATTAATGTTAAAACAATATCGGTTTACCGTACTAAATTGGCAATACATGACAGCAAACAGATCAGTCCAACGATACATATGAACATAATTATCTTATTCTTATCCTTGTTTTGTAGTGCATGTTTTCTCAACACATCTCTCATATGATCCATCCTTTTATTGTTATGAATGTCACTTTCTGTATCAAATTTAGTACGGGTCTCACTACCTGGTACTATTATCATAAAGATGAAAAAATAATTATTATTAATAATCCAATACATGAATTGATAAATTATTATCAATTAATTTATTTATTAGTAGTAAGAATACACACAATTATATGCAGACGCACCATTAGTAAAACAGATTTATATGTAATAAGATATATTATTATATTTCGACAAACTCAGAAAATACATATTTTGCACATTCTTTTACTTTAATATAATATATTATTCTTTTTTATATTTACTTTTTGATGAATATTAAAAAGAAAACAGAGAAATGAAAAAAACAGGAAAACAATTAATAATTTCCATCATTTAAGATTTAAATTAAAAATATTAATATTAACTATATAAATCTAATATACAGTATTATTATATGAATTATTCTCTTACCTGATATGTATGTGAAAAAAACAATAATAGTTACGGACAAATATAAGGACCAGAAGACTCGCTTAAAGATTCGCATTATATTATTAAAATTCATCGTGGATTATTAAAATGACACGTGTTTAGTAATTTCCTACTTATTGTTAAGCTTCAATAAAATTCAGGATAGTAGTTTCTTTATCCAATCTTTTTTATTTGGCTCTTGTTAAAAATATTAATATTAACTAAATAAATCTAATATATAGTATTATTATATAAATTATCACCTTATCTGATATGCATGAGATAAATACAATAATAGCTATAAACGAATATAATGAACATAAAACTTATTTAAAGATTTGCGTTAAATTAGTAAAATATTGTGGACACGTGTTTAGTAATTTCCTACTTAAACTTCAGTAAGATACAAGATTATAATTTTTTTATCCAACCTTTTCTATTTGACTTTTGTTATAATATTTCGATGCTGTATTAATCGCTTGTGAAGAAATGCATTTGTTTTATATTTATGTATGTTTTATATTTATATATGTACTTGTTTATTAGCACAGATTTTAAGCAAAATTGAAAAGACATGTTTTACAATGATAAATTGTCAGATTGAAAGAGACATTTAAGGTATCATGAAAATAATAGTAAAAATAATTAAATATATATAAGAATAGAAGAACTATGATCAAGAATATTACAGAGAAAAAAACCATACAATTTGGTTTGATAAAACGAAATGCTTTATAATACATGTATGGGAAAATCAAAGTAATCAATGAGATGTAATCCTTTGCAAGTTTTATTTAATAATGGGTAATTAATAAAGTGTATTATTGTTATTTCTGTAGTAAATTTTCGGTTAGAGTATAGATAATAATTGTCATAATTAGGAGAAATAACGTATTTATGAGAATTAAAATATTTAAAAATCAATAATAATTTAAGCTCTCCTTCTAAATGTTTGTATAATTGCACGAAGGACAAGATGTTTATATTTGCTATCAATACTTAATAAGATCATAGCAACTACATAACTACAAAAGATCATGGTAAAAACTTTACGATGATTCCCTATTTATTCTCGATAAAACCGATATTTGTCTCTTGGATTTTTTCCGTATAAATCAATATTTAAAAATATTTAATATATATTTTGATTAATGCCTAGTAATCTTACAAACAAACATTATTATGATTTTTAATTAATAATACAAATTAAAGATGATAATTGTATTTTGTAAATATGATCAATTTCAATTCCAATCTTGATTTACATATTCAACAATTTATTAATACAGAAAGTATATAATATGAAATATTAGTAACAAAATATCACGTACCCTAATTAATATGTGATAATTAACATATATATGACAAGTGTCGATGTTGGCGAGTCTTTAGAACTTGAGGCATGAATTTTACAATGTTAGAATTGCAGTAAACTCACACTGAAGATTTTATTGTAGCAAAACTTAGAACAAATATTATAAATAGCAAGAACGAGACACTAAAGAAAAACTCGGCATGAAGCGATATGATACTTGTAAGATATTAATAATTTTATAATACTATAATTTGTTGACTTTACCAGATCGTGATGCCCAAGTGGTTGTTTCTACGACAATGACGAACGCACGTATGACTTCTGAAAAATATAAACGAGATACTTGTAGAGTGCTATTGATCTATTCGCCTGACTCTTATTGGCTGTCACACGAGATTGTTTATCTCTAGACGCTTTTGGGTCATCATATATCTTTTTGATAGAAATCCTGGCATTATGTTGAAATCTTCTATTTTGTCGACATTTGCAGATTCTTCCCTAACAAACAATTTCATTCGTTCACTCAATCGACCATATTAGATTGACATTCATATGAAAAAATTAAAAAAACATTTCCAATTCTTTTATTATCAAGAAAGATGACGAAATTATTTAATAATGATAATATATTATAATGTAATTTTTGTCCAAACTGTTTTCAATTTTAAATCTTAAGCTGGTAAGTTTTGCTAGATGATACTAAAAAATTATTTATTTAAATTACAAATTATTATTGGCAAAACATATAGTAAAGAAATATTTAAATATTCCATATTTTCACTGTTGAAATTTTTACTGAGAAATTTGCACGTGTCTATGTGTATTAATTATACATTTTAAAATTTCTTTCTAGATTTATTGATTTATAAATAATAATTTCTTTTTTACATATTATACGTCAACTATACATAAAAAGATACTAAAATTTATTTATTACGTATCCATCTACTATCTATTACTTTTTATTTAATAGCAGAATATGTAAGAAATATACGAAATGTAAACGCGCAACTCGCACGACAAATTCGCTTTGCGTGTATAAGTGCATGTATATATGTATATGTATCTGAAATCGAAATACAATTTTTGATATTTCATATATTTCAAGATCTTGAAAATTGAGATTATCAATCTTATTCGGATTAGTCACAATTGTAAGATCGTATCGAAGTTATATGACAAAAGTGCTGTTACATTTTTATTAATTCCTGATATGTTATAATCGAAAGTATAATATAAAAAAGTTTTAGATATAGAAAAACGAAAGTGTTCGATGATAAATAATGGCACGAACTTAATCGTGTATATGTATATACATCTTGTCATTATTTTTATATAATCTACATACTTGGCGTCAAGATATTACCTCCATCTGTTGATTGTGCATCTACAATATCATTTTTAATTTTTCTTAAATTAGTAATCATAATTAGCATGAAGTAATACATCAACTTTTAACGCTAATCAAATTTTACGAAAAATTATTTCTTATCTCTTTTTATATATATTTGCAAAGCACCGATTGTGGGTATAAAGTGAACTTTACTCATGAAATGTTATAACCTCATGTGAAACCGTAATTTTAGATCACGCTTTTTGCTTCAAAAATGTCAAGTGATATGTGATAAATTTTCCTCGCGCAAAAAGTTGCAAATTCATGTAGAGTCTCTTCTCCGCACACATATTGTATTTGTAAATTTATTGTATTAAATACGAGTATATTGTAATATATTATAATTGTTGTATTTTTAAATGTAAAAAGTTCTCTATATGCATATATATGCGCAAATATCTATACGTATAAATTTTTAATATTCTACATTAAATGTTGTACGTACGTATATGTAAGTATAAATTTTAAATATATTTACATTTTCTGAATATTTTAATATCTTATTGATATTATGTTAGCCATACAACTGCTAAACAATGATCACGTTTTTTCCCCATCAACTTTGGTTAAACTTTTATTTCAAGATTTTATCAATATTCAATTGTTAGCAGTCCTAGATTACATTATATAATACTATCGATAAATTAAATTTTTGAAGCTTTGAAAGTAGACGGAATTTCTTTTCTGTTAACATTGCAAATCGCGTCGGCTTATGTTAAATGTTCCGAGCAGTTTCCCGGCTCGGAAAAGGAAAGATAAATGAAGAAACGTGAGGAGGACGACGGATGCGACACGCATATATGAATGTAATTATTTGCAAGGAAGTAAGAAACAAATTTTTTATCGGTGTAGATAAAAAAGTTTCTTTTTTCACGATTGTTCAGTCGATCACTTTAACCATCCAAAAGAATCTTTATAAAAAAAAATCAAAAGAATAAATCTAATACACATAAATTTAAACTTGAATGCAGCAAATAAATAAAACATATTATATAATGTTGTTATATATGTTAAATAATGTTAAGATATGAACTCTTGGACAACAAATATAAGTTTTATGCAGGTAACACTAAAAACTTTTGCGATTATATAATATTAATGTCCAATCAACTATTTAGAACTTCTTCAATTTGCATAGCATATAAAAAATGTAAATATTATTCGATATATGGTTAAAAAAAGTTCCACTTTGCATAAATTCTAAGTTGCATGCAAGATTCTTAGATCGATAAATTTATATTACATTTAATTGGTATAATTATTTTTCATGGCTAACCGAAAATTAATATTGCGATATTATTTTCATAGGCATTTTGATAACAAAAACAAGAATTATTGATTTGTCAAGTTCCTAATAATTTTATTTTTTTAAGTAGTATCGTACAGTTTATCGCAGAATACATTCGTCAATAAAAACACAAATAGCGATATAAAGTTGTACATAAATACGTGCCAATTTTAACGCAAAAAATTACTCACAAAAAATTAGACTTACTAAATTATGCTCACAAAATTTAAAAAATCTCGCAATCGGAATATGTACAAATTGATACATACATAATGTATATTCATGAATATAATATGCAAAATTACAAGCAATTACGATAAAAGCATTCAATATTTCAATTAAATAAAATAAAAAATAATATTTACATTTGTTCATTATGTTAGAAAAATGAAAATTATTTTGTTATTGTTTTTCCAAATTTTTCCATTTCAAGAAAAGCAAAATTATGTACAAGGTCTATTATCAGTTATTTATTTATGTGTAATATTACATTTTATATTATAGCAACTTGCTGATCTTTACTTGATAATTATTAATGAAAAATTTTATGGGGGATTTATAAATATGATATAAAATCTGTATATCTAAACTGTTACGTATATTAATTATTTAATTAAACGTGATGTCATTACTTAATTATTTATAATAATTATCTAGTTTATAACATATTTTATATTTAATATTAAATCTGGATTTAAAAAATAAAATTTAATTCTTTGTTTAGAAAATGAAAATTATTTTATTATTGTTTTTCCTAAATTTTTACATTTTGACAAGAGCAAAACTGTGATTATAGTATTAAAAAATAAGTGAGTAATAAATAAAAAAATAAATGACCACATTTTTAGCAGTAATTTATCTTTATTTTTTTGATATATTAAAATTACGCAAAATATGTTTAATTTATTAAAATTACATAATCTCGCTGATCTCGAAATTTTCAAATTTTAAAAGTAAGTTTTAAAAAATAAATCAATTTACATGGAATTAAACTAATTAAGTAATTTATTAATTTTTCAAATTAAAACATAATTTTTATTTTTTGAATTATTTTAAATTACTTCGAATAATATTAATAGAATGACAGATAAATATTCCAAAAATTATTATTAGGAAAAAAATATCAAATAATTTGTAACAGTAAATCCGTTTTGAGTATTTGTTCGTATCAGTTAATTGCTATAATACGAGATAATATTTACACATAAAAAACTATGAGTCAAAATTAGTTGAGCAGTAAAAATCAGTATCACGCTGTGATATTGGAAAATAATAACAATGGATATACAATTTGTATGCATTTAAGTTTGCAGTTACAAACTTGCAAGTTCAAATTATGCGTTATTACCTTAATGCCAACTTTGTTTGAATTATAATAAAAATTTGATTACTTATGACAAAATTATTATAACTGTGTACTAACATAATTATTACAACTAAATATTTCATAAAAATATTTTTTATTACAATTAATTTTTAAAGAAAATTATTAATGTATTAGATCGAATGTTTTGGACATTAAAAAGAAGGAAACGTGCGCACATAATCACTTTTTTGATGTTGTTAATTTCTTAATTTGTTAACGATCATTATTTATTTTAAAAATTTTAATAGAATTAAATAATTGTACTAGCAAATATAAATAATCTCTTTAATTTGAACTTTAAATTCTAATTTTAATTATTTTTAAACTTCTTTATATGTATCTCTGTGTATATATTTATATATATATATATGTATAATATATTGTAATTGTAATAATATAATATATCATTATAATATATTATAAAAATATAATTATAATAATAATTATTACTATACAATTATTACTATATATAAGAAGATATATTTATAAGAAATATACAGATATACATTTATAAAAAATATATAGATATATATACATATATATATATAAATGTATTTTATATTTATAAGATATATGTATATATATAATAGTCACGTATCTATTAATATCTTTTTAAAGCTTTATAATAGCATAAAATGAAATATGTACATAAAATATAATAGCATACAATTAAAATAGTTGCGTTATTAAATTAACATTTTTTTAAATTTATAGCTGTTAATGGTCTTCAATTTTTTGAAAACTAATTGTGACTTAAAATTAATTATGTGTTAGTGTTTGCTGTCATTTCTCTCTTTGTGATTACATTACACAATTATTAAAATATATCCTATCTTAAAAATTAATCGTATATTGCAGCGTATGCATTGTCAAAACTTGTAATAAAGAATCGGGCTTAATAACATACTTACGAAAGCTTATCAATGTCAGAGATAAGTAAATCTCTACAATGTGCAAAACATGAATGTTAACTGTCCAAATTATAGTTGTATCCTTGACGGCTGTAAGAATATAGATATTAATATTATTGATATAATAATAACTCGTACACGTACAATACATTTAATAAAAATTAAAAAGCAATAAGTTTAGAAGCATATTGTACTAGTTATAAAAATGAAATAAGTCATATAAACATAAACACATAAATGCTTTCTTTTCATATTATAAACACTTTTCGTTTATGGCACAGTTTAGCAGCAACACTTTGTTAAAGAAAAATTACAGGAACCAATTTCCTTTTGCTAATTCATTTAAACCTATAAATTTAAAATTTCTGGATTTTTATTTATAAGGATGTTTTACACGCACAATTTTTGCTTATGCTCCTATTATCTACTGTAAAAATACTTCAAAATCATATTATTGCTTCGTATCGCAAGATTCAAAATACTTCGGAAATTTTTTAACATCTTCGACAGTCCATGCGACATTTATGCAAGATATGGATAATTGTAAAAGAAAATTATTTGCAGCAACTTTTTTTAACAAAGTTTTCTTGTCGGACTTTAAACAAACGTATTTCTAACATAAAAAAGAAGCATTTCTAGACTCATGTTTTTACGAATATTTTTTATTTCTACGATGAGTAGAAGATGTTTCTAAAGTTTAGCAATTTATTTCTGAAACATTTTGTGTGTTTATAGCGGACTTGATTGTAAGCTTATATTACGCTTATTTTTAGTATGTCTCAGATCAAATGTACTTGTACGGAATTGAAATAGACTGTGTATAATTTACTGTCCATATTTTACTTACTCGTGGAAATGCTTGTTCATCCAAATTAGTTCTGTCGTCTCGATTACAGACTTGTTGAGACAACCTCCGTAGGGGCATTTTGGTAGACAGGAGGCGCACGAAAATAGTTTAACAATCGATTTAGTAAGTTACAGATATGAGTAAGTAGGTTGCTGAAATGCGATTTGTACTTATTAATGATTTAAACCAAAAAAATTAATCTCTTTATATTGCATTAATATATACATATATGTATGTATCCAAACACACATACACACACACACATCGCATGCATGTACACGCGAATATAAAATGTACATATATATATGTATATATATATATATATATATATATATATATATATCACGTTAATAATTTACTTCTTTGTTTATGTAAAAAGTTATTTATTTTAATTTTCGTAATTCTTGTTAGAAATAACGAATTTATTTGAATTAAAAATAGTAGATTTATGACTTTTTTTTATAATTCTAAAATTCTTTGTTTCCACAATAATAATTATTATATTAATTATTTCTTTGGTACTAAAATTAGTAAGTAAAAATATTAAGTGCGATAAGAATTTTTTTTATTTGTCTTATTTTGTGTTTTTACTAACAAAAGTAAAGTCTTAGTTGACTATGAATATTTGTTTACCTTCTACATAGACGGTAAAATGCTAGTGCCAACATGAATATTGTTATAGTAAATAAAATAGTAAGAAGTGATGGAAATTCTTGATAGAAATATAATTTATCTTCTTCAACTTTCCCATAATCTATCGATTCATCTATCGGTTCATGTGTCTCACTTCTTGATAAGTTTGGTAATACCATAAAGACTAAAAAATAATTTTTATTAATGATCCAATACGTAAATAAATAAAATATTATCAATTAATTTATTTACTAGCAGTAAGAATATACACAATTATATGCAGACACATTATTAGTAAAACAAATTTGTATGTAATAAGATATATTATTATATTTTCCATAAACTCAGAAAATATATATCTTGTACATTGTTTAATTTTAATATAATATATAATTCTATTTTTATATTTACTTTTTGATAAATATTTTTAAAAAATGAAATTGTTAAATGCAGGCAAATAATCATTAATCTCCATCCTTTAAAATTCAAGTGAAAATTATTAATATTAACTAAATAAATCTAATATATCTAATATAGTATTAGTATATGAATTATCATCTTACCTGATATCCATGAGATGGAAACAACAATAGTTACGACTAAATGTAACATTTGTTTTAAAATTTGCATTAACATAAAATGCATATTGAATACTTATCGATTTCCTATCCAAATTTCAATTAAATTCGATTTCGTAGGTTATTTTATCCAACTTTTTCTATTCGGCTTCTGATATCAATATCGCGATGCCGTATCAATCACCTGCAAAAATTTTTTATTTTCATATTTATATCGATATCTTGTTGTAATGTCTGATAGAACATATGTATTTTATGCAAAACAAAAAAAAGAGAGAAAATATCACCGATAAATCATCAGATTGAGAAATACATTTATGGTAGCATGAAAATAATAAGAAAAATAATCAGATATATAAGAATAAGTAAAATCAAACTGTGATCAAAAACATTAAAGAGAAAAGGGCAATATAATTTGGTTCTAATTAATTATGTGTACCATTGTTATTTCTGTAATAAATTTTCGGTTAGAGTATAAGTAACTTTCACAATTAAGAGTAATAACGCATTTATAAGAATGATAATATTTGAAAATTAATAATAAAATATAGACTCTTCTTCTAAATTTGTATAATCGAGCGAAGGATAAAATGTGTTTATATTTGTTATCGATGTTTTATAAGGTCACAATCGAAATTCCTTTCAATGTTTTTCTATTTGCTCTCGATAAAGCTAGGAATATTTTTCTGTACTTCACGTCAATAAATCAATATTTAAAAAATAAAATTAACGCCCAATAATTTTACAAACGATTATTACAACGAAAAATCTTTAATTAATAAGAAACAAATTAAGACAATAATTATGTATTCTGTAAAGTTAATCGATTCTATTATCTGATCGATCTTGATACATATGTCGACAATATCTAACGTCGTATCGAAATAAAAAGATCAGATTAAACATAAAATTGGAGTAACAAAATATCACATACTCCAAATAATATGTGACAATTAAATGACGAATGTCCGTGTCGACGAGTATTCAGAATTTCTTTCAGAAAACACGAATTCGACGATACAAGAAATCGCAATAATTACTTATTTGTGATTTCATTGTACCGAAACATATAGAGCAAATATTATAATAATTGCAAAGACGAGACACTGAAAAAAAACTCGGCACGTAAAGCAATATACTGAAATGCTAATAATTGATTTTATAATATTAAATTGTCGATTTTACCAGTTGGTGAAGTCGTTCCTGCGTTCACTATTATACACGATACGTACACTGTATCGTATGTATATATACGAAGGACAAAGTATGACTGTGGAAAGTTTGGACGAGATATTTGTAGAATGTCAAAGTAGGCGAAATATTTGTAGAGTGGTCTGATTGGTCCATTCGCCTGAGTTTTACTGGCTGTCAGGGTCGTACAAAGTTGTTTAACTTTAAATGTTCCAGAATCAACATATACGTATATCCTTAATATTTTTTTCGGTAAAAATTTTAGCATTATGTTAAAATCTTCTATCTTTCCGTCACTTGTAGATTTCTCTCTAATAAATTGTTTTGGTTGCAATTCATTCGAGCATTATAGATTGAGATTCATGTAAAGAACAAAAAAAAGAATTTTTTATGGTCGAAGAATGTAACGATATTATTTAACAAATATAATTTCTGTTTACACTTCTTTCAATCTTAAATCTCAAGCTAGTATAAGTTTTGCTAAAGATCATTAAAAAAGAAATAAATAAAACTAAAAAGTCGATAGATTCATGCATTTAAAGCCAGAAATTTTGTAATTAAACGTATAATATTAATGTCTAATCAACGCTACGTAGGAACCTTCCAATTTATATATACGTATATGTAATGCAAATGTCATACGATATAAAAATAAAACTAATTTTTCACAAGCAAGAAAATAGAATATTTTCAATTGAAGCGGTAGTTTTTAATTTTTTAAACTACAATAGGCGAATGACTGTAATGTGACATGAGTATTTAAAAGTGATTTAATTAATTGATTATTTTTCAAATAAATACATATTTGAAATATTTATGATATATTAATAATTTTTAAACATTTATAAGCTTTTATATTTTTAGACTATTCTTTGTTGCATAGAAGTTTGAATCTTTTTTCAATAATTTTAAATGTTATTTTTCTCTCTAAAATCGTCGAGTGATGTCGAGTGAATTTGATTTTGTGCTGAAAGTTGCAAACCTATATAGAACCTCTCTTTTGTGGACACATTTAATTTTTAATATTTTAATGAAAATTTTAGAAAGTATACGAGACCGCCGATTAAAAGATAATACGGCATAAACAAATGACAATTAATGCTTCCATATCTGAAAATCAAAGTCATCGAAGATGTGTTTAATATTGTAAATAATTTTACCTGATATTAATAATTACTATACATTCTATACAGTACGATCTATAAATTATTTTAATTTATAAGAGGAAATGTTTTTTCTATCAACATTGCAAATTGCGATGGATGTAAATAAGCTTTCTTTTTCTTAATCTTAGTGTCTAATTGATGCTATTTAGAACTTCATATCACATATATAAGAAATGTAAGCGTCATTCAATATACAGTTTAAAAAAATTTTTTCGCTTTATCTAAATTCTAAATTGCATGCAACAAAATAAAAACCGATATATTTATATTACATTTAAATGATAAATAAATTATTCTTCATGTCGATTCTTCTAATCGAGAATATATATATAATTTCTGTGATATTATTTCCAGTGATAGGCATTTTGATAAAAAAAAAACGCGGGTTAATTATATGTTAAGATTCTAAAATTTATCTTTTTATTATTTCAAGTATTATAGATTTTTGTATTTTTTCAAGTATAATCGTACAATTTATTACACATAAAACAATCATCAATAAAAATACAAATATAAATGTAGTGCATAAACAAATGTCGGTTTTGACGCAAGAATTTATATTTATAAAAAATTATGTTTACTGAATATAATGAACCTTGCAACAAAAATATGTACAAATTGATATATTTATGTAATGTATATTACCGAATGTAATATGTACTAAATTACAAAAAGCATATTTGTGCAGCGTAAACTATACATATTTTGATATTGTCAATATTACTGAATATATAGTAATAGAAGCATACAATATTTTAATTATTTTTATTCCGGTGTAATTCAATGGAATATAAAATTTTTATATAAAAATTTCGAAATTACAATCATTTTCTAAGGTCTCTTATCAGTTATTTATTTACGTTTAATATTACTATATATATTACAGCAACTGGCTGACAATAACTTGTGGATTATTAATAAAAAGTTTTATAATAAGTTTATAATATTTCTTATATATAATGTTAAATCTAGATTTGACCAATAAAATTTAATTCTTTGTTAAAAAAATAAATATTATTTTATTATTGTTTTTTCTAAATTTTTACATTTTGACAAGAGCAAAACTATGTGATTATAGTATTGAAAAGTAAATATGTAATAAATAAATTGAATAAATTACCACATTTTGGCGGTAATTTATCATTATTTTTTTAATATATTAAAATTACACAAAATTTTTGATTTATTAAAATCACATATTCTAGCTGATCTCGAAATTTACAAATTTTGAAAAGTCTTAAAAAATAAATTAATTTACATGAAATTAATCTAATTAACTAATTAATTATTTTTTAAATGAAAAACGCAAATAATTTTAATTTTTTGAATAATTTTAAATTGTTGTAAATGATTTTAACAAAATGACAATTAAACATTCCAAAAATTTTTATTAAGAAAAAAATTAAATAATTCTTAACAGTATATCCGTTATGAGTTATCAATATGTTCATTTCAGTTAATTGCTATAATATACGATAATATTTACACATAAGAAACTATGAGTCAAAATTAGTTGAGCAGTAAATATCAGTATCACGATATTAAAAAATAATAGCAAAAGATATACATACAATTTGTATGCATTTAAGTACATATTAAGTACAGTTACAAATTTGCAAGTACAAATTGTGCGTTATTATTGATCAACTTTATTGAATTATAACACAAATTTGATTACTTATAACAAAATTATTATAACTGTGTACTGTACATAATTATTGCAACATTTTTAAAAAGATCTTGATTACAATTAATTTTTAAAGGAAATTGTTCATGTATTATATCAAATGATTTGGTCTTTAAAAAGAAGGCACGTGCGCATATATCACTTTCTTGATGCTGTTAATTTCTTAATCTATTAATGATCATTTATTTTTCAAATTTTAATAAAATTAAATAATTGTAATAGCAAATATATGACATTAATATAATATATATCTTAAATATAATATCATTTTAAATATGCCATATATAGAAATGACTTTAATGCCTTTGGAAATCAATCTTTTTAATTTTTACTTTATAAATTCTAGTTTCAATTATTTATAAACTTCTTTATACGTATCTCTGTGTATATATATAAATATATATATACATATATAATATATTGTAATTGTAATAATATAATATATCATTATAATATATTATAATAATATAATTATAATAATAATTATTACTTATTATATAAGAAGATATATTTATAAGAAATATACAGATATGCATTTATAAGAAATATATATATATATATATACATATATATATATAAATGTATTTTATATTTATAAGATATATGTATATATATAACAGTCTCGTATCTATTAATATCTTTTTAAAGCTTTATAATAGCATAAAATTGAAATATGTACATAAAATATAATAGCATACAATTAAAATAGTTGCGTTATTAAATTAACATTTTTTTAAATTTATAGCTGTTAATGGCCTTCAATTTTTTGAAAACTAATTGTGAGTTAATTATGTGTTTGTGTTTGCAATCATTTCTCTCTTCGTGATTACATTACACAATTATTAAAATGAATCCTATCTTAAAAATTAATCGTGTATTGCAGCGTATGCATTGTCAAAACTTGTAATAAAGAATCGGGCTTAATAACATACTTACGAAAGCTTATCAATGTCACAGATAAGTAAATCTCTACGACAATGTGCAAAACATTAATGTTGACTGTTCAATTTTAAATCCGAAATAAATCCATGACGGCTGCAAGATTAGAGATATTATTAATATTATTAATATAATGATAACTCATACACGTATATATGTACAATACACGTACGATACAATTAAGAAAGATAAAAAAAGGAATAAGTTTAGATATTGTACTCATTATAAAAATGAAATAAGTCATATAAACATGAGTATAGAAATGCTTCCTTTTCACATTATAAACATTTACGGCAATATTTGCCAGCAATACCTCGTTAAAGTAAAATTACAAGAACCAATTTTCTTTTGCTAATCCATCAAATCTATGGATTTAAAAGTTCTAGATTTTTATTTATATGAATGTTTTATACATACAATTTTTGCTTATGCTCCTATGTCTTATATTAACTACTGTAAAGATACTTCAAAATCATATTATTGCTTCGTATCACAAGATACATTCTAAATACTTCGGAAATTGTTGAACATCTTCGACAGTTTATGCGACATTGATGCAAGATATGGATAATTGTAAAAGAAAATCATTTGCAGCAACTTTTTTTTAACAACGTTTTCTTGCCGCACTCTAAACAAACGTATTTATAACATAAAAAAAAGCATTTCTGGATTCATGTTTTTACGAATATTTTTAATTTCTACAATGAATAGAAAGTGCTTTTAAAGCCATTTATTTCTGAAACATTTTGTGTGTTTATAGCGAACTCGTTTGTAAGCTTATATTACGCTTATTTTTAGTATGTCTCAGAACAAATGTACTTGTACGGAGTTAAAATAGACTGTGTATAATTTACTGTCCATATTTTACTTACTCGTGGAAATGCTTGTTCATCCAAATTAGTTCTGTCGTCTCGATTACAGACTTGTTGAGACAACCTCCGTAGGGGCATTTTGGTAGACAGGAGGCGCACGAAAATAGTTTAACAATCGATTTAGTAAGTTACAGATATGAGTAAGTAGGTTGCTGAAATGCGATTTGTACTTATTAATGATTTAAACAGAAAAAATTAATCTCTTTATATTGCATTAATATATACATATATGTATGTATCCAAACACACATACACACACACATCGCATGCATGTACACGCGAATATAAAATGTACATATATATATGTATATATATATATATATATGTATATATATATATATATATCACGTTAATAATTTACTTCTTTGTTTATGTAATAAGTTATTTATTTTAATTTTCGTAATTCTTGTTAGAAATAACGAATTTATTTGAATTAAAAATAGTAGATTTATGACTTTTTTACATAATTCTAAAATTCTTTGTTTCCACAATAATAATTATTATATTAATCATTTCTTTGGTACTAAAATTAATAAGTAAAAATATTAAGTGGGATAAGAATTTTTTTAATTTGTCTTATTTTGTGTTTTTACTAACAAAAGTAAAGTCTTAGTTGACTATGAATATTTGTTTACCTTCTACATAGACGGTAAAATAGTGCCAACATGAATATTGTTATAGTAAATAAAACAGTAAGAAGTGATGGAAATTCTTGATAGAAATATAATTTATCTTCTTCAACTTTCCCATAATCTATCGATTCATCTATCGGTTCATGTGTCTCACTTCTTGATAAGTTTGGTAATACCATAAAGACTAAAAAATAATTCTTATTAATGATCCAATACGTAAATAAATAAAATATTATCAATTAATTTATTTACTAGCAGTAAGAATATACACAATTATATGCAGACACATTATTAGTAAAACAAATTGGTATGTAATAAGATATATTATTATATTTTCCATAAACTCAGAAAATATATATTTTGTACATTGTTTAATTTTAATATAATATATAAATCTTTTTTTATATTTACTTTTTGATAAATATAGAAAAAAAATAAAATTGTAAAATGCAGGCAAATAATCATTAATTTCCGTCCTTTAAAATTCAAGTTAAAAATATTAATGTTAACTAAATAAATCTAATATATATTATAGTATTAGTATATGAATTATCATCTTACCTAATATCCATAAAATGGAAACAACAATAGTTACGACTAAATGTAACATTTGTTTTAAAATTTGCATTAACATAGTAAAATACATATTGAATACTTATAGATTTCCTATCTAAATTTTAATTAAATTCGAGATCGTAGGTTATTTTATCCAACTTTTTCTATTCGGCTTTCGATATCAATATCGCGATGCCGAATCAATCTGGAAAAAATTTTTATTTTCATATTTATATCGATATCTTGTAATGTCTGATAGGACATATGTATTTTATGCAAAACAAGAGAAAAAGAGATAGCATCAACGATGAATCATCAGATTGAGAAATACATTTATGGTAGCATGAAAATAATAAGAGAAATACTCAGATATGTAAGAATAAGTAAAATCAAACTGTGATCAAAAACATTAAAGAGAAAAGGGCAATACAATTTGGATCTAATTAATTATGTGTATTATTGTCATTTCAGAAATAAAATTTCGGTTAGATCATAGATAATAATTGTCATAATTAAGAGTAATAATGTATTTATGAGAATTAACATATTTGAATATTAATATAAGCTCTCCTTCTAAATGTGCGTGAAAATGCGCGAAGGACAAGATGTTTATATATGCTATCCATGCTTTATAAGAATACAGCAACTACAACAGATATAAAAGGTCATGGCTATAAAAGATTTTCGATTATTCCTTATTTATACTCGATTAAGACGATATTTTTCTCTTGAATTTCTTACGTTTAGATCAATAATTAAGACATTAATACCTAGTAATCTTACAAATAATTATTAGTTTAATTTTTAATTAATTTGACAAATTAAGACGATAATTGTATTTTGTAAACATAATCAATTTTAAATAACTAATTAATAATTTTTTGTCGCTAGTAAATAAATTCAAATAGAGAATATTAATATAATTCGACCCAACTAGCAAATAACTTACACGGGCGAAGTTGGAAGAATATTTTTAGGGAAACGTATCTCTTGGTACGAGATTACAAGATTCCCTTGATTATATTTCAACCATACCGTGAATAAATAGGCGAGAAAAATATAGGTCCGAAAAGTCGCTGAAGCAGGAATCGAACCTGCGTCTTTCGCTTGCCGGGCGACTGCTTTTAACCAACTAAGCTATTCAGACCCTTTCGATCCTATATTTTTCAATTGCCTTTTAAATAGATGTTAGTAAACAATAATTTTTGAGAACAATTTACCGGCTCTCAGCGGTGAAAGATGTAAATTCTAATATTGTGTGTTAACTCCATAATTAGGTCAGGAGCGGATTAAAAATAACTAATTAATAATTTTTTGTCGCTAGTAAATAAATTCAAATAGAGAATATTAATATAATTCGACCCAACTAGCAAATAACTTACGCGGGCGAAGTTGGAAGAATATTTTTAGGGAAACGTATCTCTTGGTACGAGATTACAAGATTCCCTTGATTATATTTCAACCATACCGTGAATAAATAGGCGAGAAAAATATAGGTCCGAAAAGTCGCTGAAGCAGGAATCGAACCTGCGTCTTTCGCTTTTCGGACCTATATTTTTCTCGCCTATTTATTCACGGTATGGTTGAAATATAATCAAGGGAATCTTGTAATCTCGTACCAAGAGATACGTTTCCCTAAAAATATTCTTCCAACTTCGCCCGTGTAAGTTATTTGCTAGTTGGGTCGAATTATATTAATATTCTCTATAATCGATTTTATTCCCGCATAATAAAGAGAGTAACATAAAATTGCAGTAACAAAATATTACGTACTCTTATAATATACTCTTATAATATAAAAATATGTGACAATTAATATATAAATGATGAGTGTCAAGACGTCGTCGAATCTTCAAAACTTTAGACTTGCATTTTACGATATATAAAAGTCGCAGTAAACTCATACGGATGATTTCCTTGTATCAAAATTTAAAACAAATATTATAAATTGCACGAGACACTGAAGAAAAACTCGGCATATTCAATGATACATACTAATTGCAAGATATTAATAATTAATTTTATAATATTATAATTTGTTGAATTTACCAGATCGTGATCCAAATGGTTGTTTCTAGGTTCGTTACACATACACGACACTACGTCAATGACAAACGCGTATATGGCTTCTGAAATAAATAAACGAGAATATAAAATGTTGATCCATTCGCCCGATTCTTATTGGCTGTCGCATTAGGTCGTTTATCTCTAGATCTTGAGTCAAATATCCTTTTTGAAAGAAATTTCAGCATTTTGTTGAAACACTTTCTATCTTTCGGCTACCTACAGATTCTCCCTTAACGAGCATTTATTGTTCGGCTGCATTTTAATCGACCATTCTAGACTGACAATCATATAGAGAAAGAAACACTTCTGACTCTTTTACTGTCAAGAAGAATTACAAAATTATTCAACAGAGATAACGTAATTTTTGGTTACTTTTTTCAATTTTAAATCTCAAGTGAATAAGTTTTGTTAGAAGATACTAAGTAATTTTTTAAGAATAAAAATTATCCGTTATTATTTAATAATTCCTTAATCTTTGTTATTTATAATAATTGTAATTGTAAAAACAAGCAAGAAAATAGAATATTTTTAATTTAAACAATAATATTTAATTTTTTACATCGATATAGGCGATTGATTGTAATGTGGTCAGAGTATTTAAGAGTGATTTAATTAATTGATTATTTAACAAAATACATATTTGTAATATTAATTATAGGTATATTAATATCTTTTTAACATTTTTAAATAAGTTTTTATATTTTCTGATTATTCTTTATTGCATAAAAATTTGAATTTTTTTCAATAATTTTAAATCTCGTTTCGCACTAAAAGCGTCGAATGATGTTGACTGAATTTTATTTCGTGCTGAAAGTTGCAAATTTATATAGAACCTCTCCTTTGTACACATATTTGATTTTTAATATTTTCATGAAAATTTTAGGAACTATACGAGACTGCCGATTAAAACATAATACGGCATAAACAAATGACAATTAATACTTCCATATATCAAAATCAGAATCACCGATGTGTTTAATAATGTAAAACGATGTAAAAAATTTTTCCTTATATTAATAATTACCTTACATTCTATACAATACGATTTATAAATTATATTTTCAATTTAGAAGAGAGAAAACGGTCTTTTTTTATCAACTTTGCAAATTGCGGCGACGGATGTAAATAATAAGCTTACTTTTTCTTAATATTAACGCATAATTAATGCTATTTAAGACTTTTTCAGTTTACTTATATAAAAAATGTAAACGTCTCATTTAATATACAGTTTAAATAAATTTTTCCACTTTACCTAAATTCTAAGTTACATGCAACAGAATAAAAACTGATATATTTATATTACATTTAAATGATAAATGAATTATTCTTCGTGCGTATGTATATGTCACAGTATATAAAATATTTTGGAAAATACTAAGAGACAAATATATTTCATCTGATTATTTATCGTTCGACTTTTCGACGATCTAAATATAATTCGAATCGAGAACGCGCAGTAAAACAATTGAATCGCAGAATCGAAAATTTAACATAACAATAAGCTCCGTAATACATGAATCGTTTTAAATAATTAATCTGTACTTAAAAATGCTTGTATAAATAGCGCGCTGGTGGGATAAACAGAAATTATTTAATCATATATAATGTATATGGACATCTCTTTCCTTTCTCTTGAGAGATAAGAAATTCTGACAACCGCATCTATGAGACGCACGAGAGAATGCGCGATCGCAAATTTTGGAGATCCGTTTTTGTCGCGCGTCGCTACGTCGATTTTCTGCGGAGTCATTGCCGTTCAAAAAATTCTATAAACCGCTCGGTTAAGAATGAGTGGCGCAAGCTTCAATCAAGTGGGATAGGTCAGGTAGCGCGTACGCACAACTCAGTCACGTGAGGCGCGCGATAGCGCCGCGCGGCCACGTGATACGTGAGTCGCGCGCGACGCTACAATAAAACATATGACTGTCAAGGCCGAATGACTCCGAAGGCCGAACGCCGAGCGCACACGCACATACACGGCTCCTTCCTTGTGTGCGCTGTCCCCTGCACGCGCTTTAGTGATCCGCTTTACATTATTGTATATAATATAATGCATATGCAATATTCTGGATTTTATTTTGGAATATTTCAACTTTATGTTTTTAGCACACAACATTGGCAAAAATTTTGTGACTTTGATATTTTTTTCAGCTTTCTCGTTAATTATTTATTTCAAGTTTGTGTCATTTATCATGATTTTATTTGTTTTTGCATGTGTATATAATCATTTCTACAGTTTTACTTACAATTAGTTTAATAACGAATTTTAAGTTTTTGAATATAATTGAAGAATGCTCCAAATGCTTCAAAATGAGTTATATTATTCAAAGGAAAAGCAACAAACTTTCTACATACGTTATGGCACGATAGATATCTTATAACGATTTGGTAAATTTTAATTATAGAAAAGTATATGATTAATCTAAAGTAATGAAAATAATTATTAATTTACAACAAATTAATATTAATTAATTTTTGCATATTTTGCATATTTACTCATCTTTGCATATTTTCAAAAAGTTTCCATATATACATAAATTTTGCATATTCTATTGCATATGATTGAATACATCTCCAATTTATGCTTAAAATATCTATCTAAAACAAAAAAATTAATAAAGTCATATAAAAATAAAACCCTATGTCACCTTATGTGTTTAAAATTCATTTTAAATAGAAGATACATAAAATTGATAGAAACGTTTCTAGAACGCAATAAAAATTGAGTTTCTACTGCTTTTCAACAAGAATAAAAAAAATCGCCAAACTTTAACTTATTTTTTTCTTGTATCACTTGTCACTTGTCTGCTTCTATTGTCTCCCGTGTCGTCATTTTAATTCTTTTTCAACTGTTTTTGACGCTGAACCTTTGAGCTATTCATTCTTCCGTTAGACTCCGTGAGAAATAGTTGAAATTATAAATATTCGATAAATAATTGACGAAATAAATATGTCTAACAAGATACTATCATGGATTATAAATATATATTTGTATATTCTTTGCAAATTTTAAAAAATTTTTGCATATTTTTACATATTCTTTGCATATTTTTGTAAAAATTCGTGCACATATGTATTTGCGCATATTATCTAAATTTTCTGTGCATATAATCCGAAATCTAATTATCGTCGCAAATTTTTTTTTACTTTTTTATGCATGTAATATAATGATTATTACTAATTATTTTTCGACGTGTGATACACTCAAAAAGAAACGGCAATTTTGTGAATAATTCTTTAAAAGTGTTAAATTTAATTTTTTGGTTAGACGCGCATTGTAAATATTGATCAGAAAGAAAATATTTTGGATTCTTAAACTTTATCGAAAATTTACTTGGCGCAACTGATTTCTCGACGAATCAATCCGATATCGAGCTGAAGAGAGGTTTTATTAAATCAATAAAATAATTCGACGATTATAGCCGACGCAGAGTCGACAGTCTTTAAATGCAGAACTCTCAATAACAGAACTGACGTCTTGTTAGCATCGATCGCGATTTACTTCGTATAATAATAAGTTTTTTAAATATTAAATATTTTAATTTGGATTTAATTTCTATGTTACAGATCGACGTAGCACGTAGTTGAAGACTTTGACAACCTGAGAAGAGGACGAGATCTGGAAGATGCATCGGGCGCCGGCGGAGCAACCAAATGGTGAGTATTTATTATTTAAGATCTAAACACAATGATCACTTTTTCTTTCTTCGTTACTTTTGGTAAACTTTTATTTCAATATTTTATCAATATTCAATATTATTAGCAGTCCTAGATTACATTTCATAATACTATCGATAAATTAAATTTTTGAAACTACGAAACTAAATGGAATTTTTTTTTCATTAACATTGCAAATCGCGTCGGTTTATGTTTAATGGAATCTTTATAAAAGAGAAACAAAAGAATAAATCGAATACATATAAATTTAAACTTGTATGCAAGAAATAAATAAAACATATTACATAATGTTAAATAATGTTAAAATATTAACTCTTCAAACACAAAGAAGGTTCATGCAGATAATGCCAAGAACTTTTGTTATTATATAATATTAATGTTCAATCAATGCCATATTAGAATTTGTTCAATTTGTATAGTATATAAAAAATATAAATGTTATTCGACATGCAGTTTAAAAAAATTTTTCACTGTGCATAAACTTTAAGTTGCATTTTTAAAACCGATGTATTTTTATTACATTTCATTGATAAATTAATTCCTTTTATGGTTAACCAATAATTAATTTTACGATATTATTTTCAGTTACGGGCGTTTTAACAAAAACAAGAATAATAATTTGCCGAGTTCTTAATAATTGTATTTTTTAAAGTAGTATTGTACAATTTATTATGCAGAAAGCATTTGTCAATAAAAATACAAATAGCATAAATGTAGTACATTAACAAGTGTCGATTTTAACGCAAGAAATTATTTTAAAAAATTATTCTTACAAAATTTCAAAGTTCCTGCAATCGGAACATGTACAAAGTGATATATTCATATTGTATACTAATCAAAATACAATATACAAAATTACAATACTTATACTTGTACAAATCATACATTTTTAGTCACTGATAATATTGCTAAATATATGGTACAATAAAAGCATACAATATTTTAATTAAATAAAATAAAAAGAAATTTATATTTGTTTATTGTGTTAGAAAAATGAAAATTATTTTATTATTGTGTTTGTCCAAATTTTTACATCTCGAGAAAAACAAAACTATATAATTATAATATCAAAAAATAACTGTGTTATAATAAATAGCAATAAATCACTACGTTTTTGCAACAATTTACATTAATTTTCATGATTTATTAAAATTACACAAATTATTTGTGAGGTATTAAAATCACACAGTCTCACAAATCTCGAAACTTACAAAGTTCGGAAAAAAATACGCGTATGCATATAAATATTTCTTCAATAATGTTAATTTCTTAACCAATTAATAATAACCATTTATCTTAAAAATTTAATTTAATTATAGTTTCTTTACAAACTATATACTTTTAGATACTGTTACGATTGATAAATATATAGTATGATAATAGCACATAATAATTTAATTTCTCGTATTCTGATAATTAAATAGAATAAAAAATCTTTATATAAACATGTTGAAATTACAATGCTTTAAGTTACAAGGTCTCTTAACTGTTATACATTTATTTCTGTGTAGTATTATAATTTATATCATAGCAACCTGCTGATAATAATTAATTGAGTGCTAATTAAAAAATTTTATGACTGTTATTTCTAGAAAATATTTAATAAAAATTTTAATAACTAATTGATATAAGATTTTTGTCGTTTGTAGATTTATTAAATTCAATGTTAAATCTCTAAATTTGTAAAATAATAATTGTATTTGTTTATTGTGTTATAAAATGATAACTATTTCTTATTGTTTTATCAAAATTTTTATATTTCGAAAAAGACAAAATTGTGTGATTATAATAATAATAAATAACTGTGTAATAAAAATAAAAAACATCACTACATTTTTTGCAGCAATTTATTTTTATTTTTTTCTTGACAATAAAATTGCACAAAATATTTTTTGTTTGTTTAAATCACACAATCTTGTTGATCTCAAAATTATAAATTTTGAAAAAATATATTAATTTACATTAATTATGCTAATTAAGTTATTAATTAAACGATTTAATTATATGAATTATGTAATTATAATTAGTTTTTAAATTAAAACAGATAATTATTTCTTTAATTATTAATAAATTCAATAATTAATTTTCATTAGAATAACAAACAAACAATATAAGAAATATTATTAAGAAATAAAATATTAAATAATTTCTAACAGTTTAAATCGATTATGAGTTATCATTATGTTACTACCAACTAATTGTTATGATATACGTCAATATTTACACATAAACACATAAGAGAAAAGATTACTTGAGCAGTAGAAATCAGTATCACGCTGTGTGATACTGAGAAATAACAAAGGATTTACAATTTGTATGTATATAAGTACAGTTACAAACTTGCAAGTTCAAATATTGCGTTAATATTGGTCAACTTTGTTGGATTATAACACAAATTTGATTACGTGTAACAAAATTATTGTTACTATTTACTAACATAATTATTACAACATTTTCATAAAAAGATCTTTGATTAAAATTAATTTTTGAAAAAAATTGTTTATACTTTTGTTTATGCTCCTATTGCTACTATGCAAGTACTTTGAAATCGTATTATCCTTTTGAGTCATAACATTCGAAATAGTCGGAAATGTTTAAACATCTTTCACAGTCCATAAAATCGATGCGTCCTTGCAAAAATGTAGTATTGAAAAAAATAATTTTTTTACTATCTATTTTTTAATGAAATATTTTTGCCAAGCTCTATTATAAACAAAAGGTGCTTATAACTCGAAAAGAAAGTGTTCCTGGATTTATATTTATATTAATTATTTTTTCCTTACGAAGATTGTGTAGATGCTTCTAAGGTTTGGTTATCTATTTTTGAAACATCTTCTATATTTATGTCCATATTTATATGCTTATATTATGCTTATTTTTACTATGTATAAAAAAATGTTTTTTTACCGATTTGAGATTAATCTTATGTATAATTGACTATCCATATTTTACTTACAGTTTGGTTTGGATACGCATGCTGATTAACTCTGCCGCCTTCATAATGGACTAGCTGAATTCCTGCTTGCCTAACGGGAAGATCTTCTAGCTCGACATCAAAGAGGCGAAAGAACCAGTTTGTTAAATTTGCTGTTTGCTCGTCTATTAGTTGACGAAATCCTGTGTGTAATTTGTTATACAATCAAAAATCGTTACACTAAATAATCATAAAAAAATGTTCTTAATAATAAAAATTCTTATACATATATAACAAATTATAAACAAAACTTTTTACATAGCAATTAGTAATTATTACAATAAGGTAAATACACAATATTCAACGTATTACATTGCATGTTGTTTTATCATAAATGTTTTGGTAAAGATTAAAATAAATATAATATGTTGAATTTCATACTTATCTTATTGTAATAATTGTTAACATATACATCGCACGCACGTACATACACATATACGTATGTGCGTACACACGTACGTGTGTATGTATGTATGTATGTACATATATATTATACACGTTTATAATCTATGTATTTCTTTATTTCTTTAAGTATTTATTTATTTATGTTTTACTAATTCTTTATAAAAAATGACGATTTTATCTGAATAACTAACGGTAGATTTATAATATCAATTTACCTGTATAGGTACAAAAATAGACGACGCAATAGATTTAAAGATATGTAGATGATTATCATCGCCATAATTGTTGTATTTTTCGCTATCCTTGCAGCATAAGACATTCCTTCTTGATGCGTTTCTTCTGTATATTTTTTGTTTGTATGCTTTTCATATACAGTTTCCACTACATGCATTTTCCCATCATTTTTTATATAGTCTTCTATAAAATCTTGAATGTCGTTTAGTTTTGTTTCACTTGGTATTGATGAAACTAAAAAATAATCCTTATTAATAATCCAATCCCCAATTCATTAATTGACTACTAAAATAAATTAAATGGATAATAACTTAACAATTATTATCAATTAATTTATTTATTTTAGTAGTAAGAATATACATATTTATATACAGACAAATCATTAGTAAAACATGTTTAGATGTAATACACAAAATTCAACATTTTACATTTATCTTAATATTTCCCAAAACTTTATGACAAGACAGCATGGCATTGAATTTAAAGAATTAAAGTTGTTTTGATTTAACTATCATCGAAAAAATAGGCAATATGTGTTCCTATTAATAGCTTAAACTAAAATAACTATTCTCCCTATACTGCGTTCATGTATATGGACATATTTATATGTATGTATGCACATATATCGTTATACACATTTATAATTTACTTCTTTATTTATTTAATAATTAATTTAATTTAATTTTGATAATTCTTTATTAGAAATGAATTTTATTTAAATCGATGATAGTAGAGGTTTATATGACTTTTCCTTCTAATCTTAAAATTTCTCTCTTTCCGCATATATATATATATATGTGTGTTCCTATTAATAGCTTAAACTAAAATAACTATTCTCCCTATACTGCGTTCATGTATATGGACATATTTATATGTATGTATGCACATATATCGTTATACACATTTATAATTTACTTCTTTATTTATTTAATAATTAATTTAATTTAATTTTGATAATTCTTTATTAGAAATGAATTTTATTTAAATCGATGATAGTAGAGGTTTATATGACTTTTCCTTCTAATCTTAAAATTTCTCTCTTTCCGCATATATATATATATATATATATATATATATATATGCAGCGCGCCAAGTTTTTTTAACTAAAATTTTTTTAATTTTTTAATTTTGTATTAATATTAAATTTTTGCATAAGTTTTTACATTCTAATTTTTTGTAAAAATTTTTATTTATTTGGCGCAATTTTTTGATATCATTTTTTTTAGAGATATTAATTTTAGAACATTTAAATTTTTGCATAAGTTTTTAAATTTTAATTTTTTGTAAAATTTGGCGCAATTTTTTGATATCATTATTTTTTTAGAAATATTAATTTTAAAATTATAAGTTTTGTCAATTAACAGACTTTTTTAATTTAAAAATACTATTTTTTGTGTATTATTAAGACGACGATAAGTCGAGCGGGACGTTAAGGTTTGTTAGTAGACAGGTAATGCCAGACATACAATTGACAAAAAAATAGAAAATGCGAGATGTGCTAACGGTTTAGCGAAAATCCATATTTTATTTACAACTTGTTGGTTTGGTTACGGATGCAGATTTACTCTTCCGGCTTCATAAAGAACTGGTTCATTTCCTGCTTGTCTAGCGGGAGGCCGTTCTAGCTGGACATTGATAAGATGACAGAACCAGAATGTGCAATTGTCTAACTGATTGTTAATTAAGTTGTGAAATCCTCTGTGGAACCTGTTACAATCATAAATCGTTACAATAAAAAATTTTAATAAAATATTCTTAATAATAAAAATTTTTATATGTAACAAATTTTAAACAAAATTTTTTACATAGCAATTTTAATAATAATAATAATAATTCTAATAATAATAATAATAATAATTCAAATTTTTATAATTCATTATTAGAAATTAATTTTATTTAAATCGATAATAGTAGGGGTTTATGACTTTTCCTTATATTCTCAAAATTTCTTTCTTTTCGCAATTATCATCTTTATATTAATTGTTTTTGAGTAATAAAATTAGAAGGGAGAAATATTAAGATAAAAATTATTTAATTACGTTTTGAGTTTTTTTTTTCCTAAGTAAAGTCTTAATTGACTATACAAATTGTTTATATATATATATATTTAATAAAAGTATAGGGGCATTAATATAAAATATCGGTTTACCTGTATATAAAATATAAAATAAACATAATTAGAGAAACGATAAAAACTATAAATATATTGCGCGCTTCTTCCTGAATGGGACTTGGATATTCACTATTTTCTGAACCTTCCCAATCATCTATCGGTTTATGATTGTTACTTTCTTTGTCAATATGTGTCTTATTAATTGGCACTGTTATAAATAATAAAACATAGTTCTTAATAATAATCCAATACATAAATTGATAAAAGTATTATACGTTTTTTTGCCTTAGTATTCCTACAAAAGTACATTACAAGTATAATAATATGTTAGTAAGAGAAAGAGTTCGTTATCGCTGCATTAATTTTTTAATAAAAAATAATTATTAAATTAATTTATTTAAGAAAGAAAGAAACATAACGCGGTAATACCGCGCGTGGCTCTTGACGCCGATTTTTTCCTTTCTTATTTATTGTATAATTTGGAACCTTTATATCTCGTTATAATAATTTATTTATTAGTGATAAAAATATACAGACATTCATATACAGACACATCCCTAGTAAAATAGAATTGTGCGTGTATGTAGAAATATATATTATATTTTTCATAAAACTCATAAAATGTATGTATATCTTATACATCCTTTAACTCTAACATGTTATTATATTCTCTTTTTACATTTACGCTTTTTGATAAATATTAAAAAAAAAACAGAAATGTAAAACAAGCAAACAATCATTAATTTCCATCTTTTATGATTCAAATTAAAAATATTAATATTAACTAAATAAATCTAATATACAGTATTAATATATAATTATCATCTCACCTGAATCGCATAATATGAAAGCAATAATAATCATGAACAAGTATAATACTCTTTCTAAAATTCGCATTAAGCAAGTGAAATTCATCCTTGACAGATGTTTAGAAATTTCCTTAAACTTTAAAGAGATTCGAAATTGTAGCTTTCTTTTATCCAATGTTTTTTATTCAGCATTTGTTGCATCGATATCTGGATGCTTTATTAATCGCCTGCGAAAAAAAGCATTTGTTTTATATTTATGTATAATTTATGTATAATATTTATGTATAATATTTATGTACTTAAGTACTAATCTGATAGCAAAATTGAGAAGATAAATCTTTTAACGATAAATTTTCAGATTGACATTTATGGTAGCATGTATATATAAAAATAAAAATAATAAGATATATAAGAAATAATAAAAAAACTATGATCATGAACATTAGAGAAAAAAAGACAATACAATTTGGTTTGGTAAAACTTACGAAAAGGTTCATAGTAGGTATATGTGAATAATCAAAGTGGCATGTAATTATTTCGCAAGTTATATTTAATAACAAATAATTAATAATGTGTATCATTGTCATTTCAGTAATAAAATTTTGGCTACATCATAGATAATAATTGTCATAATTAAGAGTAATAATGTATTTATGAAAATTAACATATTTGAATATTAATATAAGCTCTCCTTCTAAATGTGCGTGAAAATGCGCGAAGGACAAGATGTTTATATATGCTATCCATGCTTTATAAGAACACAGCAACTACAACAGGTATAAAAGGTCATGGCTATAAAAGATTTTCGATAATTCCTTATTTATACTCGATTAAGACGATATTTTTCTCTTGAATTTCTTACGTTTAGATCAATAATTAAGACATTAATACCTAGTAATCTTACAAATAATTATTAGTTTAATTTTTAATTAATTTGACAAATTAACGATAATTGTATTTTGTAAACATAATCGATTTTATTCCCGCATAATAAAGAGAGTAACATAAAATTGCAGTAACAAAATATTACGTACTCTTATAATATACTCTTATAATATAAAAATATGTGACAATTAATATATAAATGATGAGTGTCAAGACGTCGGCGAGTCTTCAGAACTTTAAACTTGCATTTTACGATATATAAAAGTCACAGTAAACTCATACGGATGATTTCATTGTATCAAAACTTAAAACAAATATTATAAATTGCACGAGACACTGAAGAAAAACTAGGCATATTCAATGACATACTAATAGCAAGATATTAATAATTAATTTTATAATATTATAATTTGTTTAATTTACCAGATCGTGATCCAAATGGTTGTCTCTAGGTTAATTACATACACGATACTAAGGCAATGACGAACGCGTATATGGCTTCTGAAATAAATAAACGAGAATATAAAGTGTTGATCCATACGCCCGATTCTTATTGGCTGTCGCATTAGGTCGTTTATCCCCAGATCTTGAGTCAAATATCCTTTTTGAAAGAAATTTCAGCATTTTGTTGAAACATTTTCTATCTTTCGGCTACCTACAGATTTTCCCTTAACGAGCATTTTTGTTCGGCTGTATTTTAGTCGACCATCTTAGACTGACATTCATATAAAGAAAAAAATACATCCGACACTTTTATTGTCAAGAAAGATAAAAAAATTATTCAACAGAAATAACGTAATTTTTGTTTATACTCTTATATATATATATATATATATATATATATATATATAAATTAATAAAGTTAGGCAGTAATATTAACTTACCTGCCAAAATTACGACATAAAATACGACATAAAATATATAGTATCAACGTCAATAAAATTACTATATATACATATATATATTTAATGCAATATAAGGAGAGTAGTTATTCTGGTTTAAACTATTAATAAGAACATATCCACATTGCCCATTTTTTTTATGAATGTAGAATCAAATTTATTTTTTAAATGCATGTTGTTTTATCATAAATGTTTTGGTAAAGATTAAAATAAATATAATATGTTGAATTTCATACTTATCTTATTGTAATAATTGCTAACATATACATCGCACGCACGTACATACACATATACGTATGTGCGTACACACGTACGTGTGTATGTATGTATGTATGTACATATATATTATACACGTTTATAATCTATGTATTTCTTTATTTCTTTAAGTATTTATTTATTTAAGTTTTACTAATTCTTTATAAAAAATGACGATTTTATCTGAATAGCTAACGGTAGATTTATAATATCGATTTACCTGTATAGGTACAAAAATAGACGACGCAATAGATTTAAAGATATGTAGATGATTATCATCGCCATAATTGTTGTATTTCTCGCTATCCTTGCAGCATAAGACATTCCTTCTTGATGCGTTTCTTCTGTATATTTTTTATTTGTATGCTTTTCACATACAGTTTCCACTACATGCATTTTTCCATTATTTTTTATATAGTCTTCTATGAAATCTTGAATGTCGTTCAGTTTTGTTTCACTTGGTATTGATGAAACTAAAAAATAATCCTTATTAATAATCCAATCCCCAATTCATTAATTGACTACTAAAATAAACTAAATGGATAATAACTTAACAATTATTATCAATTAATTTATTTATTTTAGTAGTAAGAATATACATATTTATATACAGACAAATCATTAGTAAAACATGTTTAGATGTAATACACAAAATTCAACATTTTACATTTATCTTAATATTTCCCAAAACTTTATGACAAGACAGCATGGCATTGAATTTAAAGAATTAAAGTTGTTTTGATTTAACTATCATCGAAAAAATAGGCAATATATGTTCCTATTAATAGCTTAAACTAAAATAACTATTCTCCCTATACTGCGTTCATGTACCTATATGGACATATTTATATGCAAATATATCGTTATACACATTTATAATTTACTTCTTTATTTATTTAATAATTAATTTAATTTAATTTTGATATTTCTTTATTAGAAATAAATTTTATTTAAATCGATAATAATAAGGGTTTTTGACTATTCCTTCTAATCCTAAAATTTCTTTCTTTCCGCAATTATCATCATTATATTAATTGTTTTTTTAGTTACAAAATTAGTAGGTAGAAATATTAAGTGTGATATAAATTATTTAATTTGTTTCACGTTTTGAGTTTTTTCCTAAGTAAAGTCTTAATTGAATATACAAATTGTTTACATATATATATAATTAATAAAAGTATAGGGGCCTTAATATAAAATATCGGTTTACCTGTATAAACAGCATATAATCGCAAACAAAATCAGAGTAACGACAGCAGCAGCACAACCAATTATAAATTTTCTTAACGCATCGTAAGCGGGACGTGGATATCTATTCACATGTTCTAAACTTTTCCAATCATCTATCGGTTTATCGGTCTGATTGTTACTTTCTTCGACTTCTACATGTGTCTCATTAATTGGCACTATTATAAATAATAAAACATAATTCTTAATAATAATCCAATACATAAATTGATAACAGTATTATTCGTTTTTTTGTCTTAGTATTCCAGCAAAAGTACATTACAAGTATAATAATATTCTGTTAGTAAGAGAAGAGTTCGTTATTGCTGCATAAATTTTTTAATAAAAATTAATTATTAAACTAATTTATTTAAGAAAGGAAGAAACACGGCGTCAAGAGCCACGCGCGGTAATACCGCTAGATCGGTCTGCAAGGGTGTGGTTTTTAGCGGGTGCAAGCCCCGCATAACCCGGTGCGGCCGGCCCCCGGGTATGGGTAAAGCCATTTTCCACATCCCACGCAAAAAAAAAAAAAAAAAAAAAAGAGAGAGAGAGAACTAATCTGATAGCAAAATTGAGAAAATAGATTTTTTAACGATAAATTTTCAGATTGACATTTATGGTAGCATGTATATATAATAGTAGAAAAATAATATGATATATAAGAAATAATAAAAAGAACTATGATCATGAACATTAGAGAGAAAAAGACAATACAATTTGGTTTGGTAAAACTTACGAAAAGGTTTATAATATATGTGAATAATCAAAGTAACATGTAATCATTTCGCAACTTTTATTTAATAATGAATAATTAATAATGTGTATCATTGTCATTTCTTCGTTCTGGATTCAAATTTTTTTCATTTCTACGATGAGTAAAAATATGCTTCTAAAATTTGGACACTTATTTCTGACACATTTTGTGTTTATAGCGAACTCATTTGAATGCTTATATTATGCTTATTTTTGGTACGTCTCAGAACAAATATACTTGTACCGAGTTGAAATAAACTCTGTCTATAATTTACTGTGCATATTTTACTTACGTGCTATTCATCCTCATATACAAATAAAATCTGTTGTCTCTATAACGGATTTGCTGATAGCCTCTGGGAACAGGCGCGAAAGAGGTTTATCAACCGAAGTTTATTAAGTTGCAAATAAATCTTATGATTACAATACAATTTGAAATGTCACAATTAAAAATCGTAAAACAAATGTAAAAAATTGTTTTCAATAATGAGAATACTTATAACAAATTGAACAAAACATTCTATATTGCAGTTAGTAATTATTATAATTAAATAAATATAAAATATAAAATTCAACATATTATATTTAAATAGAGAATATTAATATAATTCGACCAAACTAGCAAATAACTTACACGGGCAAAGTTGGAAGAATATTTTTAGGGAGACGTATCTCTTGGTACGAGATTACAAGATTCCCTTGATTATATTTCAACCATACCGTGAATAAATAGGCGAGAAAAATATAGGTCCGAAAAGTCGCTGAAGCAGGAACTTCAGCGACTTTACGGACCTATATTTTTCTCGCCTATTTATTCACGGTATGGTTGAAATATAATCAAGGGAATTTTGTAATCTCGTACCAAGAGATACGTCTCCCTAAAAATATTCTTCCAACTTTGCCCGTGTAAGTTATTTGCTAGTTTGGTCGAATTATATTAATATTCTCTATTTGAATTTATTTACTAGCGACAAAAAATTATTAATTAGCTAATATTATATTTATCTTAATTTTTCCCAACATTTTTATGTTATTTTTTGTTTTAGGTGAAACACTCTCGAAACAATGTCGTGTCTTTCACTTGGACGCTGACCGAGATACAATTCTGTTTTAACTTCAGACCATTCTGGGTTGCACGTGAAGGTGATAAATAAATCAGGCCTTCCGTAATGACGAACGTATGTAAGAGCATCCTGTGTACGCTCATGGAGATATTTAGGCGATCCCGTAAATGTGGATGGTAAAATAACTAATTGCCCTATGTCCGCCGGATTAGAGTCTTCATTGACAGCATCTCTCAAGTTTATGTAATTGTCAGCTCGTAATGTTTTTTGATGTGCCCGAATAAAATTTAATCGTTCAGTAATCATTTTTGCAGCCATGTCCACACAATATTGATTGAATAGCTGTCCATATCTGTGTAGCGTGTCTTTATCTTTACATAATAATGTTTTGTGTGTATACAGAAGTTTAGAAAAAAATTTTAGAAAAATTATATATATATATACATATATAACATTTAATTACTATTAAAATTTAACATTTTTTTTAAATCGTACATTTCGTACAATCGTACAAACTATATTTAAAAAAACGGAAGAGCCGATTTTTTGTTTGTCAAGCAACTGCTTCTATCTCTATAAACATTGTTCAGATTTACACTCCGCGCTGAAAAACGAAAGATTTTAATTCGATTTCCAATTTAATTACACGTACATATTTTACACACACATACACACACTTCGTAACAAGGAATTATCTTATCATTTGGCTTGGCTACCTCGATCTTTTGAAGTAAACTTGGATATTTTCGAGGAGAAATATGTCACATAAGAATTTAATGTTAGTGTGTTCTGCACCGATATAAATAATGTGCAAGATTTATATGAACAAATCCAAAATGTCTTTTAAATGATCGAAGAAACCCAGAAATTTCTAAAAAAGGTTTTTAGAGAATGTTCGCAATTTTGTAACGCAAAGATGTGAAGCATGTATACGAATAAAAAAAGAGCGCATAGAACATCTTTTGCAAACATCAGAATGAGAATGTAAGATAATCCTTTGCTCTTATTGCATGCAATAAATAGAAACAAGCAAATCACATTTGCTTTACTAAAACTAAAACTTGCTTATAACTGTGATAAGATTGATTTCTTGATCTACATTTATTAAAATATTTTTTATCAATTTATTGTTAGTATATAAGTACTATACTTTATAAATTCTGAAACTTTTTTATGTACACACACACACACACACACACACGAGTGTAATTTTTTAATTAATCTAAAATATATGTTTTATATATATATATATATATATATATATATATATAAAACGTATGTATATAATATATATTATATATATATGTATGTACGTATATATGTATGCAAATAGACATATGTGCACATATACACACATGTATATATGTATATCTGCACACAATATATATACATGTATGCAACAAACATACAGTAAATACATATACACATACACATATATACGTGTGTTTGTGTATTCCAAATAGATTAAAAATAAATCATTTAAAAAATGTATAAGTCAAAATATAATGAAACTATAATAATGTGTAATAAAACTCTAATATCTATTTGTGCATAGAGTTGATTGATGACGCAAACAACAATAATTTTGTACCCGATCGGAAATTGCAGTGTTATTACAAGTGCATGCTATTGATAACAAAAGTCGTAAGTAAAATTTCAGTATTTTACTCTTAACAATCTTTTTATCACTCTTAATAATCTTGTTTCTAGATTGATTAACTAAAAAAAAAAACTAAGATAAGATGTATTTACAACGAAAATTATTGCTAATTATAACTATTCTCAAAAATACAAAAATCGATATTTCTTTCTTTATAATAAAGCGATCATTTATGTCAAACGGTTTTAAATCTTATATTGGATAGGCTTAATTGGTTTCGATAAAAAAAATTTTTTGCACTCGTAAAAAACCTGTACTTAATTAGAATCTATTCTTCAAAAAAAAAAAAATAATTTGTTGCTCAACAATTATTTATTGATGATCTTAATAATTAGATCCAGAGAAATATAATTTATCTTTTCTTTTGTTTCTAGATGAAAAAGGACACGATAGTGGAAAGGGCATTTTTCAATATTGCGGAGCTTATGTTAAACGAAGAACTTGTGACTCCTGTTATGAATGGAATCAAACATTGTCACCCAATTAGTAAGTGGAACACTCGCATAATTATTTAAATAAAATATTTTTAAATAAAATTAACTATTTTAAGATGTTTTCTGTCAAAGTTTTCCCATAATGTCTAATGTAGCTATTTCGTTTACAGTATCGCAGTCAAAAGATAGATGTGAAGTAGCATATGAGTCGATTAAATGCTTCTACGAATTTGACGAAGCGGTAATAATCAGACAATTATTTCATAACACCATGATAGATTACGATTCTAAATATTAAGCAAAAAAATGAGATAAGAAAAAAATTTATAGATTTTTAATTAATTTAAAACGTATATACAAAAATCTCTTTTCTCGAGAATAAGTACATATGAGAAACATCTTTTTAAATAGAAAAGAAAATCTCTCTTGAAGTTTCAGATAAAATTTTTAAGTATAAAAAAGTATAAAAACTTTAGTTTCTTTTTTTTACACAGTTTGTCCTAGTATAGATGTATATAGCATTATTCTCTGTTATTTTTTACATTAAAGAAAATAGAGCACACACATGTAATCAATGAAACTTAAATTTAATGGTTTGAACTGAACTTTATTATGATCATGAAAAAAGCGCCTTATACTGAAGAATGAAAAGAGGCACATTTTATTTTCTTTCATCAATGAGTATGCCACTGTAATAAAAATTACAGCATGTTGATTAATATACAACGATGTTTCATTTTATGAAATTTATTCATGGATACGAGTTTTATATTATATTAGTTTAATATTATATCTAATAGATTATGATCGGCGGGACTATTTTTTGCGCATGATAATTTCTAAATAATTTTGCTATTAGTAACTAATCTACATATATAATAATATATAAATATATAAATATATATATATATATATATATATATATATTTATTATATATTATATAAAACACGCGGTAATGCATAATCAAATTTTTTAATAATGAATCCAATTAATTTCGATATAATCCATAAAATTAAATTAATTAATGGCAATATAATGAGCAATTAACGAGTTTGCCGCGTTTCATAATGTAGTATTGTAGATGTCATCACTGTCAGTCTCATTAACTGTTCATTAAATGCCATTTAAATTCGAAAGCCCAGTATTAATAAATATTCACGATAGTCTTATAATGATATTTTAATCAGATGTGTGTGTTGTGTGTATGTGTATTATCATTATGTTTACAATAGAGCTCGGTTCAAACTATTAAATTCTAACTTTTAATGTTTTAATTTATCTTCTTTAGTCTAAAAAATAAGAGAAGATTGCCACACAATATACAAAAAAATTTTGTATATCTTATAAATTAATATTATAAAAATTATATTTTTATTTATATATTTAGAAATTATATATAAAAATATAAAATTTTTCTTTCAGAATCAAATATAAAACGTTTTCGTATAAAGTAAAATTTTTTAAAATCTATAAAATCTTTCTAAAATATTCTAAAATCTCGCTTTTACAGCTTAGGTATTTCCCGTGATGATATCGCTGTCCTTTCTCCAGCGCATTTGGATAATTCTGGAAATGATTTTGGCTCAACTTGTGACGGAAAAAGCCCATTACAGCAAAGTATGCATTACGCATTGAATTCCAAAATTGAAAGAAAAATTATTCCAAATGTATCAAATACATATTAATTAAATAAATCTTGTGTTATAATATCTCTTCATTTTTTATTCTTTTCAACCTGTTCTCGAGAAAATACTTAAATCATATTTTATACTGATTCAGATATTATACTTTATTACGCGCAGTTTCGTTTAATTTAGTAATAAAAATATTCAAATATACTTCGAAGTATATAGATTTCGATTGGATGAAAAAGCTCATTTAAATACAAACACACTGGACACTATTAATACAGCTGATTGTGCGGCGATTCGACGCAGCGTTATTGCAATAAATCTGAACTTGACTGCTGATCATTATCGAACGTGCATTGCCACATCAATTATTTATTTCTGTTTAAACATGTGATTAAGCATATATTCTCTCCATTAGTCATGGGACTAATGACAGTAAAGATTTAATTATAAAGGAAATATTCTCCTTGAAGTGTTTTCCTATATCCTCCTACCACTTGAACAAGCGTCGAAACCTCGAGGCTCATTTTGTCTAGTGAGGCTTCAGAATTCTTTGTCAAGTCATATTCACTCTTACTCGTTCTCAGCGAGTCGCCAGTCGATAATACTATAATTAAGCTAACGAGACTTTATAAACGACTCGTGATCTGTTCTCTTATTTCTATTGTATTAGATTCACAATCCCTATAAATACCGCTCACGACGTGGACACATCGCAGTAAGGAGAAAAGTCTTTCGCGAAGACAGAATTAAGTGAGCCTCAAAATATTCGAAGAATAGCAGGATGAAGATTCTCATATTCATCGCGTGTGCACTACTCATTGTGCAATACTCGTGTGCACTACTCATTGATGTGAGTAAAAAAACAACTAATAAAATATTCATAATATTTCAATAACAATATTTAAATAACAAAACATACTTCTCTATGCCATTCTTAAATATTAAACAAAATCGTAATAATATTTAATAAAAAATCATCTTTAATAAATGTTTAATAATTGTAATAACGGTTCATAATTATTCATTTTTTATATTTAATATTTAACAAACGTTAAATATTTATAATATTTATTTTTGAATTTAGTATTTTATAATATAATATATTCAATTAAAAAACTAATTTATTAAATAATTATTTTGCAGACTAAAAATATATATTTATCAAACAATTATCTTTTTAAAATATTTTTTTATACATTCTTCTCAAACTTATATATATTCTTTTGTAATTTGAATATATATTCTTTTGTAATATGTAAAATATGGCCACAAAACATATCTCGCTTCTGTTTCGGTTTCTTTGTTAATCAATTCGCGAATAACGATTCTGGTGTATA
Source organism: Lasius platythorax (assembly GCA_963971435.1). Taxonomy (NCBI): domain Eukaryota; kingdom Metazoa; phylum Arthropoda; class Insecta; order Hymenoptera; family Formicidae; genus Lasius; species Lasius platythorax. The sequence continues at coordinate 14,593,006 of OZ020540.1, forward strand.
GCAATAATATCATCGATACTATTATGCAACATTAAATCTATTGATATCACAATTATATTTAACTATTTTTCAAAATATTTTTATTTTTTTTTTATACTGGAGATTTAATAATTTTTTCTTCACTTTTTTTTCTAGACTATGGCCTATAGGCAGTATACTGCTGACGACCAAAATGAACAGAAATTGTACACGGATCTTACAACATGTGCCAATGAATTAGGTTTGCGCAGTAAGTGTGAAATATTATGATTAAATATTAGTATATACTAAGTGGATACAAAAAATTTGTCGCATCTGTCGCGAATAAGATTGAAAAGTACACAATTTCAAAATCGTTTCAATTATGATTTCTAAAATAAAACTTTTTAATTATTTTTCAATTATGTTTAAAATAAGATTGTTTAAATTAAGATTGCGCTTTATTTAAAACAAAATTTAATAAAAAAAACAACACACACATATACAAAACCTTTTCTCGACAATCTACTAAATAATGCAAGATAAGAATTAGTTTGATGTTAATTACTTCACCGACATATGTGTTCATGTTAGGTGGAATTAAAACTGTAAACATTTGAACTATTACCTATTTTAAAAATAAAGTTTATTTTTATGTAGCAATTAATCACATTTTTTCATATTTTAAAACATTTTACTGCATTGTCCGAAAATTAAGTTCACAGAAATATTTTTCTATTGTAGCAATACTTCAAAAGAAGATAAAAATAGACCATTAAAATCTTTTATTTCTGAATAATATTTTGAAGAAATAAAGAAATTGCTATATTGAAATATCTAAATACATCTATCTAAAAAATTCTTGAAAGAAAAAATTATATTAATATAATTCTCTGGAGGTTAAAAAATCATAGAAAATAGAAATAAGCGTGTTTCAAATTGTAAACTCATATTTATCTAAAACATTAGTTCAACACATTTAGTACGTACTGAGTAATTATTACATCTCACCAATCGTTTTTATTTTCCCGTATATTATAGTCCTAGAATTACGTGCACTTTGAATTATGTACATTGCAGACTCTTCTGGTTTCTGAGACATATCACTTCAAAATTTTCTACTTTTTAAACTTAAAAATAATATCTTAAGTATAATGTAAGTAAATAGTTCAATATTATCAGTTTTAATAACTTTAATCTTGACACATACACATATCATGTTCAAAAAAATTATTACTTTCAGTGTTATAATTGTATAATTTCATTTATAACTTTGTGTTTTGCAGACGAATTCAATCTCCATTTGGTCAAGTGTATGTTTGAAAAAAATTCCTTGGTACGTATATTTATATATAAAAAAATTATTTCTCAGTTAATCAAGAATTTTATCAAATCAATATTAAGTGATAATTAAGACTATTGATTCTCAAAATATAAAAAACAATAATTATAAAAATTATTTAGCATTAGTCTGTTTTAATTATTAGCAAAAAATTAGCATTAATCTGTCATTTATTTGATTTTTATTAAATATATAAATAACAATCGCAGAAATTATACTTGTATCAAGTAACAAGAAAAACTGTTTCTTCCTTATGCAATTAAAGGAAAATTAATTCTCTAATTGAGAGAGGGCATTTTAATACGCGATTACATATATTTTAAATAGATTGTGCGAGTTTAGACTATCAAGTATTTTTTTTATATTTCTGAAATATTAAATTACATTATTTCTGAAACATTAAATTACATTATATTACATTATAAATTTTAAATATAAATCATATTAAGTTATTTATTATATATCACCCTATAAATATACATATGTATATATTGGTTCTAGATCGACGAACAAGGTGAGATGAAAAAAGATGAAATTTTAAGATATTTCGGTTATATCTGGGCTTCCGACCAGAGGCAGTTACAGAGAATTGCTTCTTGCATCGATCATGGTAATCAACATATATATTTTATCTTATTTTTCATATTCTTTATCAATAAATATCTTTACAAAAATCCTTATATACACATTATAATATTATAATTCAATTATTTTATTATTTAACGTATAATGATTTGAACATTTGATATGTTTACAACTATTTTAATATTATATATACAGAGTGTCCTGTAATAATCGCACGACCTCTCGTGTGCAGGTAGAGTGAGTAGAAAAGTCCTCTACCGTTTTGTAATCTTCGCAATAATTCAGTGCTGTTCTTTACTTGCACATTTCGGCCAGATTTACGCGCAAGTAAAGAACAGCACTGCAATAATTAATGAGAAATTAATTTTAAAAAATCAGTCACTCCACGCGAGTATAAGCGCGCGACGAGAAGAGACAATCCAATGTTACGCAGTTAATAGGCGCGCATAAAGTATATTGGGAACAATACTTAAGTTTAATGTATTTAATTATGCCTTGCAACCGTGTAACAGTGGGATGTCTTTTTTACCGCGCACTTATATACTCGCGCGGATTAACTGATTTTTTAAAATTAATTTCTCTTAATTATTGCAAAGATCGCAAAACGGTAGAAGACTTTCCTTCTCGATTTAACCCGCTCTACCTGCACACGAGAGGTGCGGCGATTATTACCGGACACCCTGTATATTTAATTCATATCTATAAGTATATAATATTATTATATATATATATATATATATATATATATATATATAAATGCAAATTATTACACTATAATCTTTAATGTGTTAATGAATGATATGTTAAAATTATATGACTTGTAAGATAAGATATTAAAAGACTTCTTTTTCTAATAGCAGAGACTCGAGTTGAAGAAAACAACGATCAGAAAACCCTTGCAGCCATACAATGCTCATTATTTCAGCTAGGAATACTTGTAGAACAATACTAAACAAATTAGCATAAACAGAAGAAACTAGACTATGTAAGAAGCGTAGACCATAGACCATACAAATTATCATAGAAAAGAAATATATCTATAAAAAATATCTATAATAACTGTAATATATATATATATATAATTTAATAAAGTTAGGCAGTAATATTAACTTACCTGCCAAAATTACGATATAAAATACGACATAAAATATATAGTATCAACGTCAATAAAATTACAGTAGTTGTTATAATTATAATTAAAATCAATAATAATTATTCAAAATCTTTTATGGTGTACACCTTTAATGTGTGTTTTGTGCATAAAGTATGCACAACATTGATTGATCCATTGTTGTTTAAATATTCTTGTATAAAATCTGGGTCTTCTTCTTTTCTTGGAATATACGTTGTAATTTCCATCCCTTAAAATTCAAGTCAAAAATATTAATATTAACAAAATAAATCTAATATATAGTATTATAATATAATTATCATCTCACCTAATACGCATATTATAAAAGACATAATTATATATAAAATAATCATGAACAAATATAGCATTCGGTTTATGATTCTAATTAAACTTATAAAATTAATCGTAAACAGGTGTTTAGTAATTTCTTACTTAAACTTCAATGAAATTTAAAATCGTAGTTCTTTTTTTATCCAATCTTTCTTCAGCTTTCGTTATCGATATTTGGTGTATCAATCGCCTGCGAAAAAAAGGCATTTGTTTTATATTTATGTATAATATTTATGTACTTTCTTCTTTTCTTCTTTTTTTAAAAGTTAAAATCTGAAGTGAGTCAATTTCTTTTCCTATAGCCTACAGCTTGGCTTATAATTATATATATATATTAAATCAGAAGTGGGATTCGAGTTCAGTCTTCAGGCAGGACAGTACGCAGGGCATCTTCTGGGAAGGAGAAGGGGAGCCAAGAAATGCGATTGTGTAGCAAAGACAAAGACGTTCGAGGGCGAACGTAGTGTCAGGCTGGCCGAATTGTAAGAATATATGTAAAGAAGTAGAGAGAATACAGAGGGGTGATGTGTGGCTCAGTGGCAGAGTGATTGCCTACTGAGAGGGAGGTCCTAGGATCGAGTCCCGGTAGAGCCCCGGTATTTTTATTCCTTACAATATTTACTTACTCCTTGTAATGCAGGCACATCTAAATCAAGTCTGTCCTCTCGACAGTGAACTGGTTGAGATACATCCGACTCGGCACGATTTAGTGTTTAGAAGTCGACCAACCGCCTGATGTAAGGTGCGAAAGTATGTCATAATACTGTTCCCCACATGAGACATTCCTTCCTCAAAACTTTCTGCAGTATTCTTCTTCTTCAAATGCTTTCGACATACATTTCCAACAACATCCATCATTCCGTTATTATTTAAATAGTCTTCTATGAAATCGGTAGGTTCCTTTTGAATGTCGTCCAGTTTAGTTGTTTCACTCATTGGTATTAATGAAACTAAAAAATAATACTTATTATTAATCCAATCCTCAATTCATTTATTGACTACTAAAATAAATTAAATGGATAATAACTTAACAATTATTATCAATTAATTTATTTATTTTAGTAGTAAGAATATACATATTTATATACAAACAAATCATTAGTAAAACATGTTTAGATGTAATAAATTTTATTATTAGTTTTTCCATAAACTCAGATAATATATATTTTGTACATTCTTTAACTTTAATATAATTATTATATTAAAATTAAAGAATGTACAAAATATATATCATCTGAGTTTATGGAAAATATAATAATATTTATTACATCTAAACATGTTTTACTAATGATTTGTCTGTATATAAAAATATGCATATTCTTACTACTAAAATAAATAAATAAATAAATCAATAATTGTTAAGTTATTATCCATTTAATTTATTTTAGTAGTCAATTAATAAATTGGGGGAAGATTACGATTTCCGTGACGCCCAGATTTGACTATAGAAAAAGTAAATATAAAGAAACAATTATATATTTTTTTATAAATATTAAAAAAAGTAAAATTATAAAAGAGCATGCAAATAATCATTATTAATTTCCATCCCTTAAAATTCAAGTCAAAAATATTAATATTAACTAAATAAATCTAATATATATTATAGTATTAGTACGTGAATCATTATCTTCCCTGATATCCATGAGTTGAAAACTATAGTTGCGAATAAATATAACATTTTCTTTAAGTTTCGTATTAACATAGAAAATGCGTTGTGAATAGTGATTTTCTCTCCAAATTTCAGTAACATTCAAGATCGTGGTTTATTTTGATAAATTAAATGGATAATAACTTAACAATTATTATTAATTAATTAATTTATTTTAATATTTATTATAGTATTAGTATATGAATCATCATCTTACCTGATATCCATGAGATGGAAAGAACAATAGCTACAAATACATATAACATTTTCTTTAAAATTCGCATTAATCTAGTGAAATGCATTGCGAATATTTAGCGATTTCCTATCCAAATTTCAATCAGTTTCGAGATCGTAGGTTATTTTATCCAACTTTTTCTATTCGGCTTTCGCTATCAATCGCCTGCAAAGAAAATATCTTTTATTTTTATATTTATATCGATATCTTTTTGTATTTGTCTGATACAACAGATTTTAAGCAAAACAAAGAAGAAAGAGGGATAAATTCAACGATGAATCGTCAGATTGAAAAATACATTTATGATAGCGTGACAATAATAAGAAAAATAGTCAGATATATAAGAATAGTAAAAACGAAATGTGATCAAGAACATTAAAGAGAAAAAAACAATATTATTTGGATCTAATTAATAATGTGTATCATTGTCATTTCTCTAATAAATTTTCGGTTAGAGCATAGATAACTATCACAATTAAGAGTAATAACGCATTTATAAAACTGATATTATTTGAAAATTAATAATAATATAGACTCTCCTTCTAAATGTGTGTGAAATTGAGCGAAGGATAAAATGTGTTTATATTTGTTATCGAGGTTTAATAAGGTCACAATCAAAATTCCTTTCAATGTTTTTTTATTTGCTCTCGATAAAGCTGGGAATATTCTTTTGTACTTCTCGCCAATAAACCAATATTTAAAATATAAAATTAACGCCCAATAATTTTACAAACGATTATTACGATAAATATTCTTAATTAATAAGACACAAATTAAGACAATAATTATGTGTTCTGTAAAGTTAATCAATTCTATCATCTGATCGATTCAATATATTTATGTCCGACAATATCTAACGCAATATCGTAATAAAAAGATCAGATTATATTAAAATTGGAGTAACAAAATATCACATACTCCAAATAATAAGTGACAATTAAATAACGAATGTCCGTGTCGGCGAGTATTCAGAATGTCAAGCACGAATTCGACGATACAAAAAATCGTAATAATAACATATTTGAGATTTCATTATACCGAAACATATAAAGAAAATATTAAAATAATTGAAAAGACGAGACACTGAAACAAAACTCGGCATGTAAAGCGATATACTGAAATGCTAATAATTGATTTATAATATTAATTTGTCGATTTTACCAGTTGGTGATAGAAGTCGTTCCTGCGTTCACTATTTGTACACGATACGAACACTGTATGTACATACACGAAGGACGAACTATGACTGTGGAAAGTTTGGAAGAGATATTTGTAGAGTTTCAAAGTAGTGAGATGCTTGTAGTGGTCTGATTGGTTCATTTGCTTGAGTTTTACTGGCTGTCAGGGTTGTACAAATATGTTTAACTATAATTGTTAAAAAATCAGCATATACATATATATCATTTATATCTTTTACGGTAGAAATTTCGGCATTATGTTGTAATCTTTCATCTTTTCGCCAAAAGTAGATTTCTTTCTATTAAATTGTTTCGGTTGCAATTCATTCGAGCATTTTATAAATTGATATTCATGTAAGAAACAAAAAAAAAACACATAAGAATTTTTTATGGTCGAAGAAAGTTACGAAATTATTAAACTAAGATAATAATTTCTGATTACCCTTTTTTCAACTTTAAATCTCAAGCTATATATAAGTTTTGCTAAATACCTTTATAAAAAAATAAAACTAAAAAGTTGATAGATTGCACTTAGGGCCAGAAATTTTGTAATTAAACGTATAATATTAATCTAATCAACGCTATGGAGGAATCTTCTAATTTGTATATATATAAAATATAAATATCATTCGATATAAAAATAAAACAGATTTTTCACAAGCAAGAGGATAGAATATTTTTAATTGAAGCGGTAGTTTTTAATTTTCTAAACTACAATAGGCGAATGACTGTAATGTGACCTCAGTATTTAAGAGTGATTTAATTAATCGATTATTTTCAAAATAAATACATATTTGTAATATTAATTACATATTAATGATTTTTTAACATTTTTTAATAAGTTTTTATGTTTCTATAAATTTTTATTTTTCACCGCATAGAAATTTGAATCTTATTTAAATAATTTTAAATCTCGTTTCGCACTAAAAGCGTCGAATGACGTTTAATGAATTTTATTTCGTGCTGAAAGTTGCAAACCTATATAGAACCTCTCTTTTGTACACATATTTGATTTTTAATATTTTTATGAAAATTTTAGAAACTATACGAGACCGCCGATTAAAACATAATACGGTATAAACAAATGACAATTAATGCTTCATATATCAAAACCAAAGTCACCGAAGATATGTTTAATAATGTAAAAATTTTAACTTATATTAATAATTACCTTACATTCTGTACAATACGATCTATAAATTATATTTTTAATTTATAAGAGAGGAAATGGTATTTTTTCATAAACTTTGCAAATTGCGGCGAAGGATGTAAATAATAAGCTTTCTTTTTCCTAAAATTAATGCATAATTAATGCTATTTAAGACTAATTCAGTTTACTTATAAAAGAAATGTAAACGTCTCATTTAATATAAAGTTTAAGAAAATTTTTCCATTTTACCTAAATTCTAAGTTACATGCAACAGAGTAAAAACCGATATATTTATATTACATGTAAATGATAAATGAATTATTCTTCATGCCGATTCTTTTAATCGATAATTATTTCTGTGATATTATTTCCAGTGCCAGGCATTTTGATAGCAATAATGTAGGTTAATAATTTGTCAATATTCTAAAATTTGAATTTTCTTTAAGTCTAATCGTACAATTTATTACACAAAAAAACATTCATCAATAAAAATACAAATAAAAATAGAGTGCATAAATAAATGTCGATTTTAAACAAGAATTTATATTTATAAAAAATTACGTTTACTGAATATAATAAATCTGGTTATCAAAATATGTATAAATAGATATATATTTATATAATATTATTTATTTATATAATGTATATTAACAAATGCATTATGTACTAAATTACAAAAAGCATATTTGTATGAAGTATACATTTTTTGATATTGTCAATATTGCTAAATATATTATAATTAAAGCATACAATATTCTAATTATTCTTATTCTGGTATAATTTAATAGAATAAAAAGTTTTTATATAAAACTGTCGAAATGACAATCATTTTTTAAGGTATCTTATCAGTTATTTATTTATGTGTAGTATTACAATTTATATTACTAGAACAACACAAGCGCGCGCTACACGCGCGCTCTTATTTCTAGACGTTGTCCAATTTTCAATAAATTATTCTCTAAAAAAAAAACATGTTATGTCGATACTCGAAAGACTCAAAGTGTATTGTTGTCGCTTTTCCACGGCTATGATTAATTTTTATTTGGTCAATTTATTAATTCTACTGTTATTAAAATTGTATTTTAATTATAATCATATACTTTATTCCTTATGTCCCATTTTCGTTATTTATTCCGTTACCATTTAATTAAATAATTTATTACACTTTGATTACCCGACTACATATATTTACGAACTGTTATTAATCGGCTCATCTTATCACGCTCCATTATGATTTATTTTGATTTCACAATCCGTCAGTATTCTTTTGTACACCATGCTGTGAACATCATGTCGAAGATGATCCTAAGTGAAGACCACAACTTTCAATATTATTTATAGAAGATTACCAGCGAAGTCTTAGCGCTTTAGACCTTGCGCCCGGCTCTCACTTGCCTATTCCACATCTCCTGATATGTAAGTATAACAGAGCCTTTATTTTAATTTACTATATATCATATATTTTAATTATAAATGTAGTAAAATTATAATTTATATAAAATTGCATTTTAGTTGTATTTAAAATTTATAAACTATAAGAAATATTCTTCTGTTGTTCATTACATTTTCTTCACGTTATATTTTATTATGGAAATTAGAAATTATATATGTTTATTATAAGTTACATATAAGATCGAAGTTTTAATGCTGTCACATTATAAAATTATTTGCATTATTGGATATTTGAATAAATCGTATAAATTTATTTGATACTGATAAAATCGTCAATTTATTAATTCTACTGTTATTAAAATTGTATTTTAATTATAATAATATACTTTATGTCCCATTTTCGTTATTTATTACGTTACGATCTAATTAAATAATTTATTTTACTTTGATTACCCGACTACATATATTAACGATCTTTTACACATCGGCTCATCTTACCTCGCTCCTTTATTATTTATTTTGATTTCAAAATCCGCCAGTATTCTTTTGTACACCTTTCTGTAAGCATCATGTCGAAGATGGTCCTAAGAAAGGACAACAACTTTCAAATTTATTTAAATAAGATTATCAGCGAAGTCTTAGCGCTTTAGACCTTGCGCCCGACTCTCACTTGCCTATTCCACATCTCTTGATATGTAAGTATAACAGAACCTTTATTTTAATTTACTATATATCATACATTTTAATTATAAATGTAGTAAAATTATAACTTATATAAAATTGTATTTTAATAGTATTTATAATTTATAAAATATAAGAAATACTCTTCAGTTGTTCATTAGATATTCTTCACGTTATATTTTAATTTTAAAATGAAAATTATATATGTGTGTTATTATTTACATATTAGGTCGAAGTTTTAATGTTGTCACACACATTATAAAATTATTCGCATTATTGGATATTTGAATAAATCGTATATATTTATTTCATACTGATAAAAACGTCAATTTATTAATTCTACTGTTATTAAAATAATATTTTAATTATAATCATATACTTTATGTCCCATTTTCGTTATTTATTACGTTACGATCTAATTAAATAATTTATTTCACTTTGATTACCCGACTACATATATTAACGATCTGTTACACATCGGCTCATCTTACCTCGCTCCTTTATTATTTATTTTGATTTCACAATCCGTCAGTATTCTTTTGTACACCTTTCTGTAAGCATCATGTCGAAGATGGTCCTAAGAAAGGACCACAACTTTCAAATTTATTTAAATAAGATTATCAGCGAAGTCTTAGCGCTTTACATTTTGCGCCCGACTCTCACTTGCCTATTCCACATCTCTTGATATGTAAGTATAACAGAGCCTTTATTTTAATTTACTATATATCATATATTTTAATTATAAATGTAGTAAAATTATAATTTATATAAAATTGTATTTTAATAGTATTTATAATTTATAAGATATAAGAAATATTCTTAAGTTGTTCATTACATATTCTTCGCGTTATATTTTAATTTTAAAATGAAAATTACATATGTGAATTATAATTTACATATTAGGTCGAAGTTTTAATGTTGTCACACACATTATAAAATTATTCGCATTATTGGATATTGGAATAAATCGTATATATTTATTTCATACTGATAAAATCGTCAGATTATTAATTCTACTGTTATTAAAATAATATTTTAATTATAATCATATACTTTATGTCCCATTTTCGTTATTTATTACGTTACGATCTAATAAAATAATTTATTTCACTTTGATTACTCGACTACATATATTAACGATCTGTTACACATCGGCTCATCTTACCTCGCTCCTTTATTATTTATTTTGATTTCACAATCCGTCAGTATTCTTTTGTACACCTTTCTGTAAGCATCATGTCGAAGATGGTCCTAAGAAAGGACCACAACTTTCAAATTTATTTAAATAAGATTATCAGCGAAGTCTTAGCGCTTTACATTTTGCGCCCGACTCTCACTTGCCTATTCCACATCTCTTGATATGTAAGTATAACAGAGCCTTTATTTTAATTTACTATATATCATATATTTTAATTATAAATGTAGTAAAATTATAATTTATATAAAATTGTATTTTAATAGTATTTATAATTTATAAGATATAAGAAATATTCTTAAGTTGTTCATTACATATTCTTCACGTTATATTTTAATTTTAAAATGAAGATTACATATGTGTATTATAATTTACATATTAGGTCAAAGTTTTAATGTTGTCACACATTATGAAATAATTCGCATTATTGGATATTGGAATAAATCGTATATATTTATTTGATACTGATAAAATCGTCAATTTATTAATTCTACTGTTATTGAAATAATATTTTAATTATAATCATATACTTTATGTTCCATTTTCGTTATTTATTACGTTACGATCTAATTAAATAATTTATTTCACTTTGATTACCCGACTACACATATTAACGATCTGTTACACATCGGCTCATTTTACCTCGCTCCTTTATTATTTATTTTGATTTCACAATCCGTCAGTATTCTTTTGTACACCTTTCTGTAAGCATCATGTCGAAGATGGTCCTAAGAAAGGACCACAACTTTCAAATTTATTTAAATAAGATTATCAGCGAAGTCTTAGCGCTTAACATATTGCGCCCGACTCTCACTTGCCTATTCCACATCTCTTGATATGTAAGTATAACAGAACCTTTATTTTAATTTACTATATATCATATATTTTAATTATAAATGTAGTAAAATTATAATTTATATAAAATTGTATTTTAATAGTATTTATAATTTATAAGATATAAGAAATATTCTTAAGTTGTTCATTACATATTCTTCACGTTATATTTTAATTTTAAAATGAAAATTACATATGTGTATTATAATTTACATATTAGGTCGAAGTTTTAATGTTGTCACACACATTATGAAATAATTCGCATTATTGGATATTTGAATAAATCGTATATATTTATTTGATACTGATAAAATCGTCAATTTATTAATTCTACTGTTATTGAAATAATATTTTAATTATAATCATATACTTTATGTTCCATTTTCGTTATTTATTACGTTACGATCTAATTAAATAATTTATTTCACTTTGATTACCCGACTACACATATTAACGATCTGTTACACATCGGCTCATTTTACCTCGCTCCTTTATTATTTATTTTGATTTCACAATCCGTCAGTATTCTTTTGTACACCTTTCTGTAAGCATCATGTCGAAGATGGTCCTAAAAAAGGACCACAACTTTCAAATTTATTTAAATAAGATTATCAGCGAAGTCTTAGCGCTTAACATATTGCGCCCGACTCTCACTTGCCTATTCCACATCTCTTGATATGTAAGTATAACAGAACCTTTATTTTAATTTACTATATATCATATATTTTAATTATAAATGTAGTAAAATTATAATTTATATAAAATTGTATTTTAATAGTATTTATAATTTATAAGATATAAGAAATATTCTTAAGTTGTTCATTACATATTCTTCCCGTTATATTTTAATTTTAAAATGAAAATTACATATGTGTATTATAATTTACATATTAGGTCGAAGTTTTAATGTTGTCACACACATTATGAAATAATTCGCATTATTGGATATTTGAATAAATCGTATATATTTATTTGATACTGATAAAATCGTCAATTTATTAATTCTACTGTTATTTAAATTATATTTTAATTATAATCATATACTTTATGTCCCATTTTCGTTATTTATTACGTTACGATCTAATTAAATAATTTATTTTACTTTGATTACCCGACTACATATATTAACGATCTTTTACACATCGGCTCATCTTACCTCGCTCCTTTATTATTTATTTTGATTTCACAATCCGTCAGTATTCTTTTGTACACCTTTCTGTAAGCATCATGTCGAAGATGGTCCTAAGAAAGACCACAACTTTCAAATTTATTTAAATAAGATTATCAGCGAAGTCTTAGCGCTTTACATTTTGCGCCCGACTCTCACTTGCCTATTCCACATCTCTTGATATGTAAGTATAACAGAGCCTTTATTTTAATTTACTATATATCATATATTTTAATTATAAATGTAGTAAAATTATAATTTATATAAAATTGTATTTTAATAGTATTTATAATTTATAAGATATAAGAAATATTCTTAAGTTGTTCATTAGATATTCTTCACGTTATATTTTAATTTTAAAATGAAAATTACATATGTGTATTATAATTTACATATTAGGTCGAAGTTTTAATGTTGTCACACGCATTATGAAATAATTCGCATTATTGGATATTTGAATAAATCGTATATATTTATTTGATACTGATAAAATCGTCAATTTATTAATTCTACTGTTATTGAAATTATATTTTAATTATAATCATATACTCTATGTCCCATTTTCGTTATTTATTACGTTACGATCTAATTAAATAATTTATTTCACTTTGATTACCTGACTACATATATTAACGATCTGTTACACATCGGCTCATTTTACCTCGCTCCTTTATTATTTATTTTGATTTCACAATCCGTCAGTATTTTTTTGTACACCTTTCTGTAAGCATCATGTCGCAGATGGTCCTAAGTAAGGACCACAACTTTCAAATTTATTTAAATAAGATTATCAGCGAAGTCTTAGCGCTTTACACTTTGCGCCCGACTCTCACTTGCCTATTCCACATCTCTTGATATGTAAGTATAACAGAGCCTTTATTTTAATTTAATATATATCATATATTTTAATTATAAATGTAGTAAAATTATAATTTATATAAAATTGTATTTTAATAGTATTTATAATTTATAAATTATAAGAAATATTCTTAAGTTGTTCATTACATATTCTTCACGTTATATTTCAATTTTAAAATGAGAATTACATATGTGTATTATAATTTACATATTAAGTCGAAATTTTAATGCTGTCACACACATTATTAAATTATCCGCATTATTGGATATTTGAATAAATCGTATATATTTATTTGATACTGATAAAATCGTCAATTTATAAATTTTACTGTTATTAAAATTGTATTTTAATTATAATCATGTACTTTATGTCCAATTTTGTTATTTATTCCGTTACGGTCGAATTAAATAATTCGTTTCACTTTGATTACCCGACTACATATATTTACGATCTGTTATTTATTGGCACACCTCATATGGCTCTTTATCCCGATTGTTTCAAGAATTACGCGTATATATCGAGTGTATACGGTGATTGTCGATTTATTTGTTCGCGTTTCTCGCGAATTTTAAATCGCGATTTATTTTGATTCGTGATTTAATTGTTGATTAACATCGAAGCTTCGTTTATCTGTTCTCGTATATTTTCTTTGTAATTCTACGCAAAAGTCTACGCCAGTCCGAAAAGTTTTTCCTACAATTGAAACTTCAACGTCAAACATTTAATAAAAGAATTATATAAATGCGTAAATATAGAATATTATATATATATATATATATATATATATATATATATCATCAATCATTTAATAAATAATTAATCTAAACTATGAAATGCTTGTAAAATTTAATATTTCATATGTATACATATGAATCATAGTATATATATATATATATATATATATATATATACTATATATGTGTATATATACCATATATATATATATATAGTATATATATAGTATATATATATATATATATAATAATAATTAAATATATTATTACTATATATATATATAGTAATAAATATATATATATAGTATATATATATACTATATATATACACAATATATATATATATATATATAATCGTAGTATATATGTATCATAGTGCGTATATAGTATATATAAATATATATATATATATATATATATATATATATACATAGTATATATGTATCATAGTGCGTAAAATATTTCGGCATCGAATTATAAATAATATATGGTATGTGGCCTTGACGTAGTCTAGCGCACTATTGTTGATATGCTTCGATTTGTTATCAGTATCGCGTTGACACCCGAACAGTAAAGTAGTGGTGCGAAACGCTCCGACATATTTCTGTTTTAAACGAAATCGCGATCAATGTCGGCAATTTTTTTTGCTTTTATAATGTGATTACAGAATAATTAACTGTTCTAAATAATAAAGAAAAGTCTTTTCGGGAAATTACGGTAATACACGAAAGTGCGAGAGTGCCGTTAAAAGTATCGCGCGTACAAGTGCGGGATTGCCTTTTAAAGCGAGTGTCGCGTGTGTTAATCAATGGACTTTAACAACCCTGCAAATCTGAGAGGAGGAGGAGGCCTGAGAGAGGCATCGGGCACCGGCGGAGCAGCCCTAAGGTGAGAATCGTTATTTGTACATTAATTATTATAAGTCGCGTATATACACGCATTAATTCGGTTAATTTTTTTGAACGATTAAAACAAAAGAGACTCAGAGATAAAGAGAAACTTATATATAAATCTTATAAAAATTTTCTTTTTATTTACAAATTGTTGTTTTAGAATTTACAAAATTAAGTATTCTATATATTAAAGAGAATTTATAAAATTATTCCATATTTAGATATTTTTTTATTATTGTATGCATCGAATATAAAATTCGGCGAGTACGATAAAATCAATTTCTTGAAATATTAATTATTTTTAGCACTGCTATAATTTGAATTTTATATTTGTATGTTACAGACAACGTAGCTTCAATATCAACAACTCCGCTGTTGCGCATCAGTGTCGGTGAGTGACAAACTTTTTTAATTTTGAGGCAACGGATTTGTAGTAGATTGTAGATGTAGATAGTAAAATGTTGATGTAGATAGTAAATTGTAGATAGGTCCGTTGCCCTTTATAATGGATGAGCTAGAATAAATTATGTAAAATAACTTTTGATAAATACTTTTAATATGCATCTTTTCCAAGATTAAGTTAAAACAAATTAAATAAGAAAAAATATAGAAAGCAATTTTGTCAATTAATAAATTTTATCTAATTTACTTTGTGATAAATATGCTAATTTTTAAAAAAATACATCTAATGGTAATAACTGATTCTTAAATCGCTCGTCGATGATATTCTGATTTATTATAGCCCATCCGTTTTTGTTTTAGAATTTGTATAGTAGAAACTGTTTTTAAACTTTGCTTTATCTTATCTAAAGCCAAGTGTATAATCAATTAAATTAGTAATGTGTAATTATAAATATATATAATAATTAATAATAAATAATAATAATTAACAATGTGTAATAATAATAATAAATAAATGTTTAATTAATTTTATTTTGTTATAGAATACATTTTATTATAAATTATATATTATTATAAAAATTTTAATGAATCAATTTTGATTGGAAACTTGGCTTTATCTTAGTTAAAGTAAAGTTATATTAAAATAGAAATAGATCCAACGAACGATCGTAAAATCGCACGATCGTCAACGAGCGTAAAATGTTTACGCTCATATGCCGGCAACGGTAATTAATCGGCAATAGAAGGAATTTCCCTCCTTCCTCGATCTAAACAATGCGCGTATCTAATATGTAAATCAATAACGTAAATAAAGTCTTTGCGCTTTTTCGCCGACGACAATAAGTAGGTAATAAAAGGAGTGTTTCTTCTCTAAACGCAATCGCGATCAGTGTCGGCAAATTAATTGCTATTATGATGCGATTAATGAATAATTACCTTTTATAAATAATAAATAAGAGTCATATAGGGAAATTTCACTATTATTATGACAATTAATTAACTTTCGATAAATAACACATAACTATATCACGATGATATGTAGATCTTTATCGAAGCGCATAGTATTCCGCGCAATCACTGAATATTTCAAGTAAGATTCGAAGCAGCAGAGATAATAATTATAAATTATTGTTTTATTTCCCTAACAATACTTGAAGTTAAATACATTTGTAATATACTTTTTTATATTTTACTGATCTAACTGTAATGTTTTTCGGATTGAGAATGCACAATAAAATATGAATCGCAGAATCGAGTAATTAACGTAACAAAAGGACGCGTAATATACTAATCGTTTAATTAATAATTAATAAACCTTAGATTTTATTTGCGACAATATATCGAATTTAATTTTATATTTCAAATTAAATTCGATATATTGTCGCAAATAAAATCTAAGGTTTATTAATTATTAATTAAACGATTAGTATATTACGCGTCCTTTTGTTACGTTAATTACTCGATTCTGCGATTCATATTTTATTGTGCATTCTCAATCCGAAAAACATTACATTTAGATCAGTAAAATATAAAAAAGTATATTACAAATGTATTTAACTTCAAGTATTGTTAGGGAAATAAAACAATAATTTATAATTATTATCTCTGCTGCTTCGAATCTTACTTGAAATATTCAGTGATTGCGCGGAATACTATGCGCTTCGATAAAGATCTACATATCATCGTGATACAGTTATGTGTTATTTATCGAAAGTTAATTAATTGTCATAATAATAGTGAAATTTCCTTATATGACTCTTATTTATTATTTATAAAAGGTAATTATTCATTAATTGCATCATAATAGCAATTAATTTGCCGACACTGATCGCGATTGTGTTTAGAGAAGAAACACTCCTTTTATTACCGACTTATTGTCGTCGGCGAAAAAGCGCAAAGACTTTATTTACGTTATTGATTTACATATTAGATACGCGATATAAAATATTAGATATGCGATATAAAATATTCAACGTAAATTTCTATTATAAAATGTGTGTGTGTGTTAAATATTTCCAGGCGACAATAATTTGTTGTCATTCGAAGGTATATGGCCTTCACAGTATATAGTTTATTAATGTTGACATACTTCGATTTGTCATTATTCGCGCGGTGACACTCGAACAGAAAAGTAGTGATGCGAAACGCTCCGACATAATTCTTCTTTAAACGCGATCGCGATCAATGTCGGCAAATTATTTACTTTTATGATGTGATTAATGAATAATTAACTTTTATACATAATATACAACTATAAATATCGCGACAATAGTTCTCGAAACGCATACACGTATTTCGCGTAATATATTTGTTTAATCAAGTAACAATCGAAGTGACGATAAATCTTTTCACGGGTACATCTTGAGTGCGGGAGTGCGGGAGTGCCGTTAAAAGTATCGCGCGTACAAGTGCGGGATTGCCTTTTAAAGCGAGTGTCGCGTGTGTTAATCAACGGACTTTAACAACTCTGCAAATCTGAGAGGAAGAGGAGGCCTGAGAGAGGCATCGGGCACCGGCGGAGCAGCCCTAAGGTGAGAATCGTTATTTGTACATTAATTATTATAAGTCGCGTATATACACGCATTAATTCGGTTAATTTTTTTGAACGATTAAAACAAAAGAGACTCAGAGATAAAGAGAAACTTATATATAAATCTTAAAAAATTTTCTTTTTATTTACAAATTGTCGTTTTAGAATTTACAAAATTAAGTATTCTATATATTAAAGAGAATTTATAAAATTATTCCATATTTAGATATTTTTTTATTATTGTATGCATCGAATATAAAATTCGGCGAGTACAATAAAATCAATTTCTTGAAATATTAATTATTTTTAGCACTGCTATAATTTGAATTTTATATTTGTATGTTACAGACAACGTAGCTTCAATATCAACAACTCCGCTGTTGCGCATCAGTGTCGGTGAGTGACAAACTTTCTTAATTTTGATGCAACGGATTCGTAGTAAATTGTAGATGTAGATAGTAAAATGTAGATGTAGATAGTCGATTGTAGATAGATCCGTTGCCTTATAAATGGATAAGCTAGAATAAATTATGTTAAATAACTTTTAATAAATACTTTTAATATGCATCTGTTCCAAGATTAAGTTAAAACAAATTAAATAAAAAAAATATAGAAAGCAATTTTGTCAATTAATAAATTTTATCTAATTAATTTAATGAAGAATATGCTAATTTTTACAAAATTACATGTAATGGTAATAACTGATCTTTAAATCGCTCGTCGATGATATTCTGATTTATTATAGCTCATCCGTCTTTGTTTTAGAATTTATTTAGTAGAAACTGTTTTTGAACTTTGCTTTAGCTAATGTTAAACCAAGTGATCAATCAATTAGATTCAAAATGTGTAGTAATAAGTAAACATAATATGTAATATTAAATAATAATAATTAATAATGTGTAATAATAATATATACATGTTTAATTCATTTCAATTTGTTATAGAAAATACATTTTATTATAAATTATATAATATTCTAAAAATTTTAATGAATCAATTATAATTGGAAACTTGGCTTTATCTTACTTAAAGTAATGTTATATTAAAATAGAATACGTCCAACGAACGATCGTAAAATCGTACGACTGTCAACGAGCGTAAAATGTTTACGCTCATACGCCGGCGATAATTAATCGGCAATAGAAATTTATTTTAAAGAAAAAGAAGCCATCAAGAAGAAGCCATCAAGAAGAAGCCTCTAAACACAGCATTGCCACGAGTCTTAATGTCTCATATGTGGCACGCGCATCTAATGTGTTGGACGCACGTACCCAGGTACGGGCACTGCCATTGCCTGGTACGGGCAACGCCATTGCCAAGTACGGGAACCCTCTCTCGTGGGATGCGGCCTTGCCGTGGCGAGAGGGCTCACCCTTTGCAAGAGGATAGTCTTGCAAGGGGTGCCAACAGCATCCCGTACCCAAGTACACTGGGTACACGCGGCACCGCCGTTGCCAGGCACTGTGGCATAGCCATTGCCGGGCACGCGGCAACGCCGTTGCAAGGCACTGTGGCATAGCCATTGCCGGGCACGCGGCAACGCCGTTGCAAGGCACTGTGGCATAGCCATTGCCGGGCACGCGGCAACGCCGTTGCAAGGCACTGTGGCATAGCCATTGCCGGGCACGCGGCAACGCCGTTGCAAGGCACTGTGGCATAGCCATTGCCGGGCACGCGGCAACGCCGTTGCAAGGCACTGTGGCATAGCCATTGCCGGGCACGCGGCAACGCCGTTGCAAGGCACTGTGGCATAGCCATTGCCGGGCACGCGGCAACGCCGTTGCAAGGCACTGTGGCATAGCCATTGCCGGGCACGCGGCAACGCCGTTGCAAGGCACTGTGGCATAGCCATTGCCGGGCACGCGGCAACGCCGTTGCAAGGCACTGTGGCATAGCCATTGCCGGGCACGCGGCAACGCCGTTGCAAGGCACTGTGGCATAGCCATTGCCGGGCACGCGGCAACGCCGTTGCAAGGCACTGTGGCATAGCCATTGCCGGGCACGCGGCAACGCCGTTGCAAGGCACTGTGGCATAGCCATTGCCGGGCACGCGGCAACGCCGTTGCAAGGCACTGTGGCATAGCCATTGCCGGGCACGCGGCAACGCCGTTGCAAGGCACTGTGGCATAGCCATTGCCGGGCACGCGGCAACGCCGTTGCAAGGCACTGTGGCATAGCCATTGCCGAGCACGCGGCACCGCTGGTTCCCCGGGGAGTCACTTCCCCGGGGGACGTTATTCCGCTGAAGACCGCAGGCGACTGAGAGTGGGGACTCTCGGGCGCCATTGCACGCGGTCATCAGACGAAGGGTAGTGAAGCGATAGTGGCCTCGCTTCACTCCCAATTGGGAGAGTTATAAGCGCCTCCAGCGCAGCGCGGTGAACCCCCCGGAAGTAATGCCACCGAGCGGTTTCCGGGGGGTTCATGTTCACGCGCTTAGGATGCCACAGTCAGGTTTTAGCCGGTAAGAGTCCGACATAACCCGCCCCCCTCCCCAGGGGGCGGATATCCATGATGGATTTCCTGACTAAAAAAAAAAAAAAAAAGCACGCGGCACCGCCTTTGCCAGGCACGCGGCACGGGGGGGAGGTTTTAGTGCGGTGAAAGTCCCACACTACTCGACGGTACGGGCCGTCGGGTGTGCATTAGCATTTCCTCCTCCCTCGTAAAAAAAAAAAATTGTACGGGCACTGCTATTGTACATGTTCGGGCACCGCCATTGCCAGTTATGGGCATAGGTTGTTCGTATCAAAATTATATTTTATATATAATATATATTTTAAAATGAAATATTTGCAATTAATATAAATACAATTAATGTAAAACACCATTGCCAGGTACGGGCACCGCCATTGCTTGGTACGGGCAACGCCATTGCCAGGTACGGGCACCGCCACTGCTTGGTACGGGCAACGCCATTGCCAGGTACGGGCAACGCTATTGTTTGGTACGGGCAACGCCATTGCTTGGTACGGGCAACGCCATTGCCAGGTACGGGCACCGTTATTGCTTGGTACGGGCAAAGCCATTGCCAGGTACGGGCAACGCCATTGCTTGGTACGGGCAACGCCATTGCCAGGTACGGGAAACGCCATTGCTTGGTACGGGCAACGCCATTGCCAGGTAGGGGCAACGCCATTGCTTGGTACGGGCAACGCCATTGCCAGGTACGGGCACCGCCATTGCCAGGTACGGGCACCGCCATTGCTTGGTACGGGCAAGGCCATTGCCAAGTACGGGCACCGCCATTGCTTGGTACGGGCAAGGCCATTGCCAGGTACGGGCACCGCCATTGCTTGGTACGGGCAACGCCATTGCCAAATACGGGCACCGCCATTGCCTGGTACGGGCAAGCCATTGCCAGGTACGGGCACCGCCCCCCCCCGTGGACCACCACCTTGTCGTGGTGGGGGGGCTCACCCAATCCGCTGTAGGATTAAGTGCTAAGAGTGGTCCGTACCCAAGTTTATTGGGTACAACAGCTCCCCGAGTTCTGGGGAGCTTCTTCTCAGCCATTGCCTGGTACGGGAAACGCCATTGCTTGGTACGGGCAACGCCATTGCCAGGTAGGGGCAACGCCATTGCTTGGTACGGGCAACGCCATTGCCAGGTACGGGCACCGCCATTGCCAGGTACGGGCACCGCCATTGCTTGGTACGGGCAAGGCCATTGCCAAGTACGGGCACCGCCATTGCTTGGTACGGGCAAGGCCATTGCCAGGTACGGGCACCGCCATTGCTTGGTACGGGCAACGCCATTGCCAAATACGGGCACCGCCATTGCCTGGTACGGGCAAGCCATTGCCAGGTACGGGCACCGCCCCCCCCCGTGGACCACCACCTTGTCGTGGTGGGGGGGCTCACCCAATCCGCTGTAGGATTGGGTGCTAAGAGTGGTCCGTACCCAAGTTTATTGGGTACAACAGCTCCCCGAGTTCTGGGGAGCTTCTTCTCAGCCATTGCCTGGTACGGGCAACGCCACTGCCAGGCACTGTGTGCTAAGCCACTGCCAGGCACTGTGTGCAACGCCACTGTCAGGCACTGTGTGCAAAGCCACTGTCAGGCACTGTGTGCTAAGCCACTGTCAGGCACTGTGTGCTAAGCCACTGTCAGGCACTGTGTGCAAAGCCACTGTCAGGCACTGTGTGCAAAGCCACTGTCAGGCACTGTGTGCAAAGCCACTGTCAGGCACTGTGTGCTAAGCCACTGTCAGGCACTGTGTGCTAAGCCACTGTCAGGCACTGTGTGCTAAGCCACTGTCAGGCACTGTGTGCTAAGCCACTGTCAGGCACTGTGTGCAAAGCCACTGTCAGGCACTGTGTGCAAAGCCACTGTCAGGCACTGTGTGCAAAGCCACTGTCAGGCACTGTGTGCAAAGCCACTGTCAGGCACTGTGTGCTAAGCCACTGTCAGGCACTGTGTGCTAAGCCACTGTCAGGCACTGTGTGCTAAACCACTGTCAGGCACTGTGTGCTAAGCCACTGTCAGGCACTGTGTGCAAAGCCACTGTCAGGCACTGTGTGCTAAGCCACTGTCAGGCACTGTGTGCAAAGCCACTGTCAGGCACTGTGTGCTAAGCCACTGTCAGGCACTGTGTGCTAAGCCACTGTCAGGCACTGTGTGCTAAACCACTGTCAGGCACTGTGTGCTAAGCCACTGTCAGGCACTGTGTGCAAAGCCACTGTCAGGCACTGTGTGCTAAGCCACTGTCAGGCACTGTGTGCTAAGCCACTGTCAGGCACTGTGTGCAAAGCCACTGTCAGGCACTGTGTGCAAAGCCACTGTCAGGCACTGTGTGCAAAGCCACTGTCAGGCACTGTGTGCTAAGCCACTGTCAGGCACTGTGTGCTAAGCCACTGTCAGGCACTGTGTGCTAAGCCACTGTCAGGCACTGTGTGCTAAGCCACTGTCAGGCACTGTGTGCAAAGCCACTGTCAGGCACTGTGTGCAAAGCCACTGTCAGGCACTGTGTGCAAAGCCACTGTCAGGCACTGTGTGCAAAGCCACTGTCAGGCACTGTGTGCTAAGCCACTGTCAGGCACTGTGTGCTAAGCCACTGTCAGGCACTGTGTGCTAAACCACTGTCAGGCACTGTGTGCTAAGCCACTGTCAGGCACTGTGTGCAAAGCCACTGTCAGGCACTGTGTGCTAAGCCACTGTCAGGCACTGTGTGCAAAGCCACTGTCAGGCACTGTGTGCTAAGCCACTGTCAGGCACTGTGTGCTAAGCCACTGTCAGGCACTGTGTGCTAAACCACTGTCAGGCACTGTGTGCTAAGCCACTGTCAGGCACTGTGTGCAAAGCCACTGTCAGGCACTGTGTGCTAAGCCACTGTCAGGCACTGTGTGCAAAGCCACTGTCAGGCACTGTGTGCTAAGCCACTGTCAGGCACTGTGTGCTAAGCCACTGTCAGGCACTGTGTGCTAAGCCACTGTCAGGCACTGTGTGCAAAGCCACTGTCAGGCACTGTGTGCAAAGCCATTGTCAGGCACTGTGTGCTAAGCCACTGTCAGTCACTGTGTGCTAAGCCATTGTCAGGCACTGTGTGCTAAGCCACTGTCAGGCACTGTGTGCTAAGCCACTGTCAGGCACTGTGTGCAAAGCCACTGTCAGGCACTGTGTGCTAAGCCACTGTCAGGCACTGTGTGCTAAGCCACTGTCAGGCACTGTGTGCTAAGCCACTGTCAGGCACTGTGTGCAAAGCCACTGTCAGGCACTGTGTGCTAAGCCACTGTCAGGCACTGTGTGCTAAGCCACTGTCAGGCACTGTGTGCAAAGCCACTGTCAGGCACTGTGTGCAAAGCCACTGTCAGGCACTGTGTGCTAAGCCACTGTCAGGCACTGTGTGCTAAGCCACTGTCAGGCACTGTATGCTAAGCCACTGTCAGGCACGTGGCGTTGTCATTGCCAGGTACGGGCACGGGGGGGAGGTTTTAGTGCGGTGAAAGTCCCACACTACCCGGCGGTACGGGCCGTCGGGTGTGCATTAGCATTTCCTCCTCCCTCGTAAAAAAAAAAAAAAAAAAAAAAAGGTTCTGGCATTGCCATTGCCAGGTATGGGCATAAGTTGAGTAGGAGCCCACCGTGGGAGCACCCTGAGAAGCACCCTGAGTAGCACCTTATTCCATTTATCTTAATTTTATATAGCTCATCCATCCATATTGATTAATAACTTGTCTTTACATCAGTTGCAAAGTTATTATAAAATGATTTGAGATCATGCAAAAGATATTTCGCGGATGTTTTATCGCGGATAATTTTTTATATAGATTGTCTTAAAGCTGATTAGTTTTACATTAATTGTATTTATATTAATTGCAAATATTTCATTTTAAAATATATATTATATATAAAATATAATTTTGATACGAACAATGTGCACGAGATGTATACATAATATATAATGTAATAACAAGATTAATATCGATATTATATTTTGTATAAAGATGTATACACAATATGAGAAAATGAAACATTTATAATTTACAGCATTCTTATATTGATTGTGCAAGAAATTCATTACGTCTTTCGAATCTCACATCATTCATTATGGATGTTATTTAATAAACTTTTAAGGTATAACAACAACTACGGGCAACGAACAAAAATACGGGTTTTGCGCAAATAAATAGAAATATAAATTTTAGATTTCCGTTTGCAAAATTTGTTCGTTTTCTAAACGTTTATAATTTCATATTTATATCATACAATTCGATTCCGGACATTCGCGAAGCAAGATCGAAAATATTCTGATTCAGAGCAATTAATTTACTATACAGGGTGTCCCATTTTAAAAGTTCCACCCTCATAACTTTTCAGGATCAACGTTTAAAGGAAAACGACTCGGATAAAAGTTGTAGGGAACAAAGGAGGCTATATAATAGTGAACTTGGATTCGACATTAAAGGTCATTTTCAAGGTCATTTGAAGGTCAACTTCCGTTTTAAAATGGAACCCCCTATTTTTCATTACATATTCTTGTAGATTACCTCGAGAGCTTTTTAAAACACTATAATTAAGGGAATATTAATATAATTCGACCTAACTAGCAAATATTTTTGGGGAGACGTATCTCTTGGTCCGAGATCACAAGATTCCCCTGATTATATTTCAATCATACAGTGAATAAATAGGCGAGAAAAATATAGGTCCGAAAAGTCGCTGAAGCAGGAATCGAACCTGCGTCTTTCGCTTGCCGGGCGACTGCTTTTAACCAACTAAGCTATTCAGACCCTTTCGATCCTATATTTTTCAATTGCCTTTTAAATAGATGTTAGTAAACAATAATTTTTGAGAACAATTTACCGGCTCTCAACGGTGAAAGATGTAAATACTAATATTGTGTGTTAGCTCCATAATTTAGGTCCAGGAGCGAATTAAATTAACTCATTAATAATTTTCTGTCGCTAGTAAATTCAAATAGAGAATATTAATATAATTCGACCTAACTAGCAAATATTTTTGGGGAGACGTATCTCTTGGTCCGAGATCACAAGATTCCCCTGATTATATTTCAATCATACAGTGAATAAATAGGCGAGAAAAATATAGGTCCGAAAAGTCGCTGAAGCAGGAATCGAACCTGCGTCTTTCGCTTGCCGGGCGACTGCTTTTAACCAACTAAGCTATTCAGACCCTTTCGATCCTATATTTTTCAATTGCCTTTTAAATAGATGTTAGTAAACAATAATTTTTGAGAACAATTTACCGGCTCTCAACGGTGAAAGATGTAAATACTAATATTGTGTGTTTACTAGCGACAGAAAATTATTAATGAGTTAATTTAATTCGCTCCTGGACCTAAATTATGGAGCTAACACACAATATTAGTATTTACATCTTTCACCGTTGAGAGCCGGTAAATTGTTCTCAAAAATTATTGTTTACTAACATCTATTTAAAAGGCAATTGAAAAATATAGGATCGAAAGGGTCTGAATAGCTTAGTTGGTTAAAAGCAGTCGCCCGGCAAGCGAAAGACGCAGGTTCGATTCCTGCTTCAGCGACTTTTCGGACCTATATTTTTCTCGCCTATTTATTCACTGTATGATTGAAATATAATCAGGGGAATCTTGTGATCTCGGACCAAGAGATACGTCTCCCCAAAAATATTTGCTAGTTAGGTCGAATTATATTAATATTCTCTATTTGAATTTACTAGCGACAGAAAATTATTAATGAGTCACTATAATTAAGTTATATTTATTAAGTACTTTTCGAGTTATAAAGCATGAAGTTTACAGTATTTTGACATAAAATACAAAATATCGTGTAAAGCATTCAGTTTTCGGTAATCTTACCTTAATACTTTTATGCATAGAATAATAAGACCAATTAACTGGTTTAAAGATAACACATAATTGCTCAAAAAAAGTATGCAGCTTCATGTTGCAAATTACATTCTATGAATTAAAGTTATGCAGCGACATAATTCCAATTATGTGAATTAAAATTACGTAGCCATATAATTTTAATTTTATAAATTAAAATTATGTACGGACATAATTTTAATTCTATGAATTAAGAATATGTAGTAAAATTATTTTAATTCTATGAATTAAAATTACGTACAAGACAATTTTAATTACATAAATTAAAATTACGTACGGACATAATTTTAATTTTATGAAATAAAATTATGTAGAATATAACTTTAAGTTCTATGAATTAAAATTATGTAGCGATATAATTTTAAATCTATGAATTAAAATTACGTACGGACATAATTACAATTCCATAAATTAAAAATATATACGGACATAATATTAATTTTCTGAATTATAATTATGTACGGACATACATTTAATTCCGTACATAATATAATATAAATATACGTGCAATAAATAGTAATTAAAATATCAAATTTATCATTTATAAGAATCTTTAAGGTAATTGTTTTTCAATTATGCTAATCAAAGTAGACTTTAAACAATATAAAGTTTTTTAATATAAAATGGAGATATAATATAAATAAGATTTAATATAAATGTTGAGATCAAAAAGTTATATTCTAATACGCACACATTAGTACTAAAAATTAATATTTATTAACATTATACATATAATAAATATTTATGAACATATAACGTTATCCACGTAACGCCGTGCTTCGATGCTTGAAATAATAATAATATTTAAAAAAATATATAATATAATAATATTATATTGCAATAAAAGAACACACACTCTGGAAAAATGCATTAATTGTAAGATCGCACAAATCTATACTATGATTCATTCCTAACACTGTTATAATCTATTCAATATTTAAAATGCGATAAAATTACTCAGCGTTCAATTCGAAGATAATTGGCATTACAGTCGACAGAAAATTCAAAACATGCAAGAAATAACTTTGATAAATAGTTGCCAACTCAAAACGCAAATTTATGATTAAAAAAAATTTATGATTAAAAATTTTTTAATCATAAATCACCTGCCGTGTGATAAATGTGATTATTAATAGTCAACATATTTTTTAAAAATAGAAGTTTTAAATTTAAAAATTTAATTATATATATTTATAATATATATATTGTTCAAAACGACTTAAAATTAATTTATTATTAACATCTCATTTGATTATGAGATTAATTTCTTTCTCGCCGAACTTTTCAGTCAGCATCGATATCTTGGCAAAAAATAAATCTGAGCGTGACTTTCGTTGTTGTTCTGCCTTGTGTTCTTCATAACAAAACTGTCAATATTATAGATCATAAATCATCAAACATTGATAGACATCGATAGAGGAAGCGTCTTTTGCCAGTAGACAACAACGAAAGTCACCCTACAAAACAAACTTTGCCGATCTCGAGAAATCTGGACCTTTCCAGAAGAAACTGCCTATATTAACTCGAACGCCGCGCAAATCCGGGCAGACCGCTTTTATACTCGCAGCCTTTCGCAGTAAAATTCGTCTCAGCATTTCGCAGATTTATAGAAGTCGCTTGCTTCTCAAAGCCCGACCGTTCGCGCTCGCGAATCGCGCTATCAGTTGATTGCATTAACTAATTAATAATAGACCGCTGTAAATAATTTTGTATATATATATATTCCATTTCTTTTTCTTGATTTGTGGTTTAATAAACTTGTGAATGTACATTACGTGCTAAGAGATATAATTTTGTGCCGTCTATCAAACATATATATATATAAATATATATATATATATTATAAATATTTATAAAAAACGACTTAAAAAACGATGTAATCAAATTTGATTAATTTGATATAAAGAATTTAATATATTTAATTATCCCTGAAAAATTATGCTACATTTTTGGAGCTTTATAGTAAGATATAAAACAACTATCCATAATGAAAAATATTTTTACTCTAAAAATAGAACATGTTTTGGCTGTTTAATAAGTTAATTATATACACATCTAAATATTACTTACTCTTCACTGTTTATAGCATCGAAATTATTTGCTGCCCTTTCGAGATCTCTCCTAATCAGCCGTAACAAAATATAATAACGCTTGCTCGTAAGTTTTTTGCAAGACTTCTAACGTGCGTTTACTGTCCTGAGAAGGGATCCCTTCATTGATTCTTCATTGATTCTTCTTACTTTTCGTAATAATAAATTATTATTGAAATATTATAAATATTATTTTAAATGTATTAAAGTAATACAATCACAACTGAGTCTTATGAACTGTCACCAAACGATCATCACTACTAATCTGACACGATACGAACTGTCATAATAACCGCGAAACTCGCCGCGATCTTGATCGCCAGCATCGACCGCCAATCTTACCTTTTTTATCGTTCTGTCACAATTGGCTGTCTAACCGCACTCACGGTATACGTAAACTGTCAACCAAACTGTCACCGAACTAACTGAACTCGACTGAACGTTCACCTCTCTCGACGTCATCGCGATCGCCAATCAGGAAAAAGGGTAACAATAGATTCGAGAAATGCGACTCTAAAACACACTTCATGCATTTCATGGATTTTTTCATTAAGGATTAAATTTAGATTTGAAAAATAAAATTTAATTCTGTGTTAAAAAAATAAATATAATTTTATTATTGTTTTTTTCAAATTTTTACATTTTGACAAGAGAAAAACTTTTGTTTTGTAAAATAAATATGTAATAAATAAAGACAATAAATTATTACATTTTGGTAGTAATTTATCTTTATTTTTTAAATATTTTATAATTACACAAAATTTTTGATTTATTAAAATCACATACTCTTGCCGATCTCGAAATCAGCAAATTTTGAAAAAAGTACTAAAAAATAAATTAATTTACATGAAATTTTAAACTAATCTACTAATTAATTAGTTTTTTGAATTAAAAAACACAAATAATTTTTGAATCATTTTGTATAGTTTTAAATGATTTTAATAGAATGGCAATTAAACAATCCAATAATTTTTATTATAAGAAAAAGAATATTAAATAATTTGTAACAGGAAATCCGTTCTGAGTTATTAATCTGTTTATATTAATTGCTATAATAATTACGATAATATTTACACATAAGAAACTATAAGTCAAAATAAGTTGAGCAGTAAATATCAATATCACTCTATGATTTTAAGAAATAAGAGCAGAGGATATACAATTTGTATGCATTTAACAATAAGTACAATTATAAACTTGCAAGTTCAAAGTATGCGTTATTATTGGTTAACTTTGTTGAATTTTAACACAAATTTGATTACTTATAACAAAATTATATTATTATAACTGTGTACTATACATTATTATTGCAACATTTTCATAAAAATATCTTTGATTACAATTAATTTCTAAAGGAAATTGTTAATGTATTATATCGAATAATTTGAACTTTAGAAAGAAAGGCTCGTGCGCATGTAATGACTTTCTTGATTCTGTTAATTTCTTAATCCATTAATGATCATTATTTATTTTAAAATTTAAATGGAATAAAATAATTTTACAAATAAATAAATAATATAATTTTAAATACATATGTCATATATAGAAATGCCTATAATGCTTTTGCAAATCAATCTTCTTATTGTTAGTTTAAATTCTGGTTTAAATTATTTTTAAACTTCTTACTTATAAACTTCTCCTAGGTTGACAGGGTCACCAACGCTGAGGTACTGGAGAGAGCACTTGCACAACGTGAACTACTAACTACCATCAAATACAGAAAAATCGGCTATCTCGGGCACATTTTGAGAGGAGTGAAATACTATCTCCTCCACCTGATTCTGAAGGGAAGAATGGAGAGCCGTCGAGGAATAGAGAGGAAGCAGCTGTCCTGGCTAAGAAACATATAAGGATACGGACTGGTATCCGAGGGGCAAAGGAGCTCTTCCGCATGGCGGAGGATAGAGAGGCCATCGCCAAGGTGATCGCCAACGTCCGAAGGACCAGATAAGGCACATGAAAAAGAAGATAAACTTATTTGCATGTATATGTGTGTATATATATATATATATATATATATATATATATACACATAGAACGTTCTCACAAATCTATTAATATTTTTTTTTAAACCTCTATAATATATAAAATAAAACAATTATAATAGATAATTATAATAATTATTATTATAATTATATAAATTAACATTCTTTAAAAATAGCTGTCTCAATGGCTTTCAATTTTTTATAAACTGCTTGTGAATTAAAATTAATTATATGTGTGTGTTTTTGTGTTTGCAGTGATTTCTCTCTTTGTGATTACATTACACAATTATTAAAATATAATCTAGCTTAACAACTAATCGTGTATAGCAGCGTAGGCATTGTCAAGACTTGAAATTGAGAATCGGGCTTAATAACGTACTTACGAAATCGATACTTATCAATATATATGGACTTTAGAAAGAAAGGCACGTGCGTATATAATCACTTCCTTCATACTGTTAATTTCTTAATCCATTAATGATCATCATTTATTTTAAAATTTAAATGGAATAAAATAATTTTACAAATAAATAAATAATATCATTTTAAATTTGTCATATATAGAAATGCCTATGATGCGTTTGGAAATAAATATTCTTAATTTAAACTTTAAATTCTAGTTTAAATTATTTACAAACTTCCTTGTATGTATATGTGTGTGTGTGTGTGTGTGTATATATATATATATACATACATAAAACGTTCTCACAAATCTATTAATATTTTTTTAAAAACTCTATAATATATAAAATAAAACAATTAAAATAGTTTCGCTTTTAAATTAACATTTTTTTTTTAATTTATGGCTATCAATGGCTTTCAATTTTTTAAGAACTTATAAATTAAAATTAATTATATGTGTGTTTGCAGTGGTTTCTCTCTTCGTGATTAGCAGCGTATGCATTGTCAAGGCGACTTGAAATTGAAAATCGGGCTTAATAACGTACTTACGAGACCTTGTCAATATCACAAATAAGTTGATTTTTACGACAATGTGTAAAATATCAATGTTAACTTTCCAAATTAAACTTCTTCTTCTGACAACTGCAAGATTAGAGATATTGTTAATATTATAAATAAAATAATAACAACATGTACAAAATTAATTAAGATAAAAAAGGAATAACTTTAGAAGCATATTGTTCTCATTATAAGAATGAAAGAAGTCATATGAACATAGATACAGAAACGCTTTCTTTTCACATTATAAATACGTTTTGTTTACGACAAACTTTAGCAAAAACACTTCGTTAAAGAAAAATTATAGGATCTATTTCCGTTTGTTAAACTATTTAAATCTATCGAATTAAAACCTCTAGATTTTTATTAGAATATCTTACATTTTTTGCTTATGCTCTTATTAACTACTGTAAAGATTTTTCAAAATCATATTATTGCTTCGTATCACAAGATTCGAAATACTTTGGAAATTTTTCAACATCATTGATAGTCTATGCGACATTGATGCGAGATATGTATAATTGCGAAAAGAAAATTATTTGGAGCACCTTCTTTTTAACGAAGTGTTCTTGCCAAAAACTCTAAACAAACGTATTTATAATTTAAAAAGGAAGCATTTCAGGACTCACGTTTATACAAATCTTTCTCATTTCGACGATAAGTAGAATATGTTTCTAAAGTTTGGCCATTTATTTCTGAAACATTTTGTGTGTTTATAGCGGACTCATTGCTTATATTATGCTTATTTTTAGTATGTCTTAGAACAAATGAACTTGTACTGAGTTTAAATAGACTCTGTGTAATCGCTGGCTGGACACGAGGCGCGCGACAATGAACTTGTTCATTGAACCAAGGGACAAATTTGCTTACAGGAGCGGATAAATTTTAATAACAACTGGTTTATTAAGTTATGGATAATACTAAGTAAGTAGCGGATTAATCTTAACAACCGTGTTCGGTTATCGAACGATCTTTGTTCGATGATACCTTGTAAATAGCTTATGTACATATTTTTCGACCTTGCCCGGAATTCGGCACGAAATTTGGTCTCTTCACTCGAGCGAGTAAATACCCGCTTATTGGTTGCCGCTCCTCGCGTGAGCGCGCTTTTTCTGAACGAGAACGCGGGTCCGGTATGAACGTGGTGTTTCCTTCTCGGCCAGTCGAATCGGGAGCCTGGAACGCGAAAGGTGCGTCCGAATTTATACCGTGACTCGCAGAATCCGGGCTCTCTTATTTCGAACGAGTGAACGACCAAAGTGACGAGCGAGTGACGAGTGATATAAATAAATTTTGAGATTAACTATTTATATAATTTAACACACGTTGCGCGTTTCGCGGTGGTGTGTGAGTGCTTTGCCGAAGAGTGCGACGACCTGTTTAACCAGCCAGCCGCAACTCCAACCGAGTGATTCAGCGCTCGGCGAGACAGCAACAAACCGGATTATTAAAGTATGGATAATAATAAGTAAGTAACGGAAATATTTGAAAATCAATAATAATACAAGCTGTCCCCTTCTAAATATGTGGGAAATTGAACGAAGGACAAAATGTGTTTATATTTGTTATCGATGTTTTATAAGGTCACAACCGAAATAACTTTCAATGTTTTTCAATTTGCTTTCGATATAGCTAAGATTATTCTTCTGTATTTTTCGCCAATAAACCAATATTGAAAAAATAGAATTAACGCCAGTAATTTTAAAAACATTTATTACAATGAAAATTCATAATTAATAAGACACAAATTAGGACAATAATTATGTATTCTGTAACGTTAATCGATTCTATTATCTGATAAATCTTGATACATATGTTCAACATCTAATGCAGTATCGTAATAAAGAGATCAGATTAAACATAAAAAATTGGAATAACAAAATATCACATACTTCAAATAATATGTGACAATTAAATGACGAGTGTCCGTGTCGATGAGTCTTCAGAATTTCAAGCACGAGTCTTCAGAATTTCAAGCAAGATTTCAGAATTCGACGATACAAAAAATCGTAATAATAACATATTTGAGATTCCATTATACCAAAACATATAGAGCAAATATTAAAATAATTGAAAAGACGAGACACTGAAGAAAAACTCGGCACGTAAAGCGATATACTGAGATGCTAACAATCAATTTTATAATATTAATTTTTCGATTTTACCAGTTGGTAATCGAAGTCGTTGTTCCTGTGTTCGCTATTCATACACGATACGTACACTGTATGTACATACATGAAGGACAAAGTATGACTGTGGAAAGTTTGGACGAGATATTTGTAGAGTGACAAAGTAAACGAAATACTTGTTGTGGTCTGATCGGTCCTTTCGTCTAAATCTTATTGGTTATCAAAATCGCACGAAATTGTTTAAATTCAAATGTTCAAGAATCAGCATATAAATCATTTATATCTTTTTTAATGTGACATGAATAATTAAAAGTGACTTAATTAATTGATTATTTTTTAAATAAATACATATTTAAAATATTTATTATATATTAATTATTTTTTAACATTTTTAAATAAGTTTTTATATTTTTAGACTATTCTTTGTTGCATAGAAGTTTGAATCTTTTTTCAATAATTTTAAATCTCGTTTTTCGCACTAAAATCGTCGAGTGATGTTGAGTGAATTTTATTTCGTGCTGAAAGTTGCAAACCTACATAGAATCTCTCTTTTGTTCACACATATTTAATTTTTAATATTTTCATTAAAATTTTAGAAACTATACGAGACCGCCGATTAAAACATAATACGGCATAAACAAATGACAATTAATGTTTCCATATTTCAAAATCAAAGTTATCGAAGATGTGTTTAACAATATAAATAATTTTACCTGATATAAATAACTACTTTACATTCTATACAATACGATCTATAAATTATTTCACTTTATAAGGGGAAATGTTTTTTTTATCAACATTGCAAATTCCGACGGATATAAATAAGCTTTCTCTTTCTTAATATTAATGTCTAATTAATGCTATTTAAGACTCCTTCAGTTTACTTATATAAGAAATGTAAACGTCTCATTTAATACAGTTTAAAGAAATTTTTCCACTTTACCTAAATTCTAAATTGCATGCAACAAAATAAAAGTCGATATATTTATATTACATTTAAATGATAAATGAATCATTCTTTATGTCGATTCTTCTAATCGATAATAATTTCTGTGATATTATTTCCAGTGACAGGCATTTTAATTGGGAAAAAGCGGGTTAATAATTTAACAAGATGCTAAAATTTTTCTTTGTATTTTTTCAAGTATTATAGATTCTTTGTACTTTTTCGTGTATAATCGTACAATTTATTACACAAAAAACAATCATCAATAAAAATAAAAATTGATACATACATAATGTATATTCATGAATATAGTATGCAAAATTACAAGCAATTACGATAAAAGCATTCAATATTTCAATTAAATAAAATAAAAAATAAAATACAAAATTTACATTTGTTCATTATGTTAGAAAAATGAAAATTATTTTGTTATTGTTTTTCCAAATTTTTCCATTTCA
The DNA here is from genome assembly GCA_963971435.1 of Lasius platythorax. Lineage (NCBI taxonomy): Eukaryota > Metazoa > Arthropoda > Insecta > Hymenoptera > Formicidae > Lasius > Lasius platythorax. The sequence goes on from OZ020540.1 coordinate 14,628,148, forward strand.
AGAAAAGCAAAATTATGTACAAGGTCTATTATCAGTTATTTATTTATGTGTAATATAAATTTTATATTATAGCAACTTGCTGATCTTTACTTGATAATTATTAATGAAAAATTTTATGGGGGATTTATAAATATGATATAAAATCTGTATATCTAAACTGTTACGTATATTAATTATGTAAATAAACGTGATGTCATTACTTAATTATTTATAATAATTATGTAGTTTATAACACATTTTATATTTAATGTTAAATCTGGATTTAAAAAATATAATTTAATTCTTTGTTAAGAAAATGAAAATTATTTTATTATTGTTTTTCCTAAATTTTTACATTTTGACAAGAGCAAAACTGTGATTATAGTATTAAAAAATAAGTGAGTAATAAATAAAAAAATAAATGACCACATTTTTAGCAGTAATTTATCTTTATTTTTTTGATATATTAAAATTACGCAAAATATGTTTGATTTATTAAAATCACATAATCTCGCTGATCACGAAATTTTAAAATTTTGGAATTAAGTTTTAAGAAATAAATCAATTTACGTGGAATTAAACTAATTAAGTAATTTATTAATTTTTTAAATTAAAACATAATTTTTATTGTTTGAATTATTTTAAATTACTTCGAATAATATTAATAGAATGACAGATAAATATTCCAAAAATTATTATTAGGAAAAAAATATTAAATAATTTGTAACAGTAAATCCGTTCTGAGTAATCAATTTGTTTGTATCAGTTAATTGCTATAATACGCGATAATATTTACACATAGAAAACTATGAGTCAAAATTAGTTGAGCAGTAAAAATCAGTATCACGCTGTGATATTGAAAAATAATAACAATGGATATACAATTTGTATGCATTTAAGTTTGCAGTTACAAACTTACAAGTTCAAATTATGCGTTATTACCTGGCCAACTTTGTTTGAATTATAATAAAAATGTGATTACTTATGACAAAATTATTATAACTGTGTACTAACATAATTATTACAACTAAATATTTCATAAAAATATTTTTTATTACAATTAATTTTTAAAGAAAATTATTAATGTATTATATCGAATGTTTTGGACATTAAAAAGAAGGAAACGTGCGCACATAATCACTTTTTTGATGTTGTTAATTTCTTAATTTGTTAACGATCATTATTTATTTTAAAAATTTTAATAGAATTAAATAATTGTACTAGCAAATATAAATAATCTCTTTAATTTGAGCTTTAAATTCTAATTTTAATTATTTTTAAACTTCTTTATATGTATTTCTGTGTATATATATAAATATATATATGTATAATATATTGTAATTGTAATAATATGATATATCATTATAATATATTATAAAAATATAATTATAATAATAATTATTACTATGTAATTATTATTATATATAAAAAGATATATTTATAAGAAATATACAGATATACATTTACAAGAAATATATAGATATTTATACATATATATATATAAATGTATTTTATATTTATAAGATATATGTATATATATAACAGTCTCGTAAATATTAATATCTTTTTAAAGCTTTATAATAGCATAAAATGAAATATGTACATAAAATATAATAGCATACAATTAAAATAGTTGCGTTATTAAATTAACATTTTTTTAAATTTATAGCTGTTAATGGTCTTCAATTTTTTGAAAACTAATTGTGACTTAAAATTAATTGTGTTTATGTTTGCAGTTATTTCTCTTCGTGATTACATTACTCAATTATTAAAATAAATCCTATCTTAAAAATTTATGTGTATTGCAGCGTATGCATTGTCAAGGCTTGAAATAAAAAATCGGGTTTAATAACATACTTGCGAAAGCTTATCAATGTCACAGATAAGTAAATCTCTACGATGTGCAAAACATGAATGTTAACTGTCCGAATCAAAGTTGTCTCGATGACGGCTGCAAGAATATAGATATTAATATTATTGATATAATAATAACTCGTACACGTACAATACATTTAATAAAAATTAAAAAGCAATAAGTTTAGAAGCATATTGTACTAGTTATAAAAATGAAATAAGTCATATAAACATAAGTACATAAATGCTTTCTTTTCATATTATAAACACTTTTCGTTTACGACACAGTTTAGCAGCAACACTTTGTTAAAGAAAAATTACAGGAACCAATTTCCTTTTGCTAATTCATTTAAATCTATGGATTTAAAACCTCTGGATTTTTATTTATAAGAATGTCTTACACGCACAATTTTTGCTTATGCTCCTATTATCTACTGTAAAAATACTTCAAAATCATATTATTGCTTCGTATCACAAGATTCGAAATACTTCGGAAATTTTTTAACATCTTCGACAGTCCATGCGACATTCATGCAAGATATGGATAATTGTAAAAAAAAATTATTTGCAGCAACTTTTTTTAACAAAATTTTCTTGTCGGACTTTAAACAAACGTATTTGTAACATAAAAAAGAAGCATTTCTGGATTCATGTTTTTACGAATATTTTTCATTTCTACGATGAGTAGAAGATGTTTCTAAAGTTTAGCAATTTATTTCTGAAACATTTTGTGTGTTTATAGCGGACTTGATTGTAAGTTTATATTATGCTTATTTTTAGTATCTCTCAAAACAAATTTACTTGTACCGAGTTGAAATAGACTGTCTATAATTTACTGCTTATATTTTACTTACTCCTGCTACTGCATCCTTATCCAAATCAGTTCTGTCTTCTAGATTACGCTCATAAATAGTGACCTCTTGGTCCGTGTTGGTTACTTGTTGATTATCCGTAAGAACCTCTTCATTTATGTTGATTACCTGTTGATTGTCCGTAAAAACCTCTTGGTAGGGAATCGCGCGAAAATAGTTTAACAATCGATTTAATAAGCGACGGATACGAGTAAGTAAGTTGCTGAAATGCGAATTATTCTTATTAAATCAAAACAACTAATTATTCTATACTGCATTAATATACATATATGTATGGATCCAAAAACACATACACACACATCGCATGCATGCACATACGCATGTACACACGTACGTATATATAATGTACATATATATATATATATATTATGTTAATAATTTACTTCTATGTTTATGTAAAAATTTATTTATTTTAATATTTGTAATTCTTTATTAGAAATGATGATTTTATCTGAATTAAAAATAGTAGATTTGTGATAGTTTTTACTAATTTTAAGATTTCTCGCTTTCCACAATTATTATTATATTAATAGTTTCTTTAGTAATAAAATTAATAAATAAAAATATTAAGTGTGAATTAAGAATATTTTTAATTTGTCCTAAATTGTGTTTTTTACGAAGTAAAGTCTTAATTGACTATGAATAGATTATACATATATATATAAATTTATTAAATAGAGTATAGACATCAATACTGAATATTGGCTTACTTTTTACTGGAAATTATTAATAAATAAATAAATATTGTTATACTAAGCAAAGCGATAAGAATTTCTTGAATGCAATATGATTTATATTTTTCATCTTCCATATAATCTATAGATTTATTTATCGGTTCATGTGTCTCACTTCTTGATAAGTTTGGTAATGCCATAAAGACTGAAAAACAATTCTTATTAATAATCCAACACTTAAATAGATAAAATATTATTAATTTATCTATTTACTAGCAGTAAGAATATACACAATTATATACAGACACATTATTAGTAAAACAAATTTGTATGTAATAAGATATATTATTATATTTTTCATAAACTCAGAAAATATATATCTTGTACATTGTTTAATTTTAATATAATATATAATTCTATTTTTATTTTTACTTTTTGATAAATATTTAAAAAAAATGAAATTGTAAAATGCAGGCTAATAATTATTAATTTCCATCCTTTAAAATTCAAGTAAAAAATATTAATATTTACTAAATAAATCTAATATATATTATAGTATTAGTATATGAATTATCATCTTACCTGATATCCATGAAATGGAAACAACAATAGTTACGACTAAATGTAACATTTGTTTTAAAATTTGCATTAACATAAAATGCATATTGAATACTTATCGATTTCCTATCCAAATTTCAAGTAAATTCGATTTCGTAGGTTATTTTATCCAACTTTTTCTATTCGGCTTCTGATATCAATATCGCGATGCCGTATCAATCACCTGCAAAAATTTTTTATTTTCATATTTATATCGATATCTTGTTACAATGTCTGATAGAACATATGTATTTTATTCAAAACAAAAAAAGGAGAGAAAATATCAACGATAAATCATCAGATTGAGAAATACATTTATGGTAGCATGAAAATAATAAGAAAAATAATCAGATATATAAGAATAAGTAAAATCAAACTGTGATCAAAAACATTAAAGAGAAAAGGGCAATATAATTTGGTTCTAATTAATTATGTGTACCATTGTTATTTCTGTAATAAATTTTCGGTTAGAGCATAAGTAACTTTCACAATTAAGAGTAATAACGCATTTATAAGAATGATAATATTTGAAAATTAATAATAAAATATAGACTCTTCTTCTAAATGTGTATAATCGAGCGAAGGCTAAAATGTGTTTATATTTGTTATCGATGTTTTATAAGGTCACAATCGAAATTCCTTTCAATGTTTTTCTATTTGCTCTCGATAAAGCTAGGAATATTTTTCTGTACTTCACGTCAATAAATCAATATTTAAAAAATAAAATTAACGCCCAATAATTTTACAAACGATTATTACAACGAAAAATCCTTAATTAATAAGAAACAAATTAAGACAATAATTATGTATTCTGTAAAGTTAATCGATTCTATTATCTGATCGATCTTGATACATATGTCGACAATATCTAACGTCGTATCGAAATAAAGAGATCAGATTAAACATAAAATTGGAGTAACAAAATATCACATACTCCAAATAATATGTGACAATTAAATGACGAATGTCCGTGTCGACGAGTATTCAGAATTTCTTTCAGAAAACACGAATTCGACGATACAAGAAATCGCAATAATTACTTATTTGTGATTTCATTGTACCGAAACATATAGAGCAAATATTATAATAATTGCAAAAACGAGACACTGAAGAAAAACTCGGCACGTAAAGCGATATACTGAAATGCTAATAATTGATTTTATAATATTAAATTGTCGATTTTACCAGTTGGTGAAGTCGTTCCTGCGTTCACTATTTATACACGATACGTACACTGTATCGTATGTATATATACGAAGGACAAAGTATGACTGTGGAAAGTTTGGACGAGATATTTGTAGAATGTCAAAGTAGGCGAAATATTTGTAGAGTGGTCTGATTGGTCCATTCGCCTGAGTTTTACTGGCTGTCAGGGTCGTACAAAGTTGTTTAACTTTAAATGTTCCAGAATCAACATATACGTATATCCTTAATATCTTTTTCGGTAAAAATTTTAGCATTATGTTAAAATCTTCTATCTTTCCGTCACTTGTAGATTTCTCTCTAATAAATTGTTTTGGTTGCAATTCATTCGAGCATTATAGATTGAGATTCATGTAAAGAACAAAAAAAACAAGAATTTTTTATGGTCGAAGAAAGTAACGATATTATTTAACAAATATAATTTCTGTTTACACTTCTTTGAATCTTAAATCTCAAGCTAGTATAAGTTTTGCTAAAGATCATTAAAAACGAAATAAATAAAACTAAAAAGTCGATAGATTCATGCATTTAAAGCCAGAAATTTTGTAATTAAACGTATAATATTAATGTCTAATCAACGCTACATAGGAACCTTCCAATTTATATATACGTATATGTAATGCAAATGTCATACGATATAAAAATAAAACTAATTTTTCACAAGCAAGAAAATAGAATATTTTCAATTGAAACGGTAGTTTTTAATTTTTTAAACTACAATAGGCGAATGACTGTAATGTGACATGAGTATTTAAAAGTGATTTAATTAATTGATTATTTTTCAAATAAATACATATTTGAAATATTTATGATATATTAATAATTTTTAAACATTTTTAAGTTTTTATATTTTTAGACTATTCTTTGTTGCATAGAAGTTTGAATCTTTTTTCAATAATTTTAAATGTTATTTTTCTCTCTAAAATCGTCGAGTGATGTCGAGTGAATTTGATTTTGTGCCGAAAGTTGCAAACCTATATAGAACCTCTCTTTTGTGGACACATTTAATTTTTAATATTTTAATGAAAATTTTAGAAAGTATACGAGACCGCCGATTAAAAGATAATACGGCATAAACAAATGACAATTAATGCTTCCATATCTGAAAATCAAAGTCATCGAAGATGTGTTTAATATTGTAAATAATTTTACCTGATATTAATAATTACTATACATTCTATACAGTACGATCTATAAATTATTTTAATTTATAAGAGGAAATGTTTTTTCTATCAACATTGCAAATTGCGATGGATGTAAATAAGCTTTCTTTTTCTTAATCTTAGTGTCTAATTGATGCTATTTAGAACTTCATATCACATATATAAGAAATGTAAGCGTCATTCAATATACAGTTTAAAAAAATTTTTTCGCTTTATCTAAATTCTAAATTGCATGCAACAAAATAAAAACCGATATATTTATATTACATTTAAATGATAAATAAATTATTCTTCATGTCGATTCTTCTAATCGATAATATATATATAATTTCTGTGATATTATTTCCAGTGATAGGCATTTTGATAAAAAGAAAACGCGGGTTAATTATATGTTAAGATTCTAAAATTTATCTTTTTATTATTTCAAGTATTATAGATTTTTGTATTTTTTCAAGTATAATCGTACAATTTATTACACATAAAACAATCATCAATAAAAATACAAATATAAATGTAGTGCATAAACAAATGTCGGTTTTGACGCAAGAATTTATATTTATAAAAAATTATGTTTACTGAATATAATGAACCTTGCAACAAAAATATGTACAAATTGATATATTTATGTAATGTATATTAACGAATGTAATATGTACTAAATTACAAAAAGCATATTTGTGCAGCGTAAACTATACATATTTTGATATTGTCAATATTACTGAATATATAGTAATAGAAGCATACAATATTTTAATTATTTTTATTCCGGTGTAATTCAATGGAATAAAAAATTTTTAGATAAAAATTTCGAAATTACAATCATTTTCTAAGGTCTCTTATCAGTTATTTATTTACGTTTAATATTACTATATATATTACAGCAACTGGCTGACAATAACTTGTGGATTATTAATAAAAAGTTTTATAATAAGTTTATAATATTTCTTATATATAATGTTAAATCTAGATTTGACCAATAAAATTTAATTCTTTGTTAAAAAAATAAATATTATTTTATTATTGTTTTTTCTAAATTTTTACATTTTGACAAGAGCAAAACTATGTGATTATAGTATTGAAAAGTAAATATGTAATAAATAAATTGAATAAATTACCACATTTTGGCGGTAATTTATCATTATTTTTTTAATATATTAAAATTACACAAAATTTTTGATTTATTAAAATCACATATTCTTGCTGAACTCGAAATTTACAAATTTTGAAAAGTCTTAAAAAATAAATTAATTTACATGAAATTAATCTAATTAACTAATTAATTATTTTTTAAATAAAAAACGCAAATAATTTTTATTTTTTGAATAATTTTAAATTGTTGTAAATGATTTTAACAAAATGACAATTAAACATTCCAAAAATTTTTATTAAGAAAAAAATTAAATAATTCTTAACAGTATATCCGTTCTGAGTTATCAATATGTTCATTTCAGTTAATTGCTATAATATACGATAATATTTACACATAAGAAACTATGAGTCAAAATTAGTTGAGCAGTAAAAATCAGTATCACGATATTAAAAAATAATAGCAAAAGATATACATACAATTTGTATGCATTTAAGTACATATTAAGTACAGTTACAAATTTGCAAGTTTAAATTGTGCGTTATTATTGATCAACTTTATTGAATTATAACACAAATTTGATTACTTATAACAAAATTATTATAACTGTGTACTGTACATAATTATTGCAACATTTTTAAAAAGATCTTGATTACAATTAATTTTTAACGGAAATTGTTCATGTATTATATCAAATGATTTGGTCTTTAAAAAGAAGGCACGTGCGCATATATCACTTTCTTGATGCTGTTAATTTCTTAATCTATTAATGATCATTTATTTTTCAAATTTTAATAAAATTAAATAATTGTAATAGCAAATATATGACATTAATATAATATATATCTTAAATATAATATCATTTTAAATATGCCATATATAGAAATGACTTTAATGGTTTTGGAAATCAATCTTTTTAATTTTTACTTTATAAATTCTAGTTTCAATTATTTATAAACTTCTTTATACGTATCTCTGTGTATATATATAAATATATATATACATATATAATATATTGTAATTGTAATAATATAATATATCATTATAATATATTATAATAATATAATTATAATAATAATTATTATTTATTATATAAGAAGATATATTTATAAGAAATATACAGATATACATTTATAAGAAATATATATATATATATATATATATATATATATATATACATATATATATATATAAATGTATTTTATATTTATAAGATATATGTATATATATAACAGTCTCGTATCTATTAATATCTTTTTAAAGCTTTATAATAGCATAAAATTGAAATATGTACATAAAATATAATAGCATACAATTAAAATAGTTGCGTTATTAAATTAATATTTTTTAAAATTTATAGCTGTTAATGGCCTTCAATTTTTTGAAAACTAATTGTGAGTTAATTATGTGTTTGTGTTTGCAGTCATTTCTCTCTTCGTGATTACATTACACAATTATTAAATGAATCCTATCTTAAAAATTAATCGTGTATTGCAGCGTATGCATTGTCAAAACTTGTAATAAAGAATCGGGCTTAATAACATACTTACGAAAGCTTATCAATGTCACAGATAAGTAAATCTCTACGACAATGTGCAAAACATTAATGTTGACTGTTCAATTTTAAATCCGAAATAAATCCATGACGGCTGCAAGATTAGAGATATTATTAATATTATTAATATAATGATAACTCGTACACGTATATATGTACAATACACGTACGATACAATTAAGAAAGATAAAAAAAGGAATAAGTTTAGAATCATATTGTACTCATTATAAAAATGAAATAAGTCATATAAACATGAGTATAGAAATGCTTCCTTTTCACATTATAAACATTTACGGCAATATTTGCCAGCAATACCTCGTTAAAGAAAAATTACAAGAAACAATTTCCTTTTGCTAATCCATCAAATCTATGGATTTAAAAGTTCTAGATTTTTATTTATATGAATGTCTTATACATACAATTTTTGCTTATGCTCCTATATTAACTACTGTAAAGATACTTCAAAATCATATTATTGTTTCGTATCACAAGATACATTCTAAATACCTCGGAAATTGTTGAACATCTTCGACAGTTTATGCGACATTGATGCAAGATATGGATAATTGTAAAAGAAAATCATTTGCAGCAACTTTTTTTTAACAAAGTTTTCTTGCCGCACTCTAAACAAACGTATTTATAACATAAAAAAGAAGCATTTCTGGATTTATGTTTTTACGAATATTTTTAATTTCTACAATGAGTAGAAGATGCTTTTAAAGCCATTTATTTCTGAAACATTTTGTGTGTTTATAGCGAACTCGTTTGTAAGCTTATATTACGCTTATTTTTAGTATGTCTCAGAACAAATGTACTTGTACGGAGTTGAAATAGACTGTGTATAATTTACTGTCCATATTTTACTTACTCGTGGAAATGCTTGTTCATCCAAATTAGTTCTGTCGTCTCGATTACAAACTTGTTGAGACAGCCTCCGTAGGGGCATTTTGGTAGACAGGAGGCGCGCGAAAATAGTTTCACAATCGATTTAGTAAGTTACAGATATGAGTAAGTAGATTGCTGAAATGCGATTTGTACTTATTAATGATTTAAACCAAAACAATTAATCTCTTTATATTGCATTAATATATACATATATGTATATATCCAAACACACATACACACACACACATCGCATGCATGTACACGCGAATATAAAATGTACATATACATATATATCACGTTAATAATTTACTTTTTTGTTTATGTAAAAAGTTATTTATTTTAATTTTCGTAATTCTTTTTAGAAATAACGAATTTATTTGAATTAAAAATAGTATATTTATGACTTTTTTTTATAATTCTAAAATTCTTTGTTTCCACAATAATAATTATTATATTAATTATTTCTTTGGTACTAAAATTAGTAAGTAAAAATATTAAGTGCGATAAGAATTTTTTTTATTTGTCTTATTTTGTGTTTTTACTAACAAAAGTAAAGTCTTAGTTGACTATGAATATTTGTTTACCTTCTACATAGACGGTAAAATGCTAGTGCCAACATGAATATTGTTATAATAAATAAAATAGTAAGAAGTGATGGAAATTCTTGATAGAAGTATAATTTATCTTCTTCAACTTTCCTATAATCTATCGATTCATCTATCGGTTCATGTGTCTCACTTCTTGATAAGTTTGGTAATACCATAAAGAATAAAAAATAATTCTTATTAATAATCCAATAGGTAAATAGATAAAATATTATCAATTAATTTATTTACTAGCAGTAAGAATATACACAATTATATGCAGACACATTATTAGTAAAATAAATTTGTATGTAATAAGATATATTATTATATTTTCCATAAACTCAGAAAATATATATTTTGTACATTGTTTAATTTTAATATAATATATAAATCTTTTTTTTATATTTACTTTTTGATAAATATAGAAAAAAAATAAAATTGTAAAATGCAAGCAAATAATCATTTATTTCCATCCTTTAAAATTCAAGTTAAAAATATTAATGTTAACTAAATAAATCTAATATATATTATAGTATTAGTATATGAATTATCATCTTACCTAATATCCATAAAATGGAAACAACAATAGTTACGACTAAATGTAACATTTGTTTTAAAATTTGCATTAACATAGTATAATACATATTGAATACTTATCGATTTCCTATCTAAATTTTAATTAAATTCGAGATCGTAGGTTATTTTATCCAACTTTTTCTATTCGGCTTTCGATATCAATATCGCGATGCCGAATCAATCTGGAAAAAATTTTTATTTTCATATTTATATCGATATCTTGTAATGTCTGATAGGACATATGTATTTTATGCAAAACAAAAAAAAGAGAGATAGCATCAACGATGAATCATCAGATTGAGAAATACATTTATGGTAGCATGAAAATAATAAGAAAAATAATCAGATATATAAGAATAAGTAAAATCAAACTGTGATCAAAAACATTAAAGAGAAAAGGGCAATACAATTTGGATCTAATTAATTATGTGTATTATTGTCATTTCAAAAATAAAATTTCGGTTAGATCATAGATAATAATTGTCATAATTAAGAGTAATAATGTATTTATGAGAATTAACATATTTGAATATTAATATAAGCCCTCCTTTTAAATGTGTGTGAAAATGCGCGAAGGACAAGATGTTTATATATGCTATCCATGCTTTATAAGAACACAGCAACTACAACAGATATAAAAGGTCATGGCTGTAAAAGATTTTCGATAATTCCTTATTTATACTCGATTAAGACGATATTTTTCTCTTGAATTTCTTACGTTTAGATCAATAATTAAGACATTAATACCTAGTAATCTTACAAATAATTATTAGTTTAATTTTTAATTAATTTGACAAATTAAGACGATAATTGTATTTTGTAAAGATATTCGATTTTATTCCCGCATAATAAAGAGAGTAACATAAAATTGCAGTAACAAAATATTACGTACTCTTATAATATACTCTTATAATATAAAATTATGTGACAATTAATATATAAATGATGAGTGTCAAGACGTCGTCGAATCTTCAAAACTTTAGACTTGCATTTTACGATATATAAAAGTCGCAGTAAAATCATACGGATAATTTCTTTGTATCAAAATTTAAAACAAATATTATAAATTGCACGAGACACTGAAGAAAAACTCGGCATATTCAATGACATACTAATTGCAAGATATTACTAATTAATTTTATAATATTATAATTTGTTGAATTTACCAGATCGTGATCCAAATGGTTGTTTCTAGGTTTGTTACACATCCACGACACTACGTCAATGACGAACGCGTATGACTTCTGAAAGATATAAACGAGAATATAAAATGTTGATCCATTCGCCCGATTGTTATTGGTTGTCACATAAGGTTGTTTCTTTTTAGAAGCTTTTGAGTCGTCATATATCCTCTTTGAAATATCGGCATTATGTTGAAACATTTTCTATCTTTCGGCTACCTACAGATTCTCCCTTAACGAGCATTTATTGTTCGGCTGCATTTTAATCGACCATCCTAGACTGACAATCATATAGAGAAAGAAATACTTCTGACTCTTTTACAGTCAAAAAAAATAACAAAATTATTCAACAGAGATAACGTAATTTTTGGTTACTTTTTTCAATTTTAAATCTCAAGTGAATAAGTTTTGTTAGAAGACACTAAGTAATTTTTTAAAAATAAAAATTATCTGTTATTATTTAATAATTCCTTAATCTTTGTTATTTGTAATTGTATGAAAACATTGTAATTGTAATAAACAAGCAAGAAAATAGAATATTTTTTATTTAAACATAAATATTTAATTTTTTACATCGCTATAGGCGATTGATTGTAATGTGGTCAGAGTATTTAAAAGTGATTTAATTAATTGAAAATTAAAAAAAAATACATATTTGTAATATTAATTATATATTAATATCTTTTTAACATTTTTAAATAAGTTTTTATATTTTTAGATTATTCTTTATTGCATAGAAATTTGAATTTTTTATCAATAATTTTAAATCTTGTTTCGCACTAAAAGCGTCGAATGATGTTGATTGAATTTTATTTTGTGCTGAAAGTTGCAAACCTATATAGAACCTCTCCTTTGTACACATAGTTGATTTTTAATATTTTCATGAAAATTTTAGGAACTATACGAGACTGCCGATTAAAACATAATACGGCATAAACGAATGACAATTAATACTTCCTTATATCAAAATCAAGATCACCGAAGATGTGTTTAATGATGTAAAAATTTTACCTTATATTAATAATTATCTTACATTCTATACAATACGATTTATAAATTATATTTTCAATTTAGAAGAGAGGAAACGGTCTTTTTTTTATCAACTTTGCAAATTGCGGCGACGGTTGTAAATAATAAGCTTTCTTTTTCTTAATATTAACGCATATAATTAATGCCATTTAAGACTTTCTCAGTTTACTTATATAAAAAATGTAAACGTCTCATTTAATATACAGTTTAAAAAAATTTTTCCACTTTACCTAAATTCTAAGTTACATGCAACAGAATAAGAACTGATATATTTATATTACATTTATATGATAAATGAATTATTCTTCATGCGTATGTATATGTCACAGTATGTATAAAATATTTTGGCAATACTGAGAGACAAATATATTTCATCCGATTATTTATCGTTTGACTTTTCGACGATCTAAATATAATTCGAATCGAGAACGCGCAGTAAAACAATTGAATCGCAAAATCGAATATTTAACATAACAATAAGCTCCGTAATACATGAATCGTTTTAAATAATTAATCTGTACTTAAAAATGCTTGTATAAATAGCGCGCTGGTGGGATAAACAGAAATTATTTAATCATATATAATGTATTTGGACATCTCTTTCCTTTCTCTTGAGAGATAAAAAATTCTGACAACCGCATCTATGAGACGCACGAGAGGATGCGCGATCGCAAATTTTGGAGATCCGTTTTTGTCGCGCGTCGCTACGTCGATTTTCTGCGGAGTCATTGCCGTTCAAAAAATTCTATAAACCGCTCGGTTAGGAACGAGTGGCGCAAGCTTCAATCAAGTGGGATAGGTCAGGTAGTGCGTACGCACAACTCAGTCACGTGAGGCGCGTGATAGCACCGCGCGGCCACGTGACACGTGAGTCGCGCGCGACGCTACAATAAAACATATGACTGTCAAGGCCGAATGACTCCCAAGGCCGAACGCCGAGCGCACACGCACATACACGGCTCCTTCCTTGTGTGCGCTGTCCCCTGCACGCGCTTTAGTGATCCGCTTTACATTATTGTATATAATATAATGCATATGCAATATTCTGGATTTTATTTTGGAATATTTCAACTTTATCTTTTTAGCACACAACATTGGCAAAAATTTTTAGTTAGCATCGATCGCGATCTACTTCGTATAATAATAAGTTTTTTAAATATTAAATATTTTAATTTGGATTTAATTTCTATGTTACAGATCGACGTAGCACGTAGCTGAAGACTTTGACAACCTGAGAAGAGGACGAGATCTGGAAGATGCATCGGACGCCGGCGGAGCAACCAAATGGTGAGTATTTATTATTTAACATCTAAACACAATGATCACTTTTACTCTCTTCGTTACTTTTGTTAAACTTTTATTTCAATATTTTATCAATATTCAATATTTTATCATATTATTAGCAGTCCTAGATTACATTACATAATACTATCGATAAATTAAATTTTTGAAACTACGAAACTAAATGGAATTTTTTTTTCATTAACATTGCAAATCGCGTCGGTTTATGTTTAATGGAATTTTTATAAAAGAGAAGCAAAAGAATAAATCGAATACATATAAATTTAAACTTGTATGCAAGAAATAAATAAAACATATTACATAATGTTAAATAATGTTACAATATTAACTCTTCAAACACAAAGAAGGTTCATGCAGATAATGCCAAGAACTTTTGTTATTATATAATATTAATGTTCAATCAATGCCATATTAGAATTTGTTCAATTTGTATAGTATATAAAAAATATAAATGTTATTCGACATGCAGTTTAAAAAAATTTTTCACTGTGCATAAACTTTAAGTTGCATTCTTAAAATCGATGTATTTTTATTACATTTCATTGATAAATTAATTCCTTTTATGGTTAACCAATAATTAATTTTACGATATTATTTTCAGTTACGGGCGTTTTAACAAAAACAAGAATAATAATTTGCCGAGTTCTTAATAATTGTATTTTTTAAAGTAGTATTGTACAATTTATTATGCAGAAAGCATTTGTCAATAAAAATACAAATAGCATAAATGTAGTACATTAACAAGTGTCGATTTTAACGCAAGAAATTATTTTAAAAAATTATTCTTACAAAATTTCAAAGTTCCTGCAATCGGAACATGTACAAAGTGATATATTCATATTGTATACTAATCAAAATACAATATACAAAATTACAATACTCATACTTGTACAAATCATACATTTTTAGTCACTGATAATATTGCTAAATATATGGTACAATAAAAGCATACAATATTTTAATTAAATAAAATAAAAAGAAATTTATATTTGTTTATTGTGTTAGAAAAATGAAAATTATTTTATCATTGTGTTTGTCCAAATTTTTACATTTCAAGAAAAACAAAACTGTATAATTATAATATCAAAAAATAACTGTGTTATAATAAATAGCAATAAATCACTACGTTTTTGCAATAATTTACTTTAATTTTCATGATTTATTAAAATTACACAAATTATTTGTGAGGTATTAAAATCACACAATCTCACTAATCTCGAAACTTACAAAGTTCGGAAAAAAATACGCGTATGCATATAAATATTTCTTCAATAATGTTAATTTCTTAACCAATTAATAATAACCATTTATTTTAAAAATTCAATTTAATTATAGTTTCTTTACAAACTATATACTTTTAGATACTGTTACGATTGATAAATATATAGTATGATAATAGCACATAATAATTTAATTACTCGTATTCTGATAATTAAATAGAATAAAAAATTTTTATATAAACATGTTGAAATTACAATGCTTTAAGTTACAAGGTCTCTTAACTGTTATACATTTATTTCTGTGTAGTATTATAATTTATATCATAGCAACCTGCTGATAATAATTAATTGAGTGCTAATTAGAAAATTTTATGACTGTTATTTCTAGAAAATATTTAATAAAATTTTAATAACTAATTGATATAAGATTTTTGTCGTTTGTAGATTTATTAAATTCAATGTTAAATCTCTAAATTTGTGAAATAATAATTGTATTTGTTTATTGTGTTATAAAGTAATAACTATTTCTTATTGTTTTATCAAAATTTTAAATTTCAAAGAGACAAAATTGTGTGATTATAATAATAAAAAATAGCTGTGTAATAAACATAAAAAATAAATCACTACATTTTTTGCAGCAATTTATTTTTATTTTTTTCTTGACATAATAAAATTGCACAAAATATTTTTTGTTCGTTTAAATCACACAATCTTGTTGATCTCGAAATTATAAATTTTGAAAAAATATATTAATTTACATTAATTATGCTAATTAAGTTATTAATTAAACGATTTAATTATACCAATTATGTAATTATAATTAGTCTTTAAATTAAAACAGATAATTATTTCTTTAATTATTAATAAATTCAATAATTAATTTTCATTAGCATAACAAACAAACAGTCTAAAAAATATTATTAAGAAATAAAATATTAAATAATTTCTAACAGTTTAAATCGATTATGAGTTATCATTATGTTACTATCAACTAATTGTTATGATATACGTCAATAATTACACATAAACACATAAGAGAAAAGATTACTTGATCAGTAGAAATCAGTATCACGCTGTGTGAATATCACTACTGAGAAATAACAAAGAATTTACTATTTGTATGTATATAAGTACAGTTACAAACTTGCAATTTCAAATTTTGCGTTAATATTGATCAACTTTGTTGGCTTAAAACACAAATTTGATTACGCGTGTAACAAAATTATTGTTACTATTTACTAACATAATTATTACAACATTTTCATAAAATGATCTTTGATTAAAATTAATTTTTGAAGAAAATTGTTAATGTATTATATCGAATGTTTTAGACTTTAGAAAGAACGGCATGTATGCATATATTCATTTTTTTTTATGCTGTTAATTTTTTAATTTATTAATGATTATTATTTATTTTAAAAATTTAAATAGAATAAAATAATTTTACTAGCAAATAAATAATATCATTTTAAATGTGTCATATATAAAACAATGCCTATGATGCTTTTGGAAATAAATCTTCATAATTAAAACTTTAAATTCTACCTGATTGTAAGTTAAAATGAATTATGTGTTTGCAGTGATTTCTCTCTACGTGATTACCTTACACAATTATTTATTAATATACATCCTATCTTAAAAATTAATCGCGTATAGAGGCGTATACTATGTCAAGACAATGCATACGCCGCTATACACGATTAATTTTTAAGATAGGATATATATTAATAATTGTGTAAAGTAATCACGAAAAGAGAAATCACTGCAAACACATTTTATCCTTCTCTCCAAATATACTTAAAATTTTATAAGACGTTTTAATTATTAATACTGCTATCACTCAAGTATCTCTATATTAGTAACAATAAAAAATATATACTACCAAATACATTATTGTTAAGAAAAGAAACTATAATACTACATATGTATCTTATATACATCTTAATACGTACATATATAAATATATATGTATGTGTGTGCATATTGATGGGTAATAATGTAGGTAAATGGATGGATAAATAAGTGAATGAGTGAGTGATGAATGAGTGTGTTTCTTTTAAACTGACTTTCTTGAATATGCAGACAATGGTTTTGTACCATAGATTATACAAGATATTTCCAAAATAGGACAGAAATTAGAAGCATATTGTATATAGAAATATATTGCATACTCATTATATGAATAAAAAAGTCATATAAACGTGAATGAGTCCAGAAAAGCTTCTTTTTCAAATTATAAATACTTTTTGTTTAAGACACAGTTTGGCAAGAACATTTCCTTAAAGACATTGCTAAAAATGATTATCTCTTCAGCTAATTTATTTAAATCTATCGACTTAAGACATCTAGATTTTTATTTATAAGGACATCTCAGGGCTTTTGTTTATGCTCCTATTGCTACTATGCAAGTACTTTGAAATCGTATTATCCTTTTGAGTCATAATATTCGAAATAGTCGGAAATGTTTAAACATCTTTCACAGTCCATAAAACATCGATGCGTCCTTGCAAAAATGTAGTATTGAAAAAAATATTTTTTTACTATCTATTCTTTAATGAAATATTCTTGCCAAGCTCTATTATAAACAAAAGGTGCTTATAACTCGAAAAGAAAGTGTTCCTGGATTTATATTTATATAAATTTTTTTTTCCTTACAAAGATTGTGTATATGCTTCTAAAGTTTGGTTATCTATTTCTGAAACATCCTCTATATTTATGTCCATATTTATATGCTTATATTATGCTTATTTTTACTATGTATAAGAAAAATGTTTCTTTATCGATTTGAGATTAATCTTATGTATAATTTACTATCCATATATATATATATATATATATTTTACTTACATTTTAGTTTGGATACGCATGCAGATTAACAATGCCGCCTTCATAATGGACTAGCTGAATTCCTGCTTGCCTAACGGGAGGATCTTCTAGCTCGACATCAAAGAGGCGAAAGAACCAGTTTGTTAAATTTGCTGTTTGCTCGTCTATTAGTTGACGAAATCCTGTGTGTAATCTGTTATACAATCAAAAATCGTTACAATAAATAATCATAAAAGAATGTTCTTAATAATAAAAATTCTTATATATAACAAATTATAAACAAATTATATTTCCTAGTAAGTAAAATCAAATATATTTTTTAAATACATTGTCGTGTAGTTTATCATAAAAGTTCTCGGAAAAATTAAGACAAATATAATATGTTGAATTTTATATTTACTTTGTTGTAATAATTACAAATTGCAATGTAAAAAGTTTTGTTTATAATTTGTTATATATAAGAATTTTTATTATTAAGGACATATATATACAATATAAATTAATAAAATATAATAGTATAGACAATAATATTGAATATAGTTATACTTGTAGAAAAGACGGAAGAAGGTATATAACAAATAGATTGATAATAATGTTATCATCTGCGTACAAAAAGCCACAATTATTACAAAATATGTAAGCTCCTGTTGCAAAAAGTTTTTTATAGAATTTGTTTCATATAGTTGTTCATCATCCATCGATTCGCCAATAAGAATCGGGCGAATGGACCAACACTTTATATTCTCGTTTATTTATTTCAGAAGCCATATACGCGTTCGTCATTGCCTTAGTATCGTGTATGTAATTAACCTAGAGACAACCATTTGGATCACGATCTGGTAAATTAAACAAATTATAATATTATACAATTATTTATTAATATCTTACAATTAGTATGTCATTGAATATGCCGAGTTTTTCTTAAGTGTCTCGTGCAATTTATAATATTTGTTTTAAGTTTTGGTATAAAAAAATAATGCGTATGAATTTACTGCGACTTTTATATATCGTACAATTCAAACTAAAAATTCTGAAGACTCGTCGACGTCTCGACACTCATCAATTATATATTAATTGTCACATATTATTATATTATAAGAGTATATTATAAAAGTACGTAATATTTTGTTACTGTAATTTTATGTTTCTCTCTTTATTATGCGGGAATAAAATTGATTATCTTTACAAAATACAATTATCATTTTAATTTGTCATATTAATTAAAAATAATAATAATAATTTGTAAGATTACTAGGCATTAATCTTATTTCTTAATTATTGATTTATACGTAAGAAATTTAAGAGAAAAATTTTTGCTTCATCGAATATAAATAAGAAATTATCGAAAACCTTTTGCCATGACCTTTTATAGCTGTTATAATTGCTGTGATCTTATAAAGCATCGATAGCAAATATAAACAACTTGTCCTTCGCACATTTTCACACACATTTAGAAGGAAAGCTTATATTATTATTGATATTCAAATTTTTTAATTCTCATAAATATGTTATCACTCTAAATTATGACAATTATTAGCTATGATCTCACCGAAAACTTATTACTGAAATGACAATGATACACATTTTTAATTATTCATTATTAAATAAAACTTGCGAAATGATTACATGTCACTGTGAGTATTCACATATATTATAAACCTTCTCGTAAGTTTTACCAAACCAAATTGTATTGTCTTATTCTCTCTAATGTTCATAATCACAGTTTTTTTATTATTTTTTATATATCTTATTATTTTTACTATTATATATATTATTATTTTTACTCTTATATTTACATGCTACCATAAATGTCAGTCTGAAAATTTATCGTAAAAAATCTATCTTCTCAATTTTGCTTAAAATCTGTGCTATCAGATATATACATAATAAGTACATAAATATTATACATAAATATAAAACAAATGCCTTTTTTTCGCAGGCGATTGATATACCAAATATCGATAACGAAAGCTAAAGAAAGATTGGATAAAAAAAGAACTAAGATTTTAAATCTCATTGAAGTTTAAGTAAGAAATTACTAAACACCTGTTTACGATGAATTTTATAAGTTTAATGAGAATTATAAACCGAATGCTATATTTGTTTATGATTATTTTATATATAATTATTTCTTTTATAATATGCGTATTAGGTGAGATGATAATTATATTATAATACTATATATTAGATTTATATATATATTTTGTTAATATTAATATTTTTGAATTGAATTTCAAGGGATGGAAATTACAACATATATTCTAAAAAAAAAGAAGACCCAGATTTTATACGAGAATATTTAAATAACAATGGGTAAATCAATGTTGTGCATACTTTATGCACAAAACACACACTAAAGGTGTACACCATAAAAGATTTTGAATATTTATTATTGATTTTAATTATAATTATAACAACTATAGTGATTTTATTGACGTTGATACTATATATTTTATGTCGTATTTTATGTCGTAATTTTGGCAGGTAAATTAATATTACTGCCTAACTTTATTAATTTATATATATATATACATGTATATATGTATATATATATGTATATATATACATATATATATGTATATATATACATATATATATGTATATATATACATATCATATATACATATGTATATGTATATATATATATATATATATATATATCATATATACATGTCATATATATATATATATATATACATATATATGTATATATGATATGTATATATATATATACATATGTATATATGATATGTATATATATATATATAACATTTTCAAATACGTTAATATTTTTATAATCTCTATAATAACATTAAATATAACAATTAAAACAGTTGTGATAATGAGTTAACATTGTTTAAGTTTATGGCTATTGAGTTCAAAAATTTTAAAAATTAATGTTGAGTTACAATTATTTATATGCTTAAAGAGGTTTTCCTGTTCATAATTACATTACACATTTACTAAAACATATTAAAAATTAATTTTGTATGGCAGCGTATGCATTGTCCAGATGATTTGAAGTTAAGAATCGGAGAATACGAGACATTCAACACCACAGATAAATGATTCTTCGAGGCAGTTTGGAAAACCATAGATCTGACTACTGCAAAATTAAAAATGTTATTAATATTATTAATATAATAGTAATTTGTATATACATGTAAACAATTAATATATTTACTTACTCCTTGTAATGAATGCACGACGCAATAGGTATAAAGATATGCAAATGAATATCATTGCCATAATTGTCGTGTTTCTCGCTAACATTGCAGCATGAGACATTCCTTTTTGATGAATTTCTTCGGTATAATTTTTATTCGTATGCTTTTCACATACAGTATCAACAATATCCAATTTTCCATCATTTTTTATATAGTCTTCTATAAAATCGGTAGATTCTTTTTTAATGTCGTCCAGTTTAGTTGTTTCACTCATTGGTATTAATGAAACTAAAAAATAATCCTTATTATTAATCCAATCCCCAATTCATTAATTGACTACTAAAATAAATTAAATGGATAATAACTTAACAATTATTATCAATTAATTTATTTATTTTAATATATATTATAATATTAGTATATGAATCATCATCTTACCTGATATCCATGAGATGGAAAGAACAATAGCTATAAATACATATAACATTTTCTTTAAAATTCGCATTAATCCTTTAAAATGCATTGCGAATATTTAGCGATTTCCTATCCAAATTTCAATCAGTTTCGAGATCGTAGGTTTTTTATACAACTTTTTCTATTTGGCTTTCGCTATCAATCGCCTGCAAAGAAAATATCTTTTATTTTTATATTTATATCGATATCTTGTTGTATTTGTCTGATACAACAGATTTTAAGCAAAACAAAGAAAAAAGAGGGATAAAATCAACGATGAATCGTCAAATTGAGAAATACATTTATGATAGCGTGAAAATAATAAGAAAAATAGTCAGATATATCAGAATAGTAAAAACGAAATATGATCAAGAACATTAAAGGGAAAAGGGCAATACCATTTGATTCTAATTAATAATGTGTATCATTGTCATTTCTCTAATAAATTTTCGGTTAGAGCATAGATAACTATCACAATTAAGAGTAATAACGCATTTATGAAACTGATATTATTTGTAAATTAATAATAATATAGACTCTCCTTCTAAATGTGTGTGAAATTGAGCGAAGGATAAAATGTGTTTATATTTGTTATCGATGTTTTATAAGGTCTCAACCGAAACAACTTTTAATGTTTTTCAATTTGCTCTCGATAAAGCTAAGATAATTCTTCTGTATTTTTCGCCAATAAACCAATATTGAAAAAATAAAATTAACGCCAGTAATTTTACAAACATTTATTACAATGAAAATTCATAATTAATAAGACACGAATTAGGAAAATAATTATGTATTCTGTAACGTTAATCGATTCTATTATCTGATAAATCTTGATACATATGTTCAACAATATCTAATGCAGTATCGTAATAAAGAGATCAGATTAAACATAAAAAATTGGAGTAACAAAATATCACATACTCCAAATAATATGTGACAATTAAATGACAAATGTCCGTGTCGGCGAGTCCTCAGAATTTCAAGCACGAATTCGACGATACAAAAAATCGTAATAATAACATTTGAGATTCTATTATACCGAAACATATAGAGCAAATATTACAATAATTTAAAAGACGAGACACTGAAGGAAAACTCGGCACTTAAAGCGATATACTGAAATGCTAATAATTGATTTATAATATTAATTTGTCAATTTTACTAGTTGGTGATAGAAGTCGTCCTGCGTTCACTATTCACACACGATACGAACACTGTATGTACATACACGAAGGACGAACTATGACTGTGGAAAGTTTGGAAGAGATATTTGTAGAGTATCAAAGTAGGGAGATGATTGTAGTGGTCTGATTGGTTCATTCGCCTGAGTTTTACTGGTTGTCAGGATCGTACGAAATTGTTTAATTTTAATTGTTCAAAAATCAGCATATACATATATCTTTTATATCTTTTTCGGTAAAAATTTTGGCATTATGTTGAAATCTTTTATCTTTCCGCCAAATGTAGATTTCTTTCTAATAAATTGTTTCGGTTGCAATTCATTCGAACATTATAGATTGATATTCATGTAAGGAACAAAAAAAAACACAAAAATTTTTTATGGTCAAAAAAAGTAACGAAATTATTTAACTAAAATAATTTCTGTTTACACTTTTTTTAACACTAAATCTCAAGCTATATATAAGTTTTGCTAAATACTTTTAAAGAAAGAAAATAAAACTAAAAAGGTGATAGATTGCACTTAGAGCCAGAAATTTTATAATTAAACGTATAATATTAATCTAATCAACGCTATGAAGGAATCTTCCAATTTGTATATATATAAAATATAAATATCATTCGATATAAAAATTAAACAAATTTGTCACAAGCAAGAAAATAAAATATTTTTAATAGAAGCGATAGTTTTTAATTTTTTAAACTACAATAGACGAATGACTGTAATGTGATCTCAGTATTTAAGAGTGATTTAATTGATTGATTATTATCAAAATAAATACATATTTGTAATATTAATTATTTATATTTATGATTTTTTAACATTTTTAAATAAGTTTTTATATTTTCAGATTATTCTTGTTTGCGTAGAAATTTGAATTTTTTATCAATAATTTTAAATTTCGTTTCGCACTAAAGGCGTCGAATGATGTTAATTGAATTTTATTTTGTGCTGAAAGTTGCAAACCTATATAGAACCTCTCTTTTGTACACATATTTGATTTTTAACATTTTCATGAAAATTTTAGAAACTATACGAGACCGCCGATTGAAACATAATACGGCATAAACAAATGACAATTAATACTTCCTTATATCAAAATCAAGATCATCGAAGATGTGTTTAATGATGTAAAAATTTTACCTTATATTAATAATTATCTTACATTCTATACAATATGATTTATAAATTATATTTTCAATTTAGAAGAGAGGAAACGGTTTTTTTTTTATCTACTTTGCAAATTGCGGCGACGGTTGTAAATAATAAACTTTCTTTTTCTTAATATTAACGCATAATTATTGCTATTTAAGACTTTTTCAGTTTACTTATATAAAAAATGTAAACGTCTCATTTAATATACAGTTTAAAAAAATTTTTCCACTTTACCTAAATTCTAAGTTACATGCAACAGAATAAGAATTGATATATTTATATTACATTTATATGATAAATGAATTATTATTCATGCGTATGTATATGTCACAGTATGTATAAAATATTTTGGCAATACTGAGAGACAAATATATTTTATCCGATTATTTATCGTTCGACTTTTCGACGATCTAAATATAATTCGAATCGAGAACACGCAGTAAAACAATTGAATCGCAAAATCGAATATTTAACATAACAATAAGCTCCGTAATACATGAATCGTTTTAAATAATTAATCTGTTAAAAATGCTTGTATAAATAGCGCGCTGGTGGGATAAACAGAAATTATTTAATCATATATAATGTATTTGGACATCTCTTTCCTTTCTCTTGAGAGATAAGAAATTCTGACAACCGCATCTATGAGACGCACGAGAGGATGCGCAATCGCAAATTTTGGAGATCCGTTTTTGTCGCGCGTCGCTACGTCGATTTTCTGCGGAGTCATTGCCGTTCAAAAAATTCTATAAACCGCTCGGTTAAGAATGAGTGGCGCAAGCTTCAATCAAGTGGGATAGGTCAGGAAGCGCGTACGCACAACTCAGTCACGTGAGGCGCGCGATAGCGCCGCGCGGCCACGTGATACGTGAATCGCGCGCGACGCTACAATAAAACATATGACTCCCAAGGCCGAACGCCTAGCGCACACGCACATGCACGGCTCCTTCCTTGTGTGCGCTGTCCCCTGCACGCGCTTTAGTGATCCGCTTTACATTATTGTATATAATATAATGCATACGCAATATTCTGGATTTTATTTTGGAATATTTCAACTTTATGTTTTTAGCACACAACATTGGCAAAAATTTTGTGACTGATATTTTATTTCAGCTTTCTCGTTAATTATTTATTTCAAGTTTGTGTTATTTATCATGATTCTATTTGTTTTCGCATGTGTATATAATCATTTCTGCAATTTTACTTAATTTATAAACGAATTTTAAGTTTTGGAATATAATTGAAGAATGCTCCAAATGCTTCAATGAATTATATTATTCAAAGGAATAGCAACAAACTTTTTACATACGTTATGGGACGATAGATATCTTATTACGATTTGGTAAATTTTAATTATAGAAAAGTATATGATTAATCTAAAGTAATGAAAATAATTATTTTTTAATTATTTATGTTTTATCTTTTATATTATTTATCATATTTATTTATAGTATTCGAGGATATAGTATTAAAGAAATTTCACAGGAATATTATTAAAATTGAAAATAAATAAGTATGTACAAATTTTAATTTATTTTACAAGAATTTATTTTATTAACAAATACAAAAGTAATAATAAATAATCTTGTCACACAGAAAATAAAAAAAGGTCGTCGAAGGAATGATAATTTCGCGTTGTCTCGCAAATATATCCGGCGATATATTTTGGATATTGAGGATTATCATTTGACTTCGGATTATATGCAAATTGCATATTTGTTACTTTTTGCATATTTTACGAGAGCATTTATAATGTTGACAAATTATAATGTTTACAACAAATTAATATTAATTAATTTTTGCATATTTTACATATTTACTCAATCTTTGCATATTTTCAAAAAGTTCTTATATATACATAAATTTTGCATATTCTATTGCATATGATTGAATACATCTTTAATTTATGCTTAAAATATCTATCTAAAACAAAAAAATTAATAAAGTCATATAAAAATAAAACCCTATGTCACCTTATGTGTTTAAAATTCATTTTAATTAGAAAATACATAAAATTGAGAGAAACATTTCTAGAACGCAATAAAAATTGAGTTTCTACTGCTTTTCAACAAGAATAAAAAAAATCGCCAAACTTCAACTTATTTTTTTCTTGTATCACTTGTTACTTGTTTGCTTCTATTGTATCCCGTGTCGTCATTTTAATTCTTTCTCAACTGTTTTTGACGCTGAACCTTTGAGCTATTCATTCTTCCGTTAGACTCCGTGTGAAGTAGTTGAAATTATAAATATTCGATAAATAATTGACAAAATTAATATGTCTAACAAGATACTATCATGGATTATAAATATATATATGTATATTCTTTGCAAATTTTAAAAAATTTTTGCATATTTTTACATATTCTTTGCATATTTTTGTAAAAATTCGTACACATATGTATTTGCGCATATTATCTAAATTTTCTGTGCATATAATCCGAAATCTAATTATCGCCGCAAATTTTTTTTTGTACTTTTTTATGCATGTAATATAATGATGATTACTAATTATCTTTCGACGTGTGATATACTCAAAAGGAAACGGCAATTTTGTGAATAATTCTTTAAAAGTGTTTAATTTAATTTTTTGGCCAGACGCGCATTGTAAATATTGATCAGAAAGAAAATATTTTGGATTTTTAAACTTTATTGAAAATTTACTTGGCGCAACTGATTTCTCGACGAATCAATCCGATGTCAAACTGACGAGAGGTTTTATTAAATCAATAAAATAATTCGACGATTATAGCCGACGCAGAGTCGACAGTCTTTAAATGCAGAACTCTCAATAACAAAACTGACGTCTTGTCATCATCGATCGCGATCTACTTCGTACAATAATAAGTTTTTTAAATATTAAATATTTTAATTTGGATTTAATTTCTATGTTACAGATCGACGTAGCACGTAGCTGAAGACTTTGACAACCTGAGAAGGGAACGAGATCTGGAAGAGGCATCGGGCGCCAGCGGAGTAACCAAATGGTGAGTATTTATTATTTAACATCTAAACACAATGATCACTTCTTCTCTCATTACTTTTGTTATACTTTTATTTCAATATTTTATCAATATTCAATATTATTAGCAGTCCTTGATTACATTTCATAATACTGTCGATAAATTAAGTTTTTGAAACTACGAAACTAAATGGAATTTTCTTTTCATTAACATTGCAAATCGCGTCGATTTATGTTTAATGGAATCTTTATAAAAGAGAAGCAAAAAATAAATCGAATACATATAAATTTAAACTTGTATGCAAGAAATAAAAAAAACATATTACATAATGTTAAATAATGTTAAAATATTTACTCTTCAAACACATACAGAGCACTTACTTACACAGAGACTTTGGAGCAGTTTCTCATTAGAATCCACACTTTAGGGTCTCAGAACACATACACACACAGAGAAACACACACACACTAGACAATACACGTAGAGTCGTACTCTGACATGCATTCAAAGGGGAAGATAAAAATAATTCGAAAGGAGGTTGGGTAGGGCTGGAGCCTTAAGAGGGGTTGGGGGTTTTTACTGGATCGGCGTGTGGTGAGGGGTTGGGATTACGGAAAATGTACGGTCGTTGAGTTCCCGGGTCGTCATGCGCCAGCGAATCCCCGGGTTCCCGACTTTAAGACCAGTGCGTTCGCGCAGGGAGGAGGTTTTAGTGGGTGAGAGTCCCACACTACCCCGCGGCACGGGCCGCGGGGTGTGCATAACGCATTTCCTCCTACCCTCGCAAAAAAAAAAAAAAAAAAAAAACTCTTCAAACACAAAGAAGGTTCATACAGATAATACCAAGAACAGTTGTTATTATATAATATTAATGTCCAATCAATGCCATATTTAGAATTTATTCAATTTGTATAGTATATAAAAAATATAAATGTTATTAGACATGCAGTTTAAAAAAATTTTTTACTTTGCATAAATTTTAAGTTGAATTCTTAACATTCAGTATTCTTAAAACCGATGTATTTTCATTACATTTAATTGATAAATTAATTCTTTTTATGGTTATCCGATAATTAATTTTACGATATTATTTTCAGTTACGGGCGTTTTAACAAAAACAAGAATAATAATTTGCCGAGGTCTTAATAATTGTATTTTTTTTAAGTAGTATCGTACAATTCATTTTGCATAAAACATTGGTCAATTAAAATATAAATAGCTTAAATGTAGTACATTAACAAGTGTCGATTTTAACGAAACAAATTATTTAAAAAAATTATGTTTACTAAATTTAAAAAATCTCCTCATCGGAATATGTATAAATTGATGTATTCACACATATATATTCATAATGTATATTAATTAATATGCAAAATTATCATACGCATAATTGTACAAACCATACGTTTTTAGATATTGTTACTATTGCTAAATATATAGTACGATAAAAGCATTCAATATCTTAATTACTCATTTTTCTGGTAACTAATTAAAATTAAAAAATCTCTATATAAAAATGTCAATAAATCATCTTTTAAGTTATTTAAAGTCTACTATCAGTTATTTATTTATGTGTAATATTATTTATATTTCAAAGCAATCTACTGATAATTGCTTGTTAATTACTAATATAAAGTTTTATTACTGTTATGTCTCTAAATTATTTAATACAAAGTTGGATTATTAATTAATAATTTGGAAGATTTTTATAGTAATATTTTTTATTATTTAATATTAAATTTAGATGTATAAAATAAAATTGAATTTTTTTGTTAAGAAGGTAAAACTATTTTATTATTGTTTTTTTTCCAAATTTTTACTTTTTGAGAAGACTAAAACTATAATTATAATATAAAAAATAACTGTAATAAATTAAAAAATAAATCACATTTGTTGCAACACTCCATTTTTATTGTTTTTCTTGATATATTAAAATTACACAAAATGATTTTTATTTATTAAAATTACACAATCTCACTGATTTCTTTACAAACTTTGAGAAACAAGTCTTAAAAAAATTTATTTATTTATATTAAATTAATTAAACTAAGTAAGAAATAATTAGTTTTTTAAATTAGAACACAGATATTTTTATTTTTGGAATTATTATTAAATTTAGTAATTAATTTTTAGTAAAATGACAAAAAAACACTCTAACCATATTTATTAAAAAAATAATTTGAATAATTTTATATTAAATATAGATCTAACAGTTAAAATTTGTTATTAGTAATCTATTTCTTAATATCAGTTGATAATGATGATATACATTAATATTTACACATAAATAACTAAGAATCAAAATTAGTTGAACTATAAGAATCAGTATCACGCTGTAATATCGAGAAATAACAACAAAGAACATACAATCTGTATGTATTCATTATGTATTTTAGTTATATACTTGCAAGTCCGAATTATGCGTTATTATTGATCAACATTGTTGGCTAATAGCATGAATTTGCTTACTTATAACAAGATTATTATATCTGTGTACTAACATAATTAATGCAACATTCTTATAAAACGATTGTTGAGAATTTAATTTAAAAAAGAAACTATATATTTAAAGTATACATATATTTTGTCAAATATCTTGGACTTGAGAAAGGCAGACGCGTGCGCACATATCTCTAATGTTGTTAATTACTTAATTCATTAAGAAGATCATCTATTTAAAACATGTTAACATAATAAAATAATTTTATCAATAAATAATATTTTAAATAATGTGTCATATGTAAAAATACTTCTGATTCTTTTGGACATAAATCATCTTAATTTAAATTTTAAAAACTAGTTTAAATTATTTATAAATATTTTTGTGTGTGATTTTGTGTGCATATATACATATATACATAAATATATAATACATATATATATATATATATATATATATGTATATATATATGTATGTATTTTATAACAACTTTGTAATATCATAAAGTAAAGTAATTAAAACAGTTGCGTTATTGAATTAACAATTTTTAAATTTATAAAATTTGTGAAAAACTGATTTTGAATTTAAATTAATTATATGTTTGCAGTGGTTTTCCTTTTCGCCGCGCACGTTATTACATTACATTTATTAAACTATTCTTTATTTTAAAAATTAATTGTCTATGGCAGCGTATGCATTGTCCAGACGAAGTTGATAATCGGGTTACAGATAAGTGAATCTTAGCGGCAGTACAAAACATCAAAGTTCCTGTATTCTTTTACGCTTACAGTCCACACATACACAAAGAGAGAGGTCTTCCTGCAAAATTAGAGAAATTATTAATATTATTAGTATAATAATTTGTATACATATATATATATGTGTGTGTATACAATTATAAAAAGGTAAATAGAGAATATTTTAAAGGTATATTTATTTATATATATATATATATATATATATATATATATATAACTTATATAATTTATAAATTAAACTATCTACCAGTGTGTATATGTATGTATGTATGTACATATAAGTATACATCTTTTTATAAAATATATCTTACATATTTTTTCGTGGATAGAAATATATTAAATTAGACAAGTTGGTTTACAAAACATACACACACACTTTTCTTACAAAATGAATAAATCAGATACTTTAGTAACAATAAAAAATATCTACTATCAAATACATTTTTGTTAAGAAAAGAAATTATTATACTACATATGTATCTTATACACTGATCCATCTTAATATATATATGTGTGTGTGTGTGTGTGTGTGTGTGTGTGTGTGTGTGTGTGTGTGTGTGTGTGTGTGTGTGTGTGTGTATTGATGGATAAGTAGATAGGTAAATGGGTGGATAAGTAAGTGAATGAGTGAGTGATGAATGAATGTGATTCTTTTTAACTGATTTTCTTGGATATGCAGACAATGGTTTTGTACCATAGATTATACAAGATATTTTCAAAATAGGACAAAAATTAGAAGCATATTGTATATAGAAATATATTGCATACTCATTATATGAATAAAAAAAGTCATATAAACGTGAATGGGTCCAGAAAAGCTTCTTTTTCAAATTATAAACACTTTTTGTTTATGACAGAGTTTGGCAAGAACATTTCATTAAAGAAATTGCTAAAAATGATTATCGCTTCGGCTAATTTATTTAAATCTATTTACTTAAAACCTGTGAATTTCTATCTCAGGACTATTGTTAATGCTCCTATTGCTACTGAGCAAGTACTTTGAAATTGTATTATCGCTTTGTGTCATAACAATCGAAATACTCGGGAATGTTTGAACATCTTTCACAGTACATAAAACATCGATGAGTCCTTGCAAAAATGTAATATTGAAAAAAATCATTTTTACTATCTTTTCTTTAATGAAATATTCTTGCCAAGCTCTATCATAAACAAAACGTGCTTATAACTCGAGAAGAAAGTGTTTCTGGATTCATGTGATTTATATGAATTTTATTTTTCCATACGGAGAGTTTGCAAATGCTGCTAAAGTTTGGTCATCTATTTCTGAAACATCCTGTATGTTTAATTCGTACTTTTTTGTATGTCTATATTATGCTTATTTATAGTATGTCTCAGAAAAAAATGTACTTGTACGGAGTTGAAATAGATTCTGTGTATAATTTACTGTCTATATTTTATTTACCTGTTGCAACGCATGCGCATCCAAAACAATTATGTTGTCCCGATGACCGACTTGTTGATTGCCCATATGAATAGAATTATCTTCCTTGGAATTAGCCTGCTGGAGCAGGCCCCCCGAAAAGAGGAAACTGGTTCAAATTAGGTAGAGTAGTAAGTAAGTTTACCAACCAATATAAATTACGGATATTAGTAAGTAAGTTGCGTTTTATCGAGTTGAAATTAATTCTACGTGTAATTTACTGTTCATATTTTACTTACATCGTCGTCTTCATCTGCGCTTGAGTCGCTTGAATAGTCATTTAAAGGTGGCTTTCTTCTCATCAGCTCGATACAATCTCTGTTACAATAAAAAATCGTAAAAAATTATAAAAAAAAGTTGTAAATAATAAAAATTCTTATACACATAACAAATTATAAACAAAACATTCTACAGGAGTTAGTAATTATTACAATAAGGTAAACATAAAATTCAACGTTTTATATTTATCTTAATTGTTCCCAGAACTTTATGACAAAATAACATGGCATTACATTTAAGAAATTTAAAGTTGTTTTGATTTCACTATCATCAAAAACCTAGGCAATATGGATTTGTTCTTATTAAGTATAAATTAAAATATTATAGTTTAAACTAAAACAACTATTCTCCCTATACTGCATTAATATATACATATGTATATATCAATAACACACACACGCACACACACACACCAAATGCATGCACATACGCGCATACATACGTGCGTATGTATGTATGCGCGTATATGAGTATGTATGTATGTATATATGTATGTGAATATGTATTAGGGTGATCCTTATTGTTTTAAGTTTAAACATTTTCATCTCTAGGACCCTTCTATTTTGTTTCTTTATATTAAATATTAATTCACATAAAATTTCAAGTCGATCGGATAAAATTATCCCGTGCCTCAAGTCAGGTCAAGTTTCAATTATTTCGCAATTTCAGTTCTTAAAGTCGTGAACGATACTAATACCGAAAGAGGAATATAATTAATGCAGGAATTTAACAATGCCTTCAACAGTGCTCACAAAAAAAGAATTTCAGAAACAATTTGTATTACAAATAATCGTTCAAGATTATCGGAAGCAGTATCCCAGAAGCATAATCACGAAATAATGAACAAGCCGACGCATGAGAACTAAGGAGAGGTCCATTTAATTAATTTATATTATCATTATTGCACACATGCTATAACTAGAGTTAGCGTAGGTATTACATTTTGAACACTTTTTTCCTCATTCCTCTTTCCATTTTATTTAAAGAATATAAATATGGTTATAAGAAAAAATAAATTTAAAAACTTGAAGCACGAGTTAATATTATCCGATCAACATGACATTTGTTGTGTTTTCGTGTTATGCCAAATCGAACAAAATAGAAGGATCCTGCCTAAAATTAGAAACAAATTTTTTCTTATTAAGTATAAATAACGACCATCTCAATATGTATGTATGCTCATACACGTATATAACGAAATATTAGGTGTGGTAAAAATTTTTTAATTTGCCCTATATTTTGAGTTTTTTCTTAACTCAAATCTTAATTGACTATACAAATTGTTTATATATATATATAAATTAATTAAGTATAAAAGTTACATAAGACATTAATATTGAATTTTGGTTTACCTGCAAGCAATGTAGATCAAGTATATAGTTATCAGTACGAGGACCTCAAAGTAAAATGATATAATCACATCTATCATGTAACTTCCTGTAATGAATTTAGTATGTGTTTTATTAATTGGTCTTAATACCATAAAGACTGAATATAATTCTTATTAATAATCTAATATATAAATTGATAACAGTTGTTATCAATTTATCAGTATTATTCGTTTTTTCGCTCCTCAGTATCTCTACAAAAGTATATGACAAGTATAATAATATTCTGTTAGTAAAAGAAGAGTTTGTTATCTCTGCATTAATTTATTAATAAAAATTAATTATTAAATTACTTAATATATTAGTAGTAAAAATATACACACATTCATATATAGACACATAATTAGTAAAACAGATTTGTATGTAATAAAATATATTATTATACTTTCCATAAAAACTCAAGAAATGTATATCTTCTACATTGTTTAACTTTAATACGTTATTATATAATTATTTTTTAACATTTACTTTATTTGAATATAATAAATATTAAAAAGAAGACGGAAAAATGTAAAAAAACAAGCAAGCAATTATTAATTTTCATATTTTAGGATTTAAATTAAAAGTTTTAATATTAATTAAATAAATCTAATATATATAGTATTATTATATGAATTATCATCTCACCTATTATGTATATGATAAAAACAATAGTAGTTATGAACAGATAATCCCGCCAACCAAAATTTTCCCATAATTGTTGCATAACATACGTCGTGGACGGTTGGATAGCAAATTCCATCTTAAATTTTAATAAAATTCGAAATCGTAGTTTTATTCATCCAACCTTATCTACTCAGTTTTTGTTATAAATATCTCTGTATTAATCGCCTGCGAAAAAAAAGACATATGTTTTATATTTATGTTTTATATTATGTATTTGTCCGATAGCACAAATTTGAAGTAAAGTTAAAAAAATAGATTTTATAATGATAAATTAATCGAGAAACATTTATGGTAGCATGTAGATAATAGTAAAAATAATAAGATATATATAAGAATAGAAAAACTGTAATCAAGGACATTAGAGAGAAAAAGACAATACTATTTAGTTTGGTAAAACTTGAGAGAATATTTATAATATATGTGAAATCAAAGTGATTTATGAGATGTAATCTTTTCGTAAGTTTGATTTAATAATAAATAAATAATAATGTATATCATTGTTATTTTTGTATTAAATTTTCGATGATAGCATAGATAACAATTGTCATAATTAAGAGTAATAACTTATTTGTGAGAATTAAAATAATATAAGCTCTCCTTCTAAATGTGTGTGAAATTGCGCGAAAGACAAGATGTTTATATTTGCCATCGATACTTAATAAGATTATAACAACTACAACAGCTATAAAAAAGGTCATGGCAAAAACTTTTAGATGATTCCCTATTTATTCTCAATAAAGCCGGTATCTTTCATTTAAATTTCTTGCCTATAAATCAATAATTAAGAAGTAAAATTTATGCCTAGTAATCTTACAATTATTATTATAATTGTTAATATAGATATAACAAATTAAGATAATAATTGTATCTTGTAAAGATGATCTATTTTATTCCCGCGGTCTTGATATTCGTATTTCACAATTTATTAACACTTAATAAAGAGAGTAATATAAATTTGCGGTAAGAAAATGTTACGTACTCTAAACAATATACCACAATTAATATATAAATGAAGAGTATCGACGTCAGCGAATCTTCAGAACTCTAGACTTGAATTTCACGATGTAAAAAAGTCGGTGTAAAATCGGATTATTATATTTTACCACAACTTAGAATAAATATTATAAATTGCAAGAACGAGACATTGAAGAAAAACTGTGCATATTCAGCGATATTTCACTTGTAAGATATAATAATTAACTTTATAATATTAAAGATTGTCGATTTTACCAGATCGTGATCCAAGTAGTTGTCTCTAGGGTCGTTACACGTACATAACACTACGACAATGACCAAGTCGCGTATGGCTTCTGAAAGATATAAACGAGATACTTATAAAGTGTTGATCCATTCGTCCTCTTGGCTGTCGCACGAGACTGTCTTTGTTTATATCTAGACGCTCTTGAATTATATATTTATTTGATAGAAATCCTGGTATTATGTTGAAATCTTCTATTTTGTCGTCATTTGCAGATTCTCCCTTAACGAGCATTTTTATTCGGTTGCAACTCCATCGAGCATTTT
The DNA here is from genome assembly GCA_963971435.1 of Lasius platythorax. Lineage (NCBI taxonomy): Eukaryota > Metazoa > Arthropoda > Insecta > Hymenoptera > Formicidae > Lasius > Lasius platythorax. Next base: position 14,664,149 of record OZ020540.1, read on the forward strand.
AGATTTATATAAAGAAAGTAAAATTCTTCCGATTCTTTACTAACAAGAAAGATGACGAAATTATTGAATAAAGATAATGTAAGATGACATAAAGTTATGGTATACTCTCTTATATTGGAAGGTATAATTTAAGATTTACCGATAATTAATTCTACATCGTATTATATTTTACAGGAGAGGCATTTTGATAAAAGAATTTGAATTAATAATTTGTCAAGTTTTTAATATTTGTTTTATATTAAGTATCGTACAATTTATTATACAAAAGACGGTCATCAATAAAAATACAAGAAGCGATATTAATGTGTAATACATGAACAAGTGTCGATCTTATAAAGCAAGAAATTACTTACAATAATTATATTTTCTATTTTTTAAAAATTTTACAATTAGAATATATTACAAGTTGACATATTTATATTATATATTTATCAATACAATATATAAAATAATTATAACACGCATATTTGCACAAACTATATGTTTTAAAATGCTGTCAACATTGCTAAATATATTGTCTGATAAAAGCATACAATATTTTTATTTCTGTATTCTGGTAATTAAATAGAATCAGAAATTTTTATAAAAATGTCGAAATCACAATTTCTAAGTTACAAAATCTCTTGTCTGTTATTTATTAACTGATATGTAATATTATATTATGTAATTTATATCGTAGCAATCTGCTGATAATAATAAGGTAATTACTAATAAAAAGTTTTATAACTCTTATGTCTATAAATTATTTAATAAAAATTTAGATAATTAATTATATATGAAATTTTATAATTTGTAAAAGTTTTTATATTTAATGTCAAACTTAAATTTGAAAAGTAATAATTTATGTTCGTTTTTTGTCGAAAGAATAAAAATTATTATATTACATTTTTTCCAAATTTTTACATTTTGAGAAAAACAAAATTGTGTAAATAAAGTGTTACAAAATTGTGTAAATAAAGTGGTTACAAATTAATTATGTAATAAATCAGAAAAAATAAAGTATTACATTATTGCAGTAATTTATTTGTACAGATTTTTAAGATTGTCTTGATTTATTACACAGAATATTTTTAATTTATTAATATATATGTATGTAACAATTTCATTGCACTTTAAATTTACTAAGTTTGGAAAAAAATTCTAATAAAATTAATTAATGTACATTAATTATTCGACTATAATTAATTAAATTAATTATTTACATGAAACAGATATAATTTTTATTTTCTCATTAATTTTAAATTTTATAATTAATTTTAAGTAGAATGACTAAAAGAGACTTAAAAATTTTTCGATAAGAAAAAAGGTATTTAATAATATACATGTAAGAGTTAAAACATGTTGTTAGTAATTAATATATTAACATCAGTTAAAATGTTATGATATACGTAATATTTAAACATACAAACCCAAAAGTTATAATTAGTTGAGCAGTAAACATCAGTATCACATTGTAATATTGAAAAATAATAACAAATGACATTCCATTTTTATATATTTAAATACAATTATAAACTTGAAAGCTCTCAAATTATATGTTAATATTGGCCAATTTGTTGGCTTATAACACAATTTGGTTACTTATGACAAAATTATTGTGATTATGTCATTATCATTAGAAGATTTTTGATTACAATTAATTCTTCAAAAATGCGATTATTAAGTTTATAACCTTAAAGTATTGTACATAAATGTTTGAGACTTTAGAAAGAAAGTCGCGTGCGCACATAATCATTTCTTCAATTATGTGTGTTACCTCTTCTTAATTTATTAACAATTATTCTCTATTTTAAAAATTTTAAATATGGTAAAAATATTTTCATTAGTAAATATATAATTTCATTTTAAATATATTGTGTGTAGAAATGCTTATAATGTTTTCGTAAATATAAGTCTCCTCAATTTCTAATGTTATTTTACATCATTTATATAATCCTTGTTACATATATGTGTATATATATAATTTCTGAATTCATTATTTTCCTAAAAAATAGTTACGACAACATAAATTAAATGTGTTTGTTAATGTGCCAAAATTTTTTAAATTTATAATTATATAAATAGGTTTAAATTTCTTAAAAACCATTTTAAAATTTTAAGTCAAAATTAATTATGTTCGCAATAATATTTCTTTTTGTGCTTACACAATTATTAAAAAATATTTTATTTTAAAAATTAATTATCCAGACGATTTGAAGTTGAATTTCGAGCTTAATAACGTATTTAAGAGCTCTTATCAATATTACAGATAAATGAATCTTCACAGTAGTTTGCCAAAATATCAATGTTAATTTTTCGAATAAAAAATTTCTCATCTGAGAATTGCAAGATTGTGGACATATTATTAATATTAATAACACAATACACATTACAAACTTAAGTACATTTACGACCATAATATAACACCTTTACCACCATGGGTGAGACCGAGAAGCAGCTGGAACAACCAAAGGCTGTCTAGCAAAAGATGGTCATCGCAAATAAAGTGACCGAGACTGTTAAATGTCAAAAGTGAACGGATTTATTAACAAAAATGATACCAAAAAGATGTGTTCGGCCATCAGTCGACCATCATCAAAAATAATCCGAGAAAGGTAGTGCGTAGCGTCGGAGATGATGAGATCGTGGAGTTCGACGTCGTCAAACGGACTGACAATGAGTAGTAACGGACTGAATAATTGATTCCAGGAAATGGCTCAACACGACGGCGAACAAACCAGTTAATTAATCTGGAGTAAAGTCTTCTTATTTTCCCTCTGTTAAAAATCAAAAATCGTAAACGGTTGTAAAAAAAATGTTTTTAATAATGAGAGAATGCTTACGACAAATAATACAATATTTACACGTCTATAATTTATTTATTTATTTAATAATTTATTTTAGCTCTGTCAATTCTTTATTAAACATTAAATCTGAATTTTTTAATATATAGTGGATTTTGGATTTATTTAAATTTTTCTTTGTTTCTACAATCATTATATTATTACTTTTATTTACTTTTTCATTAATAAAATTAATAAATAGGAGTATCAAATAAAAATATTTATAATTTTTTTTGCATGTTGAGTTCTATTCTAAATTAAATCTAAGCTGACTCTATAAACTGTTTATATATTAATAAACTTATAAATTAATTAAGTCTAAAGTTATTAATACTTAATATTGAGAATATCAATTTACCTCCAGTAATAGCAAACAAACTAAAGGAATGCACCAATTGCAAATAGTATCCATAAAACTCTCCAATACAATTCAAGAAATCTTTCATATAATGTTTGGAATGAACATTATTCCGAATGTTATTTTCTGCATCGGATGTAATATTTATATCACTGGTTGGTTTCAATATCATAAAAACTAAAAAATAATTTTTATTAATAATGCAATTCATAAATTGTTAACTACTGTTATTAATCAGCATAATTTTTTTTTGTCTCACAGTATATTATAAATTTAATGATATTATGTTAGTAAAAAATTGTTTATTGTTAAGAAATCAGTCTTCTTACATAAACTAATAATTAATAAATTATTAATTAGTAGTGAAAATATACACATTTATATACATACATATTGAGAGTAAATCAATTTTATATGTAATATAAAGAATGTAGTATTATTTTTTTACAAACTCAGAAAATATGTATACCTATTCTTTAATTTTAATATAACATTGTATAATTCTCTCTTTATATTTGATTTTCGATAAATATTACAAGAGAAACAAAAATATAAATAACACGCAAACAGTCATTAATTTCTATCTTCTAATAATAGTATATTATTTTATGAATTATTATCTTACCTGAAATGCATGAGATAAACGCAAAAATAGTTATGTATGAAAATAACGAATATAATAATCGTTTTATTTTACGAATATCGGTTCGTTTTCTATCAAAATGCATCGTAGATACTTCTTTAGCGCTTTTCTACTCAAATTTCAACGAGATTTGAAATCCAACCTTTCCTATCTGACTTTGGTAATCAATGTTGCGATGTTGTATTAATCGTCTGCGAAAAAAAAAACTTTTATATATTGAAAACTTGGTGTACTTGCCCGATAGCACAGAGATTTTAAGCAAAACAAAAAAGGTAGACTTCTTAAAGATTAATTCGATTGAAAGAAACATTTATGGTAGCATAAAAAAATTATAATTATAAATTGAAAAGGCTCTGATATATAAATACAAATGCACGTATGAAAAGGACTAATAAGGGCCAGACACAGATCAGGCGTAACAAACTTGTTTCCAAATTCATCTCTAATTATATTGAACGTTTCGTTTCTTTGAACTATCTTCAGCATACATTCTATCTCACCATACATTTTTAAATATTATCAACATTACTGAGAGAATATATTGTTTGATAAAAGCATAAAATATTTTATTACGTTGCTTTATCACGTGCTCAGCTTTTCGGTGACACAAAATTAAATCGAGATGCACGCGATTCATCCTCCGCTTCGCGGCCCTCCGAAAGCACTTTCTGCCACCAAAAAACCTGAGCACGTGATAAAACATGATCACCAAATGCTTTTCTCAGAACAGATCCAAATTTGAAACAATAAAAACATAAAAGTTCTGATAATGTCAAAAAATAAGAACCGATCGCAAGATAAACGACACCCGAATAACCTTAGGCGATGTTTATTGATTTAAAAATTATACGTTTCGGTCCCTCTTCAGTAATTATATGAACGAATAGGAATATAAAAATTGTAAAAGTAAAATTATCAAATTTATAAATTATAGTAAAATGCACATGAAAGTGGAATAATTAGTAATACATACGTTTGGAATAAATTAAGATTCAAGCGATACGAAGAACGTGCGGCTCCGCAGAATTCCCTCGTAGAATCATATGAGGATCGCTTCTAAACGATTCCGACCGTCATGAGGAATGATATAATTCCAATCCTGTATTGATAATTAAAGATATTATAATGGATGTTAATGGAAATGACCGAGAACACAATCGCGATAGAAGAGGAGCAATCTCACCGTTAAGAAAACCGCTAGAGTCCGCGGTAAGTCACAAAGGCGCACGCCAGTCGTCAAAACAGAATATTGTGAGTCGTCATTGTACATATGAAAGAGATGTTGTAAGTCTATAATATAAATATGTCGGAAACGCGAATAGAGAGGGAGGGGATGACATGTGCGCGCGCTGACATTAAATTTTGGGCATGCTTTCTAAGAAAACATGCTTCTCGGAAAATAAATATGATCTAACTGCTATGTAGATTTAAGCTATTTTTTCGTCTTTTGATGTAAATCATCTCGGAAATCAATCTTTTGCCCAGGATCGGTATATTATAATTGTTGTATTTTTAATTATAAATAATTCTAATTAATTATATAATATATGCATATATATGCACATATGTCTATACGTATAAAGTTTCAATATTCTACATTAAATTTTGTACGTACAGATGTAAGTATAAATTTTAAGTATTCTATATTTTCTGAATATTTTAATATTGAAATATTCTAATATTCTAATATTAATATTATGTTGGCCATATAACATCTAAACAATGATCACCTTTTCTCTCATCGTTACTTTTGTTATACTTTTATTTCAATATGTTATCAATATTCAATATTGTATGCAGTCCTAGATTACATTTCATAATACTATCGATAAATTAAATTTTTGAAACTACGAGACTAAATGGAATTTTTTTTCATTAACATTGCAAATCGCGTCGGTTTATGTTTAATGGAATCTTGGTAAAAAAGAAGCAAAAGAATAAATCGAATTCATATAAATTTAAACTTGTATGCAAGAAATAAATAAAACATATGTATTACATAATGTTAAATAATGTTAAAATATTAACTCTTCAAACACAAATATAAGGTTTATGCAGATAATGCCAAGAACTTCTGTTATTATATAATATTAATGTTCTATCAATGCGATATTTAGAATTTCTTCAATTTGTATAGTATATAAGAAATATAAATGCTATTCGACATGCAGTTTAAAAAAATTTTTCATTTTGCATAAACTTTAAGTTGCATTCTTAACATTCAGTATTCTTAAAACTGATGTATATTTATTACATTTCATTGATAAATATATTACTTTTATGGTTAACCGATAATTAATTTTACAAATTTTATTTTCAGTTACGGGTGTTTTAACAAAAACAAGAATAATAATTTGCCGAGTTCTTAATAATTGTATTTTTTTAAGTAGTATCGTACAATTTATTATGCATAAAACATTTGTCAATAAAAATACAAATAGCATAAATGTAGTACATTAACAAGTGTCAATTTTAACGCAAGAAATTATTTAAAAAAATTATGCTTACTAAATTTTAAAAATCTCGTCATCGGAATATGTATAAATTTATGTATTCACACATATATATTTATAATGTATATTAATTAATATGCAAAATTACCATACGCATACTTGTACAAACCATACGTTTTTAGATATTGTTACAATTGCTAAATATATAATACGATAAAAGCATACAATATCTTAGTTAGGTAATTATACCTCAATTATACTCATATTCTGGTAACTAAATAGAATTAAAAATCTTTATATAAAAATGTCGATAAATCATCTTGTAAGTTTTTAAGTACTTAATGTCTACTATCAGTTATTTATTTATGTGTAATATTAAAATTTATATCATAGCAATCTACTGATAATTAATTGTTAATTACTAATAGAAAGTTTTATGACTGTTATATCTTTAAATTGTCTAATACAAAGTTGACATGTTAATTAATTACTTGTAAGATTTTTGTAGTAATAATATTTATTACATAATGTTAAATCTAGATCTGAAAAATGAAATTTAATTTTTTTGTTAAGAAAATATAAATTATTTTATTATTGTTTTTCTTTTCAAATTTTTACATTTAGAGAAGAATAAAACTGTGCAATTATAATATGAAAAATATAATAAATATAAATATAAATCACATTTTTTGCAGTAATTTATTTCTATTATTTTTTTTATATATTAAAATTATACAAAATAATTTTTATTTATTAAAATCATACAATCTCGCAGATCTCAAAATTTACAATATTTGGTAAAAAGTCTTTAAAAAATAAATTAATTTATATTGAATTAAACTAATTAAGTAATTATAATTAGTTTGTTAATTAAAACAGATAATTTTTTTTTATTATTAAATTTAGTAATTAATTTTTGATAGAATGACAATTAAACACTAACCATTTTTATTTAAAAAATTTTATATGATTTGCAAGAAAATATTCAGGGGTGTATATAGTGAAGAGTGGCACAAGAGCGAGCCTAGACACACTCGTAGCAATCATCTATCGTAGGTGGCAGAGGTATCAACGTATCTGTGTAGAGTATATTGCTCAGCCCAACAAATAATCGCTACAAAACGATATTTACGAACTAGAAAAATATGTAAGGTACAAGTGGATCAGGAATCGAATCCGAGTTTTTCCTTTCCGCATAACTGTCCTAATTGACTACTGAGCTAATTAGAACTCACAAACTTCACATCAATGTTCAGTTTTCGAATTGAAGTTCGTCCTCTGGCGACAGAAAGATTAGAGATATTATTAATATTATTAATATAATAATCCGTATACATACATATACAATTAATAATGATAAATAAATACAAGTTAAAAGCATAATACTCATTATAAGAATAAAAAAACTCATATAAATATGAATTCAGAAACGTTTTCTTTTCACTTTATAAACACTTTCTGTTTAAGACAATGTTTAAAAAAAATACATCATTAAAAAAAAATTATAGGAATCAATTTCCTCTTTTACTAATCTATTTAAATCTATCGAGTTAAAATCCTTCTGGATTTTTATTTATGAGGACATCTTACAACTTTTGCTTATGCTCCTATTAACTATTGTCATACTTCGAAATCATACTATCGCTTCGTATCACAAAATTTGAAATGCTTCAGAAATTTTTAAACATCCTAGGCAGTTCATACGACATTGAAGCGAGATATGGATAATTGCAAAAAAAAAATATTTGCAGCAACATTTTTTAACGAAGTGTTTTCGCCAAACTCTAAACAAACATTATAACTAAAGAAAGAAGCATTTTTGTATTCACGTTTATAGGAATCTTTTTCACTTCTACGATGAGTAGAATATGCTTCTAAAGTTTAGCCATTTACTTCTGAAACACTTTGTGCGTTTATAGCAGACTCGTTTAAATGCTTATATTATGTTTATTTTTAGTATGTCTTAGAACAAATGTTCTTGTATCGAGTTAAAAAATATTCTGTGTATAATGTACAGTCTATATTTTATCTACCTGTTGCAATGCATCCGCACCAAAACAATTGTGTTGTCCCGATAACCGACTTGTTGACTGCCCATAGAAATAACTGGCTCGACAAGAGGTACGCGAAAAAAATTTACCAACTGGCTCAATTTACGGATAGTAGTAAGATGCGGATAAATCTTCTGATGACCTCCATAAAAGAACTGCTGCAATCATAAAAAATATAAAGAAATGTTTTTTAATAATGAGAATACTTATAACAAAATAAACTTTCTACATTGCAGTTAGTAATTACTACAATAATAAATATAGATTCCAACTTATTATATTTATCTTAATTTTTCTTAGAACTTTTATAATAATTTTAAATTTTATAGATATAAAATATTATATATTATTAATAATTAAATTTAATTATTAATATATAATTATAAATTATTGTTTTTAAAAATAATGAAAAAAAGGGATAAAATTAATTAAATTTAAGAAGAAGAAATTTTATATTTTATAAATATAAAATATTATATATTATTAATAATTAAATTTAATAATTAATATAATTATAAATTATTGTTTTTAAAAATAATGAAAAAAAGGGATAAAATTAATTAAATTTAAGAAGAAGAAATTTTATATTTTATAAATATAAAATATTATATATTATTAATAATTAAATTTAATAATTAATATACAACTACATGGCAATGCGTTTGAAAAATTAAAGATTGTTGTATTTACCTGCACATACGACGAAAATAAAAAAATAAAAATATGCAAATAATTAAAAACGATATGACCATCCAATATATGTTTACAATCACTATATTATTTGTTATCTCTGTTTCATTGCACGGACAGGGGCAATGGGTTTCACATAATTGTTGTTTTATTATATTGTTCTTCTCTATATATTTTTCCAAATAGTCCATCCAAGTAGAATAATTCATATTAGTCTTAACATCTGGTACTAATATAAAAAAAAACCTCATATATAGTAAATATATATATAAATAAATTTCATATATAGTATTATTATATAAATTATTCTCTTACCTGAAATGTATGAGATAAGAACAATAATAGCTATGAACGGATATAACAATCATGAAACTAGCTTAACGTTTCGCATTAAAAAAGTAAAAAACATTGTGGACAGGTGTATAGTAATTTCCTACTTAAATTTCAATAAAATTTGAATCTGTAGCTTTTTTTATCCAACCTTATCTACTCAGTTTTTGTTATAAATATCTCTTAATTAATTGCCTGCAAAAAAAAAGACATTTGTTTTAAATTTATGTTTTATATTTATGTATTTGTCCGATAGCACAAATTTGAAGCAAAGGTTGAGGCAATAAATTATTAAATCTATCGACTTAAAACATCTAGATTTTTATTTATAAGGACATCTCAGAGCTTATGTTTATGCTCCTACTGCTACTATGCAAGTACTTTGAAATCGTATTATCCTTTTGTGTCATAACATTCGAAATAGTCGGAAATGTTTAAACATCTTTTACAGTACATAAAACATTGATGCGTCCTTGCAAAAATGTAATATTGGAAAAAATAATTTGTTTACTATCTATTCTTTAATGAAATATTCTTGCCAAGCTCTATTATAAACAAAAGGTGCTTATAACTCGAAAAGAAAGTGTTCTTGGATTTATATTTATATTAATTTTTTTTTCCTTACGAAGATTGTGTAGATTGTGCTTCTAAAGGTTGGTTATCTATTTTTGAAACATCTTCTATATTTATGTCCATATTTATATGCTTATATTATGCTTATTTTTACTATGTATAAAAAAAAATGTTTTTTTACCGATTTGAGATTAATCTTATATCTGTATAATTGACTATCCATATTTTACTTACATTTTAGTTTGGATACGCATGCAGATTAACTCTGTCACCTTCATAATAAACTGGTTGATCGCCTGCTTGCCTAGCGGGAGGCTCTTCTAGCTCGGCATTATTGAGACGAAGGAACCAGTTTGAGATATTTTCTATTAGTTTCTCTATTAATTCTTGAAATCCTCTGTGTAATCTGTTATACAATCAAAAATTGTTACAATAAATAATTATAAAAAATTGTTCTTAATAATAAATATTATTATATATAACAAATTATAAACAAAACTTTTTACATAGCAATTAATAATTATTACAATGTGGTAAATACACAAAATTCAACGTATTACATTTATCTTAATTTTTCTCAAAACTTTATGACGAAACAGCATGGCATTGAAGTTAAAAAATTAAAGTTGTTTAGACTTTACTATCATCGAAAAAATAGGCAATATGTGTATGTTTCTATTAATAACTTAAACTAAAATAACTATTCTTCCTATACCGTTTTCATATTTATATGTATATATCCATATACATACGCGCACACATACATTACATGCATGCACGTAATCGTACATACGCGCGTACGTAAATACGTACGTATGCATGTACGTATGTACATATATATATGGACATATTTATATGTATGTATGCACATATATCGTTATACACATCAATAATTTACTTCTTTGGACAATCAATGATGTTCAAAGATTTCCGAACTATTTCAAATCTTGTGATACGAAGCAAAAATATGATTTTGAAGTATCTTTATAGTAGTTAATAGGAGCATAAGCATAAATTGTGTATATAAGACATTCTTATAAATAAAAATTCAGAAGTTTTAAATCCAAAGATTTAAATAAATTAGCAAAAGAAAATTGATTGTATAATTTTTCTTTAACGAAATGTTTTTGCTAAAATCTGTCGTAAACAAAAAATGTTTATAATATAGAAGAAAGCGTTTCTGTACCAATGTTCATACTTCTTTCATTCTTATAATGAGTACAATATGCCTCTAAATTTATTTTTTTTATCTTTATTAATTATATGCTCGTCTTATTACTATATTTATAATATAAACAATATCTCGAATTTTGCAGTCGTCAGAAGAAGAAGTTAATTGGGAAAGTTAACATTGATGTTTTACACATTGTCGTAAAAATCAACTTATTTGTCATATTGACACGGTCTCGTAAATACGTTATTAAGCCCGATTTTCAATTTCAAATCGCCTTGACAATGCATACACTGCTAATCACGAAGAGAGAAACCACTGCAAACACACATATAATTAATTTTAATTCATAAACAGTTCTTAAAAAATTGAAAGCCATTGATAGCCATAAATTTAAAAAAATGTTAATTTAAAAGCGAAACTATTTTAATTGTTTTATTTTATATATTATAGAGATTTTTTAAAAATATTAATAGATTTGTGAGAACGTTCTATGTATATATATATATATATAAAAACACATATACATACAAGAAAGTTTATAAATAATATAAACTAGAATTTAAAGTTTAAATTAAGAATATTTATTTCCAAACGCATCATAGGCATTTCTATATATGACATATTTAAAATGATATTATTTATTTATTTGTAAAATTATTTTATTCCATTTAAATGTTAAAATAAATAATGATCATTAATAAATTAAAAAATTAACAGCATCAAGAAGGTCATTATATGCGCACGAGCCTTTCTTTCTAAAATCCAAATTATTCGATATAATACATTAACAATTTCCTTTACAAAATAATTGTAATCAAAAATCTTTTTATAAAAATGTTGCAAAAATTATGTTAGTACACAGTTATAATAATTTTGTTATAAGTAATCAAATTCGTGTTATAATTCAACAAAATTGACTAATAATAACGCATAATTTGAACTTGCAAGTTTGTAACTGTACTTAAATGCATACAAAATGTATATTCTTTGCTATTATTTCTTAACTGTGATATTAAGTTTTTACTGCTGAACTAATTTTGACTCATAGATTTTTATGTGTAAATATTATCGTATATTATAGCAATTAACTGACTTAAACAATTTGATAACTCAGAACAGATTTACTATTACAAATTATTTAATATTCTTATTCTTAATACAAATATTTGAAAGCTTAATTGTCATTCTATTAAAATCATTTAAAACAATTTAATAATAAGTTAATTAGTTTAATTTCATGTAAATTAATTTATTTTTTGAGACTTTTTTCCAAAATTTGTTAATTTTAAGATCAGCAAAAATATGTGATTTTAATAAATCAAACATTTTGTGTAACTTTAATATATTAAAAAAGTAAAGATAAATTACTACCAAAATATAGCAATTTATTCTATTTATTTATTACATATTTATTTTTCAGTGCTATAATCACATAGTTTTGCTTTTGTCAAAATGTAAAAATTTCGAAAAAACAATAATAAAATAATATTTATTCTCTTAACAAAAAATTAAATTTTATTTTTCAAATCTAAATTTAACATTATATATAAAAAACATTATAAACTACCCAACTGTTATAAGTAATCAATTAATTTTTTATAACATTTTATTAAATAATTTATATACATAGCAGTTATTAAATTATTTATATACATATAAAGTAATTAATTAATTACTTAGAACCTTTCATTAAATTCTATATATACAAATCAGTCTTTCATATCATATTTATATCAAGAAACATTTTATTAATAATCCACAAGTTATTGTCAGCCAGTTGTTATGTTATAAGATGTAACATTACACATAAATAAATAACTGATAAGAGATCTTAAAAAATGATTGTAATTTCGACATTTTTATATAAAGATTTTTAATTCTATTAAATTACACCGGAATACAAATAATTAAAATAATGTATGCTTTTATTACTATATATTTAGCAATATTGACAATATCAAAATATGTATGCATAGTTTAAACAAATATGCTTTTTGTAATTTAGTACATTTTGCATTCGTTAATATACATTATATAAATATATCAATTTATACATATTTTGGTTGCAAGGTTTATTATATTTAGTAAACATAATTTTTTATAAATATAAATTCTTTCGTCAAAATCGACATTTGTTTATGTACTACATTTATATTTGTATTTTTATTGATGATTGTATTTTGTCTAATAAATTGTACGATTATACTTGAAAAAGTACAAAGAATCTATAATACTTGAAAAAATACAAAGAAAAATTTTAGCATCTTGTTAAATTATTAACCCGCGCTTTCCCAATTAAAATGCCTGTCACTGGAAATAATATCACAGAAATTATTATCGATTAGAAGAATCGACATAAAGAATAATTCATTTATCATTTAAATGTAATATAAATATATCGACTTTTATTTTGTTGCATGCAATTTAGAATTTAGGTAAAGTAAAAAAATCTTTTTAAACTGTATTAAATGAGACGTTTATATTTCTTATATAAGTAAACTGAAGGAATCTTAAATAGCATTAATTAGACATTAATATTCAGAAAAAGAAAGCTTATTTATATCCGTCGGAATTTGCAATGTTGATAAAAAAAACATTTCCTCTTATAAAGTGAAATAATTTATAGATCGTATTGTATAGAATGTAAAGTAATTATTTATATCAGGTAAAATTATTTATATTATTAAACACATCTTCGATAACTTTGATTTTGAAATATGGAAGCATTAATTGTCATTTGTTTATGCCGTATTATGTTTTAATCGGCGGTCTCGTATAGTTTCTAAAATTTTCATGAAAATATTAAAAATTAAATATGTGTGCACAAAAGAGAGATTCTATATAGGTTTGCAACTTTCAGCACGAAATAAAATTCACTAAACATCACTCGACGATTTTAGTGCGAAAAACGAGATTTAAAATTATTGAAAAAAGATTCAAACTTCTATGCAACAAAGAATAGTCTAAAAATATAAAAACTTATTTAAAAATGTTAAAAAATAATTATTATATAATAAATATTTTAAATATGTATCTATTTAAAAAATAATCAATTAATTAAGTCACTTTTAATTATTCATGTCACATTAAAAAAATATAAATGATTTATATGCTGATTCTTGAACATTTGAATTTAAACAATTTCGTGCGATTTTGATAACCAATAAGATTTAGACGAAAAAACCGATCAGACCACAACAAGTATTTCGTTTTCTTTGTCACTCTACAAATATCTCGTCCAAACTTTCCACAGTCATACTTTGTCCTTCATATATGTACATACAGTGTACGTATCGTGTATGAATAGCGAACACAGGAACAACGACTTCGATTACCAACTGGTAAAATCGACAAATTAATATTATATAATTAATTGTTAGCATTTCAGTATATCGCTTCAAGTGCCGAGTTTTTCTTCAGTGTCTCGTCTTTTCAATTATTTTAATATTTGCTCTATATGTTTTGGTATAATGGAATCTCAAATATGTTATTATTACGATTTCTTGTATCGTCGAATTCTGAAATCTTGCTTGAAATTCTGAAGACTCATCGACACGGACACTCGTCATTTAATTATCACATATTATTTGGAGTATGTGATATTTTGTTACTCCAATTTTTTATGTTTAATCTGATCTCTTTATTACGATACTGCATTAGATGTTGTTGAACATATGTATCAAGATTTATCAGATAATAGAATCGATTAACGTTACAGAATACATAATTATTGTCCTAATTTGTGTCTTATTAATTATGAATTTTCATTGTAATAAAAGTTTGTAAAATTACTGGCGTTAATTCTATTTTTTCAATATTGGTTTATTGGCGAGAAATACAGAAGAATAATCTTAGCTTTATCGAGAGCAAATTGAAAAACATTGAAAGTTATTTCGGTTGTGACCTTATAAAACATCGATAACAAATATAAACACATTTTGTCCTTCGCTCAATTTCCCACATATTTAGAAGGGGAGAGCTTGTATTATTATTGATTTTCAAATATTTCCGTTACTTACTTATTATTATCCATACTTTAATAATCCGGTTTGTTGCCGTCTCGCCGAGCGCTGAATCACTCGGTTGGAGTTGCGGCTAGCTGGTTAAACAGGTCGTCGCACTCTTCGGCAAAGCACTCACACACCACCGCGAAACGCGCAACGCGTGTTAAATTATATAAATAGTTAGTCTCAAAATTTATTTGTATCACTCGTCACTCGCTCGTCACTTTGGTCGTTCACTCGATCGAAATAAGAAAGCCCGGATTCCGCGAGTCACGGTATAAATTCGGACGCACACCTTTCGCGTTCCAGGCTCCCGATTCGACTGGCCGAGAAGGAAACACCACGTTCATACCGGATCCGCGTTCTCGTTCAGAAAAAGCGCGCTCACGCGAGGAGCGGCAACCAATAAGCGGGTATTTACTCGCTCGAGCGAAGAGACCAAATTCCGGACCGAATTCCGGGCAAGGTCGAAAAATATGTACATAAGCTATTTACAAGGTATCATCGAACAAAGATCGTTCGATAACCGAACACGGTTGTTAAGATTAATCCGCTACTTACTTAGTACTATCCATATCTTAATAAACCGGTTGTTATTAAAATTTATCCGCTCCTGTCAGGCAATTTGTCCCTTGGTTCAATGAACAAGTCCATTTTCGCGCGCTTCGTGTCTAGCCAGCGATTACACAGAGTCTATTTGAACTCAATACAAGTTCATTTGTTTTAAGACATACTAAAAATAAGCATAATATAAGCATAGAAATGAGTCCGCTATAAACACACAAAATGTTTCAGAAATAAATGGCCAAACTTTAAAAACATATTCTACTTATCGTCGAAATGAGAAAGATTTGTATAAACGTGAGTCCTGAAATGCTTCCTTTTTAAATTATAAATACGTTTGTTCAGAGTTTTTAGCAAGAACACTTCGTTAAAAAGAAGGTGCTCCAAATAATTTTCTTTTTGCAATTATACATATCTCGCATCAATGTCGCATAGATTATCAATGATGTTGAAAAATTTCCAAAGTATTTCGAATCTTGTGATACGAAGCAATAATATGATTTTGAAAAATCTTTACAGTAGTTAATAAGAGCATAAGCAAAAATGTAAGATATTCTAATAAAAATCTAGAGGTTTTAATTCGATAGATTTAAATAGATTAGCAAACGGAAATAGATCTTATAATTTTTCTTTAACGAAGTGTTTTTGCTAAAGTTTGTCGTAAACAAAAAGTATTTATTATGTGAAAAGAAAGCGTATTTGTATCTATGTTCATATGACTTTTTTTATTGTTATAATGAGAACAATATGCTTCTAAAGTTATTCCTTTTTTATCTTAATTAATTTTGTACGTGTTGTTATTATTTTATTTATAATATTAACAATATCTCTAATCTTGCAGTTGTCAGAAGAAGAAGTTTAATTTGAAAAGTTAACAATGATGTTTTACACATTGTCGTAAAAATCAACTTATTTATGATATTGATAAAATCTCGTAAGTACGTTATTAAGCCCGATTTTCAATAATAAGTCGCCTTGACAATGCATACGCTGCTATACACGATTAGTTTTTAAGATAAAATATATTTTAATAATTGTGTAATGTAATCACGAAGAGAGAAACCATGCAAACATACATATAATTAATTTTAATTCATAAGCAGCTATTAAAAAATTGAATGCCATTGATAGTTATGAATTTAAAAAAATGTTAATTTAAAAACAAAACTATTTTTATTGTTTTATTTTATATACTATAAAGATTTAAAAAAAATATTAATAGATTTGAGAATGTTATATATATATATATATATATATATATATATATAAATATGTATACACATATATATATACATATATATATATATATATATATACACATATACATACAAAGAAGTTTATAAATAATTTAAACTAGAATTTAAAGTTTAAATTAAGAAGATTTATTTTCAAACGTATCATAGGCATTTCTATATATGACATATTTAAAATGATATTATTTATTTATTTCTATAATTATTTTGTTCCATTTAAATTTAAAAATAAATGATGATCATTAATAAATTGAGAAATTAACAGCATGAAAAAAGTGATTTTATGCGCACGTGCCTTTCTTTCTAAAGTCTAAGTTATTCCAAATAATACATTAACAATTTCCATTAAAAATTAATTGTAATCAAAAATCTTTTATGAAAATGTTGCAAAAATTATGTTATATAGTACACAGTTATAATAATTTTGTTATAAGTAATCAAATCTGTGTTATAATTCAACAAAGTTGATCAATAATAACGCATAATTTGAACTTGCAAGTTTGTAACTGTACTTAAATGCATACAAATTGTATATTCTTTGCTATTATTTCTTAATATCACAGCGTGATACTGATTTTTACTGCTCAACTAATTTTGACTCATAGTTTCTTACGTGTAAATATTATCTTATAATATAGCAATTAACTGATATGAACAAATTGATTACTCATAACAGATTTACTGTTACAATTTTTTTCTTAACAATTTTTTTTCTTAATAAAAATTTTTGAAAGGTTTAATTGTCATTCTATTAGAATCATTTAAAACAATTTAAAATAATGAAAAAATAAAAATTATCTGTTTCAATTTGAAAACTAATTAATTAGTTAATTTGATAATTAGTTTAATTTCATGTAAACTAATTTATTTTCTAAGGCTTTTTCCAAAATTTGTTATTTTGTTATTATGTGTATCAAGGGGTTAATAGTTTATTAAAAGTTATTCAATACTCATATTATTTGGCTGCTTGGTTATATTAAAAATAAAGTGTGTAGTATAGTATAGTGTATATATTAAAGATTATTAAAGAAGAGGAATTTTTAGGAGTGTACTTCGAAGAATAAGATAAATAATAATTATATATAAAAAATTGTATTGAACAATAAATTTAGTAATTTATTTGCTAAATTATGTACGGAATTAAATGTATGTCCGTACATAATATTAATTCAGAAAATTAATATTATGTCCGTATATATTTTTAATTTATGGAATTGTAATTATGTCCGTACGTAATTTTAATTCATAGAATTAAAATTATATCGCTACATAATTTTAATTCATAGAACCAAAGTTATATTCTACATAATTTTATTTCATAAAATTAAAATTATGTCCGTACGTAATTTTAATTTATGTAATTAAAATTGTGTTGTACGTAATTTTAATTCATAGAATTAAAATAATTTTACTACATATTCTTAATTCATAGAATTAAAATTATGTCCGTACATAATTTTAATTTATAAAATTAAAATTATATGACTACGTAATTTTAATTCACATAATTGGAATTATGTCGCTGCATAACTTTAATTCATAGAATGTAATTTGCCACATGAAGCTGCATACTTTTTTTGAGAGCAATTATGTGTTTTCTTTAAACCAGCTAATTGGTCTTATTATTCTATGCATAAAAGTATTAAGGTAAGATTACCGAAAACTGAATGCTTTACACGATATTTTGTATTTTATGTCAAAATACTGTAAACTTCAAGCCTTATAACTCGAAAAGTACTTAATAAATATAACTTAATTATAGTGTTTTAAAAAGCTCTCGAGGTAAGCTACAAGAATATGTAATGAAAAATAGGGGGTTCCATTTTAAAACGGAAGTTGATCTTCAAATGACCTTGAAAATGACCTTTAATGTCGAATCCAAGTTCACTATTATATAGCCCCCTTTGTTCCCTACAACTTTTATCCGAGTCGTTTTCCTTTAAACGTTGATCCTGAAAAGTTATGAGGGTGGAACTTTTAAAATGGGACACCCTGTATAGTAAATTAATTGCTCTGAATCAGAATATTTTCGATCTTGCTTCGCGAATGTTCGGAATCGAATTGTATGATATAAATATGAAATTATAAACGTTTAGAAAACGAACAAATTTTGCAAACGGAAATCTAAAATTTCTATTTCTATTTATTTGCGCAAAACCCGTATTTTTGTTCGTTGCCCGTAGTTGTTGTTATACCTTAAAAGTTTATTAAATAACATCCATAATGAATGATGTGAGATTCGAAAGACGTAATGAATTTCTTGCACAATCAATATAAGAATGCTGTAAATTATAAATGTTTCATTTTCTCATATTGTGTATACATCTTTATACAAAATATAATATCGATATTAATCTTGTTATTACATTATATATTATGTATACATCTCGTGCACATTGTTCGTATCAAAATTATATTTTATATATAATATATATTTTAAAATGAAATATTTGCAATTAATATAAATACAATTAATGTAAAACTAATCAGCTTTAAGACAATCTATATAAAAAATTATCCGCGATGAAAAATACGCGAAATATCTATTGCATGATCTCACATCATTTTATTATAACATTGCTTTAACTGATATAAAGTCAAGTTATTAATCAATATGGATAGAAAAGCTATAAAAAATTAGGACAAATGGGATAAGGTGCTCCTCAGAGTGTTCCTCAGGGTGCTCCCACGGTGAGCCCACGGTGGGCTCCTACTTAACTTATGCCCATAACTGGCAATGGCGGTGCCCAAACATGTACAATGGCAGTGCCCGTACAATTTTTTTTTTTTTTTTTTTTTACGAGGGAGGAGAAAATGCTAATGCACACCCGACGGCCCGTACCGCCAGGTAGTGTGGGACTTTCACCGCACTAAAACCTCCCCCCCGTGCCGCGTGCCTGACAGTGGCTACAGCACACAGTGCCTGACAGCGGCCGCAGCACGCAGTGCCTGACAGTGGCCGCAGCACACAGTGCCTGACAGCGGCCGCAGCACGCAGTGCCTGACAGTGGCCGCAGCACACAGTGCCTGACAGCGGCCGCAGCACGCAGTGCCTGACAGTGGCCGCAGCACACAGTGCCTGACAGCGGCCGCAGCACGCAGTGCCTGACAGTGGCCGCAGCACACAGTGCCTGACAGCGGCCGCAGCACGCAGTGCCTGACAGTGGCCGCAGCACACAGTGCCTGACAGCGGCCGCAGCACGCAGTGCCTGACAGTGGCCGCAGCACACAGTGCCTGACAGCGGCCGCAGCACGCAGTGCCTGACAGTGGCCGCAGCACACAGTGCCTGACAGCGGCCGCAGCACGCAGTGCCTGACAGTGGCCGCAGCACGCAGTGCCTGACAGTGGCCGCAGCACGCAGTGCCTGACAGCGGCCGCAGCACGCAGTGCCTGACAGTGGCCGCAGCACACAGTGCCTGACAGCGGCCGCAGCACGCAGTGCCTGACAGTGGCCGCAGCACGCAGTGCCTGACAGCGGCCGCAGCACGCAGTGCCTGACAGTGGCCGCAGCACACAGTGCCTGACAGCGGCCGCAGCACGCAGTGCCTGACAGTGGCCGCAGCACACAGTGCCTGACAGCGGCCGCAGCACGCAGTGCCTGACAGTGGCCGCAGCACACAGTGCCTGACAGCGGCCGCAGCACGCAGTGCCTGACAGTGGCCGCAGCACACAGTGCCTGACAGCGGCCGCAGCACGCAGTGCCTGACAGTGGCCGCAGCACACAGTGCCTGACAGCGGCCGCAGCACGCAGTGCCTGACAGTGGCCGCAGCACACAGTGCCTGGCAACGGCGGTGCCGCGTGTACCCAATGTACTTGGGTACGGGATGCTGTTGGCACCCCTTGCAAGACTATCCTCTTGCAATGGGTGAGCCCTCTCGCCACGGCAAGGCCGCATCCCACGAGAGAGGGTTCCCGTACCTGGCAATGGCGTTGCCCGTACCAGGCAATGGCAGTGCCCGTACCTAGGTACGTGCGTCCAACACATTAGATGCGCGTGCCACATATGAGACATTAAGACTCGTGGCAATGCTGTGTTTAGAGGCTTCTTCTTGATGGCTTCTTCTTGATGGCTTCTTTTTCTTTAAAATAAATTTCTATTGCCGATTAATTATCGCCGGCGTATGAGCGTAAACATTTTACGCTCGTTGACAGTCGTACGATTTTACGATCGTTCGTTGGACGTATTCTATTTTAATATAACTTTACTTTAAGTAAGATGAAGCCAAGTTTCCAATTATAATTGATACATTAAAATTTCTAGCATATTATATAATTTATAATAAAATGTATTTTGTATAACAAATTGAAATGAATTAAACATGTATATATTATTATTACACATTATTAATTATTATTATTTAATATTACATATTATGTTTACTTATTACTACACATTTTAAATTTAATCAATTGATCACTTGGCTTAACATCAGCTAAAGCAAAGTTCAAAAACAGTTTCTACTAAATAAATTCTAAAACAAAAACGGATGAACTATAATAAATCAGAATATCATCGACGAGCGATTTAAGAATCAGTTTTTACCATTACATGTATATTTTTAAAAATTTGCATATTTATCACAAAGTAAATTAGATAAAATTTATTAATTGACAAAATTGCTTTCTATATTTTTTCTTATTTAATTTGTTTTAACATAATTTTGGAAAAGATCCATATTAAAAGTATTTATCAAAAGTTATTTTACATAATTTATTCTAGCTCATCCATTATAAAAGGCAACGGACCTATCTACAATTTACTATCTACATCTACATTTTACTATCTACATCTACAATCTACTACAAATCCGTTGCCTCAAAATTAAAAAAGTTTGTCACTCACCGACACTGATGCGCAACAGCGGAGTTGTTGATATTGAATAAGCTACGTTGTCTGTAACATACAAATATAAAATCCAAATTATAGCAGTGCTAAAAATAATTAATATTTCATGAAATTGATTTTATTGTACTCGCCGAATTTTATATTCGATGCATACAATAATAAAAAAATATCTAAATATGGAATAATTTTATAAATTCTCTTTAATATATAGAATACTTAATTTTATAAATTCTAAAAGAACAATTTTTAAATAAAAAGGAAATTTTTATAAGATTTATATATAAGCTTCTCTTTCTCTCTGAGTCTCTTTTGTTTAAATTGTTCAAAAAAATGAACCTAATTAATGCGTGTATATACGCGACTTATAATAATTAATATACAAATAACGATACTCACCCTAGAACTGCTCCACCGGTGCCCGATGCCTCTCCTAGGCCTCCTCCTCCTCTCAGATTGACAGGGTTGTTAAAGTCCGTTAATTAACACACGCGACACTCGCTTTAAAAGACAATCCCGCACTTGTACACGCGATACTTTTAACGGCACTCCCGCACTCCCGCACTAAAGATGTACCCGTGAAAAGATTTATCGTCACTTCGATTGTTACTTGATTAAACAAATATATTACGCGAAATCGCGAGATCGCCATTGCGTTTAAAGAGAAATTATGTCGGAACGTTTCGCGTCACTACCTTTCTGATCGAGTGTCACCGCGCGAATAACATCAAATCGAAGTATGTCAACATTAATAAACTATACACCGTGAAGGCCATATACCTTCGAATGACAACAAATTGTTGTCGCCTGGAAATATTTAACACACACACACATTTTATAATAGAAATTTACGTTGAATATTTTATATCGCGTATCTAATATTTTATATCGCGTATCTAATATGTAAATCAATAACGTAAATGAAGTCTTTGCGCTTTTTCGCCGACGACAATAAGTCGGTAATAAAAGGAGTGTTTCTTCTCTAAACGCAATCGCGATCAGTGTCGGCAAATTAATTGCTATTATGATGCGATTAATGAATAATTACCTTTTATAAATAATAAATAAGAGTCATATAAAGAAATTTCACTATTATTATGACAATTAATTAACTTTCGATAAATAACACATAACTGTATCACGATGATATGTAGATCTTTATCGAAGCGCATAGTATTCCGCGCAATCACTGAATATTTCAGGTAAGATTCGAAGCAGCAGAGATAAAAATTATAAATCATTGTTTTATTTCCCTAACAATACTTGAAGTTAAATACATTTGTAATATACTTTTTTATATTTTACTGATCTAACTGTAATGTTTTTCGGATTGAGAATGCACAATAAAATATGAATCGCAGAATCGAGTAATTAACGTAACAAGAGGACGGGTAATATACTAATCGTTTAATTAATAATTAATAAACCTTAGATTTTATTTGCGACAATATATCGAATTTAATTTTATATTTCAAATTAAATTCGATATATTGTCGCAAATAAAATCTAAGGTTTATTAATTATTAATTAAACGATTAGTATATTACGCGTCCTTTTGTTACGTTAATTACTCGATTCTGCGATTCATATTTTATTGTGCATTCTCAATCCGAAAAACATTACAGTTAGATCAGTAAAATATAAAAAAGTATATTACAAATGTATTTAACTTCAAGTATTGTTAGGGAAATAAAACAATAATTTATAATTTATATCTCTGCTGCTTCGAATCTTACTTGAAATATTCAGTGATTGCGCGGAATACTATGCGCTTCGATAACGATCTACATATCATCGTGATACAGTTATGTGTTATTTAACGAAAGTTAATTAATTGTCATAATAATAGTGAAATTTCTTTATATGACTCTTATTTATTATTTATAAAACGTAATTATTCATTAATCGCATCATAATAGCAATTAATTTGCCGACACTGATCGCGATTGCGTTTAGAGAAGAAACCTTCCTTTTATTACCGACTTATTGTCGTCGGCGAAAAAGCGCAAAGACTTCATTTACGTTATTAATTTACATATTAGATACGCGATATAAAATATTAGATACGCGATATAAAATATTCAACGTAAATTTCTATTATATAATGTGTGTGTGTGTTAAATATTTCCAGGTTTAAGTTATATTAAAATAGAAGACGTCCAACAAACGATTGTAAAATCGCACGATCGTCAACGAGCGTAAAATGTTTACGTTCATATGCCGGCAATGTAATTAATCGGCAATAGAAAGAGTTTCTCTCCTTCCTCGATCTAAACCATGCGCGTATCTAATATGTAAATCAATAACGTAAATAAAGTCTTTGCGCTTTTTCGCCGACGACAATAAGTCGGTAATAAAAGGAGTGTTTCTTCTCTAAACGCAATCGCGATCAGTGTCGGCAAATTAATTGCTATTATGATGCGATTAATGAATAATTACCTTTTATAAATAATAATTAAGAGTCATATAGGGAAATTTCACTATTATTATGACAATTAATTAACTTTCGATAAATAACACATAACTGTATCACGATGATATGTAGATCTTTATCGAAGCGCATAATATTCCGCGCAATCACTGAATATTTCAAGTAAGATTCGAAGCAGCAGAGATAAAAATTATAAATTATTGTTTTATTTCCCTAACAATAATTGAAGTTAAATACATTTGTAATATACTTTTTTATATTTTACTGATCTAACTGTAATGTTTTTTGGATTGAGAATGCACAATAAAATATGAATCGCAGAATCGAGTAATTAACGTAACAAAAGGACGCGTAATATACTAATCGTTTAATTAATAATTAATAAACCTTAGATTTTATTTGCGACAATATATCGAATTTAATTTGAAATATAAAATTAAATTCGATATATTGTCGCAAATAAAATCTAAGGTTTATTAATTATTAATTAAACGATTAGTATATTACGCGTCCTTTTGTTACGTTAATTACTCGATTCTGCGATTCATATTTTATTGTGCATTCTCAATTTGAAAAACATTACAGTTAGATCAGTAAAATATAAAAAAGTATATTACAAATGTATTTAACTTCAAGTATTGTTAGGGAAATAAAACAATAATTTATAATTTTTATCTCTGCTGCTTCGAATCTTACTTGAAATATTCAGTGATTGCGCGGAATACTATGCGTTTCGATAAAGATCTATATATCATCGTGATACAGTTATGTGTTATTTATCGAAAGTTAATTAATTGTCATAATAATAGTGAAATTTCCCTATATGACTCTTATTTATTATTTATAAAAAATAATTATTCATTAATCGTATCATAATAGCAATTAATTTGCCGACACTATTCACGATTGCGTTTAGAGAAGAAACACTCCTTCTATTACCGACTTATTGTCGTCGGCGAAAAAGCGCAAAGACTTTATTTACGTTATTGATTTACATATTAGATACGCGCATTGTTTAGATCGAGGAAGGAGAAAAACTCCTTCTATTGCCGATTAATTACATTGCCGGCATATGAACGTAAACATTTTACACTCGTTGACGATCGTGCGATTTTACAATCGTTTGTTGGACGTCTTCTATTTTAATCTAACTTTACTTTAACTAATATAAAGCCAAGTAAATCCAATCAAAATTGATTCATTAAAATTTTTATAATAATACATAATTTATAATAAAATATATTTTTTACAACAAAATAAAATTAATTAAACGTTTATTTATTATTATTATTACACATTGATAATTATTATTATTTATTATTAAATAATATATTTAATTATTATTACACATTTTAAATTTAATCAATTGATCACTTGGCTTAACATCAGCTAAAGCAAAGTTCAAAAACAGTTTCTACTAAATAAATTCTAAAACAAAAACGGATGAGCTATAATAAATCAGAATATCATCGACGAGCGATTTAAGAATCAGTTTTTACCATTACATGTATATTTTTAAAAATTTGCATATTTATCACAAAGTAAATTAGATAAAATTTATTAATTGACAAAATTGTTTTCTATATTTTTTCTTATTTAATTTGTTTTAACTTAATTTTGGAAAAGATCCATATTAAAAGTATTTATCAAAAGTTATTTTACATAATTTATTCTAGCTCATCCATTATAAAAGGCAACGGACCTATCTACAATTTACTATCTACATCTACATTTTACTATCTACATCTACAATCTACTACAAATCCGTTGCCTCAAAATTAAAAAAGTTTGTCACTCACCGACACTGATGCGCAACAGCGGAGTTGTTGATATTGAATAAGCTACGTTGTCTGTAACATACAAATATAAAATTCAAATTATAGCAGTGCTAAAAATAATTAATATTTCAAGAAATTGATTTTATTGTACTCGCCGAATTTTATATTCGATGCATACAATAGTAAAAAAATATCTAAATATGGAATAATTATATAAATTCTCTTTAATATATAGAATACTTAATTTTGTAAATTCTAAAACAACAATTTGTAAATAAAAAGAAAATTTTTATAAGATTTATATATAAGTTTCTCTTTATCTCTGAGTCTCTTTTATTTTAATTGTTCAAAAAAATTAACCGAATTAATGCGTGTATATACGCGACTTATAATAATTAATGTACAAATAACGATTCTCACCTTAGGGCTGCTCCGCCGGTGCCCGATGCCTCTCTCAGGCCTCCTCCTCCTCTCAGATTGACAGGGTTGTTAAAGTCCATTGATTAACACACGCGACACTCGCTTTAAAAGGCAATCCCGCACTTGTACGCGCGATACTTTTAACGGCACTCCCGCACTCCAGTGTATTACCGTAATTTCCCGAAATGACTTTTCTTTATTATTTAGAACAATTAATTATTCTGTAATCACATTATAAAAGCAAAAAAATTTGCCGACATTGATCGCGATTTCGTTTAGAACAGAAATATGTCGGAGCGTTTCGCACCACTACTTTACTGTTCGGGTGTCAACGCGCTACTGATAACAAATCGAAGCATATCAACAATAGTGCGCTAGACTACGTCAAGGCCACATACCATATATTATTTATAATTCGATGCCGAAATACTTTACGCACTATGATACATATATACTATGTATATATATATATATATATATATATTTATATATACTATATACGCACTATGATACATATATACTACGATTATATATATATATATATATATATATTGTGTATATATATAGTATATATATATACTATATATATATATATATTTATTACTATATATATATATATAGTAATAATATATTTAATTATTATTTTATATATATATATATACTATATATATATATATATATATATATATACTATGATTCATATGTATACATATGAAATATTAAATTTTACAAGCATTTCATAGTTTAGATTAATTATTTATTAAATGATTGATGATATATATATATATATATATATATATATATATACATTTTCTTCACGTTATATTTTAATTTGAAAATTAAAAATTATATATGTGTATTATAAGTTACATATTAAGTCGAAATTTTAATGCTGTCACACACATTATTAAATTATCCGCATTATTGGATATTTGAATAAATCGTATATATTTATTTGATACTGATAAAATCGTCAATTTATAAATTTTACTGTTATTAAAATTGTATTTTAATTATAATCATGTACTTTATGTCCAATTTTCGTTATTTATTCCGTTACGGTCGAATTAAATAATTCGTTTCACTTTGATTACCCGACTACATATATTTACGATCTGTTATTTATTGGCACATCTCATATGGCTCTTTCATATGGCTCTTTATCCCGATTGTTTCAAGAATTACGCGTATATATCGAGTGTATACGGTGATTGTCGATTTATTTGTTCGCGTTTCTCGCGAATTTTAAATCGCGATTTATCTTGATTCGTGATTTAATTGTTGATTAACATCGAAGCTTCGTTTATCTGTTCTCGTATATTTTCTTTGTAATCCTACGCAAAAGTCTACGCCAGTCCAAAAAGTTTTTCCTACAATTGAAACTTCAACGTCAAAACATTTAATAAAAGAATTATATAAATGCGTAAATATAGAATATTATATATATATATATATATATATATATATATATATAATATTCTATATTTACGCATTTATATAATTCTTTTATTAAATGTTTGACGTTGAAGTTTCAATTGTAGGAAAAACTTTTTGGACTGGCGTAGACTTTTGCGTAG